>CM053036.1:167117966-167529118 GCA_028564925.1 Lithobates sylvaticus | reverse complement strand
GGCATGGGGGTGGCGCCCCCGCTGGCACTCCTTCGATGTCTACCTTCCACTTTCCTGGTATGGTCTCCCCTCTCCCCCATTTTAGAGAGGGAGGGGGAATTTTGTTTTAGTTTTTTTGCCCCCCCTTCTTTTTATCTATTTTTTCTTTCCTCTCTCTTCCTCTTCCTCTTTTATGTTGCATCATGTTTTTGTTTTTTTCCCCCCAACAAGGTAAACAAATAAGTTAAGGCACGAACATTGAGAAATAATACTGAATTTTACCACCTATTATAGCACCAACACATAAAAGACACGAACACAGAAAGATCTCGTTAAATATACAACCCACTTTCAAGGCACCAACCTCTCCCCACACCCTCCTTGTTTTAAAAATTTTTTTATTATCCCCACTCTTTTCCCGCACAAATGCAGGAAGATCTCACCAAATACACTTACTTCTATTACAACTCGCACTTTCCCCGTAAACAATCCACCCCCCCCCCCCGGGTTTTTTTGTTTTTTTTCTCTATCCTATTTTCCTTTTCTATTTTGTTTTTCCCTTAAAAATAAAAAATATACTTAAGACACGAATATAGAAAGATTTATATTGACATCATCATTATTATTTATAGTAATTATTATCTACTCAATATCATTTTTCATTTTTCATCATTTTTTTTATCTCACTAATTGTTTTAAATCACTAATACTTTAATATATGCAAAGGAAGAGAGAGGGGGAGGGAGGAAGAAAGAAGGAAAATCATTTTTTTTTTTCTTGTCTCCTCTTCCTCTCTCCTTTTGGTGTGGGGTGGGGAGAGGAGAGGGGGGGTTCCAACAAGATTAGAGGGGTGCCGGGTGGGGCAAATCCCCCCTGCTATTGGCATGTTTATATAAGATATGATTACTTATTTTATAAATATCATTTTTTTCTGTTTGTTGTCTATTTCTATGTTTCTATATAAAATATGGAATGTAGATATTGTTTGTAATAAATGAAAATGTTTAAAGATGAATTAATATAAAAAATCTATTAATTTACCTAATCCATTTAATATATCTAGCAAAGCCAGCACTGGCATGCTGGACCCACTTACAGAATGACACGTGCCATATAAGCACCTACTAGAGTACCTCCCAGTAGACCTGCTTTCCGCACAGGAAAGCGTTTCTGGCCTCCACCCCTTTTTCCAAGTCACTAAAGGGGCTTTAGAAAAGGTTGGAGCTCTGAAACAGAAATGTATGCACAGATGCGCAAGCTTCATTTTGGTATCTTTGCAATGGGTACCACAAGACCTCAAGGAGGCATGTGATTGGCCCCAAATTTGTTCTGCAATGGGACAATGACCCCAAACATGTAAGAACTATCTTCAATGTAAAGAACAAAGAGTCCTGGAAGTGATGGTTCAGCCCCCACAGAGCCCTGATCTCAACATCATCAAGTCTGTCTAGGATTACATGAAGAGACAGAAGGATTTGATCTACAGAAGATCTGTGGTTAGTTTTCTAATCTTTAAAACAACCTACCAGCTTTCCGCACAGGAAAGCGTTTCTGGCCTCCACCCCTTTTTCCAAGTCACTAAAGGGGCTTTGCAATGGGTACCACAAGACCTCGTCCCGCCACTGCAAGAAGCAGCTGAAACCTCAGGTAGTCATCATACTAGCCTAGAGATAAATGAACAAATGTGTGCATGTGTATGTTTGTGTGATCAATGGTGTCCGCAATGCAGAGAAATACAGGCAGATACTTATCAATAATACCATACCATCAAGGAGGCATGTGATTGGCCCCAAATTTGTTCTGCAATGGGACAATGACCCCAAACATACAATTATATGTCAGTAAGAACTATCTTCAATGTAAAGAACAAAGAGTCCTGGAAGTGATGGTTCAGCCCCCACAGAGCCCTGATCTCAACATCATCAAGTCTGTCTAGGATTACATGAAGAGACAGAAGGATTTGATCTACAGAAGATCTGTGGTTAGTTTTCTAATCTTTAAAACAACCTACCAGCTTCAAAAACTGTGTGTACAAGCATTGTGTGTACCTAGAAGAATTGGTGCAGTTTTGAAAGCAAAGGGTGGTTTCTCTGTCCATTTTGATAATTGATAAAAATAAACTATTAGCACTTCGATTTCTGAAAGCATTCTTAATTTACAACATTTTTTAGCACCGGTCTAAAACTTTTGCACAGTATTGACTATTATATAGAACTTTGAGGATGGGTCCTGGACGGGTGGTGATGTTTCACTCATATTTTGGGTTGTGGTCCCTTTAAGGGAGATGGTTTTGGTTTACTCTCTCCGAGAGGTTCAGGGACAGTTCTATCACAACTGAGACAACTGATTTACAGCTATACTACCCATCATGAAGTAGCTCCTAAATCAGAGTCAGAGTTCCACCCAGAAATGGAACTTCCGCTGATCTGGTTCCTCGCCCCCCCTCCGGTGTCACATTTGGCACCTTTTGGGGGGGGGGGGGGGCAGATACCTGTCTAATCCAGGTATTTGCTCCCACTTCCAGCTAAAGAGCGCCACAGAATCCGTGACGAACTACGTCTTGTCTGGCCCCTCCTCCGTCACCCCCTTGCTGTCTTCTGGGAGACACACAGCTCCCAGAAGACCGCAGGGATCATTCAGAATGCCCAGCGTGACTCGCGCATGCGCAGAAGAAACAGGTTGTGAAGATGCCGGCACCTCCACCCAGAGTCGAAGGGATGGGTCGGCTTCGGGTGAGGACATCACAGCCACCCTGGACAAAGAAGTGTCCTTATTTTAAAAGTCAGCAGCTGCAGTATTTGTAGCTGCTGACTCTTTAAAAATAAATTTGGCAGGCTGAACTCCGCTTTAAAAGACAGGAAGCTCCTAGTGCAAGTGTGGCGTAGTAAGGAGGTTGGGAAGGAGATGTCTGAGTGTTGCCTGTCTGCAGGAAGCTGCTAAGACAACTTGGTCTGGACTTTCGTAAATGTGGATAAATTCCTTATGTGGAGGATACATTATTATGTTTATTTGTGCTGAAAATAAGTGGACTTTTGTTTTTTCTTGTTGCTGAAGTTAAGCTATTTACATGCTGCTGAAAGCTTGGTTTTTGCTTACCTTGAAAAAAATAAAGAGAAAATGCTTTGCATTAGATCCCAAAGCACTATCACAGTAGCTATACCCTTGAACATTTGTTTCTGTGCAAATAGTATGACCCCTACATTGTTGTCAGTAAAGTAGTATGACTCTTTCTTTCAGTTGTTTTTTATTAGGGAATAACAGTTGACAAGATACAACAGTATCAGTTGATGTTATTAAAGTATTAACAACAGTAGATTAGTTATTCAAGTTATATTTGAAATTCAAAAGGACTTTTATGGCTGGGTATGCTTACAAAGTACTTGTCAGCAAAAAGGGAAGATTGATCATCTGGTTAAAGTCTAAGTAAGGTTGGACTTTCTATAGACAAAGAGGTGCAAAAGCTTTAACAGAGAAGCCAGAGCCGAAGAAACAAATAAAGTAAAAAAGAAAAGACAAAATTAAACATTACCACCATCTAGTTTGTTACAAGTCATCATTAATCCGTATACTGAGCTTAAAGTCAGTATTTTACAGAGAAGTTTCGGGAAATATGGCCACCCATAGTTGCCACTTATCTAGGATTTGGGGATGGAGTTAGAGGAAAACTTTTCGTAGATATGTTGGGAGTATGACGCTTTCATTGGTGTCAGCAGAAGCTGTATAGCCTTACATTGTAATCAGTGGGAGTAGTACGCCCCTTACATTGGTGTGCATGGGAGTAATTGCCCCCTACATTAGTATTGCCCTCGTTAGTGGTCGTAGTATGGACCTAACATTGGTGTTAGTGGGAGAAGTATGTTTCCTACAGTGATGTCAGTGGGAGCAGTTTGACCCTTACAAATGTTAGCAGCATTCTTTCTCCACTGACGTGAATGTGGTTAGTTGTTGTTTTACTTTATAATATATTTTTTGTTCGGTGACACAGCAAGTGTAGGCAGTTAACAGTTATGTTTTATTTACCAGTGAGTATACTTAGTAAAAGTTTTAATCATGCAGCAAAAGTGGTCTTTAGGAGGTGTGTCAATATTTTCACATCTGCAATTTGTGGTTTTCCAATGATGCATACTGCTATTATTGACTTTCCATCTGCAATAGGACTTGGAGTTTAGAAAAGATATCAGGTAGAAGTAAAAGTAATAATAATGTGGGACATTTTAAAATCACTGTAGTCATTTTCTCAGGACTGCTTTCATACTTCCTAGTACTATAAAAGAAGATTCCTGTGACATCTTCCTTTTAGCCTTGACAATTGGATAGCCTTAATATCACTCTAAAAAAATAATTTGTCTTGATCACACAAGGCTTGCTAAGGCACAAATGGTTCTGGGTCAGAAATGAGGACTCAGACAGCTTCCACTGTCAGGGGAGAGGTCTGCAGCCTTTTACTACATACAGGAATGTATTACTCATGCTGCGTACACACGATCCGACTATCCGGCGGACTTAGTCCGGCGGCTAATCTGCTGGACTTTCCAGCCGAGATCCGCCGGACTTTCCGAACGAGCAGACTTGACCACACACGCCCACACACGACCGGACTTTTCCGCCGGACTTGCCCACACACGGAGTAAAGTCTATTCATTTTTAAAGTCCATTCATTTTGAACGTGAGTCCAGGTAGACGAGACTAGCGAAGGAAGTCAATGTCGCCGCCTCCATCGGGGAGATTGCCACCTTGCTAGCCCTGTTGCCTGGTATGGATTTAAAGGGAAAGCCCTACACCGAAAAATGGTATGGGGGTCCCCCCAAAGTCCATACCAGACCCTTATACGAGCACGCAGCCCGGCTGGTCAGGAAAGGGGGTGGGGACGTTCGACCACCCCAAAGCACCTTGTCCCCATGTTGATAAGGACAATGGCCTCTTCCCGACAACCCTGGCCATTGGTTGTCGGGGTCTGCGGGCGGGGGGCTTATCAGAATCCGGGAGCCGCCTTTAATAAGGGGCCCCCAGATCCCTGCGCCCACCCAATGTGAATGAGTATGGGATACATCGTACCCCTACCCATTCACCTGGGGGAAGAAGTGTCAATAAAAAAAAAAAAACACAACACAGGTTTGTGTGTATGCGGCATTAGGGTCACTAACATGATGTGTAGTTGGCTGTGTACCACCTATGGAAGTATTATTGGTCTGGTTCACGACCTGCACTGGGTAGGCAAAGTCCACCTTGGATTTCCAGTTTATAAAGTTTCAACATAGATCTTTAACAAGCACTTGGGACCTCAGCATTTATTTCAGGAACCCCACTAAGGATCTTAACCTATAGGTTGAATACTTTTATGTAACACATTACACATCTGTTTCTATATCTAGAAAATTGAGTCAAATAACTACTGCCTGAATAATATGTTTCCACCACTTCATTTTAACTTCTTCAAAGTATCATTTTTATTGACAAGAAATACTGTAGTAGTTGCTTTGACAATATTTCATGGGACTGAGAAATGGCAGCCGTTGCCATGAATCTTATGCCCAACGCATTTATCTCATTTTATCCTGAGCAGAATAAATACACACTGAAACAGCAGCATGCAGTTATATGGTATGAGCGCTGAAGAAGTATGGATACAGTGTACAATTTTGCTGTCTAGACATTTACTACCTTATGGTAAAGTATAACAGGCAATATTAGTTCTCCAACAGTGAAAAGCTTGTATTGGACACAGTCTTGCTGATTAAAACTGACACTATATATTTTTTAAAGGTATGAGAACTTAAGCTCTGTGCTTTTCTTTGCATAGAAGAGATTAGCCTATCTCAAATGAAAGTGCTTCTGCTTGATTGCTCAATAAATTTCACTCTTATACTGGCATCCTGTCTGCCATTTATGACATTGATTGGTGAAGGGAACCTATGAGATGTAAGGCACAGGTCTGTGATGTCACTTTTATGACAGAAAATTACTGACCAGCAGGATGCACCAGCATCATGCTAGAGAGATGTCATAAATACAGCTTTTATTCCAAGTTCATAAACACCTGGTTCTTTCTTTGTTCAGTGCTTGTTTTATAAGGGCTTGACATTTCTTACATCCTTAACATGGTGTGCACAGGATAATCAGCTGCCAAATGACAGCCAGGGATACAGATTACACCTTATGAACCTCATGTTATCTTTATATTATGCAACATTTCTCCCAGTCATGCTCAATGGATTGAAAGATAATTATATTAGCTGCCTGATATTTTAAATAGCCAAGGTGGTTTAAAACTTCACATTAATTTTATGAATGTGGTAAGGAACAATATGTTTGAAATACTTTTGTTTTTTCATCATGGAAAATGCAGCAGAAGGAGTGAAACTCTGTACGGGGAACAGTGATACTTCACAGTGAACATCAGGGCTTGGAAGGAAGGAAGCACTTCAGCTATGGAAGCTTCATATTATCATTTAAATAGCCCAAAACAATTAGCCATAGATGTTGTTTTGGCTGGATTGCAAATGATTGATTCTTGAAGTATAGATATAGTTTAGGTATATTGTGACCGATGACTCATGCAACCTTCACTTCTCCCTAAAATTAAAAAAGTTTGAAAGAACCAGAACACACTACTTCCTTAAAGTGGATGTAAACCCTCACATATACCCAGTGACGTAAACAGCCTCAGATGATACACAGAGAGAAAAACAATCTCCCTACATAAGTTGTATTTGTATATCTGCTGTCTTCAGCTTTTTAGACTCTTTATAAAGTGCACATTGTGTTAGAAAATTGTCTTCCTGTTTAAGCAGTGGGAGGGGAGTCTGGGCATACACTGTGTGAGCTGATTGGAGGAAAGGCACAACCCCCCCTTGGAGAGGTGGCAAACAGTAACACCCCCTGGTCAGTCAGGTGGGTCTGGTGCACTTACCCCATCTATGGTGGGCAGCCTTTCTCCCATGCTTCACCTGAGGCTTCCCTTGCTCGGCAACGGCTTTCCCTTCCCCTGCTCTCCACAGGCATCGTGGCGGCTTCCGTTCTTCCCTCCTCGACAGACAATTGGGACTCTTTTCTTTTTGGTCAATCGGAAAACAGGTATCAGACATGCTTGTGATTGGCCGGATTGAGGAAGTTTTGATAGCAAATATTCATTTGCTGTTGTAACACCTGGGTGGGCTCCTGGTGCAATGCTCTGCTCCACGAGCCCACCTTATTTTGAAGCCTATTAGAGCCTCTGGCTCTAATCAGGTGCTTCAAAAAAACACCCCTACCACTGTAATTTATGTGCCCCGGGGTTCTGAAAGGGGCTGTATGCATGAATAGGGGGTGGTGGTGGTGTTCTGCCGTGGATAGAGCATGGGGTAGTGGCCATGGATAGAGGGGATGGCGCTCGAGTGCCCGTTATGGACAGTCCTCTACTGCTACAGATTTATGTGCCCAGGTCAGATTTCAAGAATGGGGTTTACATCCACTTTAATGTAGCACTGACCCCCGAAGGAGCTGATGGTTTTATTTGGGCTTACCGTTACCTCACCTGCTTGTATCTCTGTCTGAAGGGTCCCGTGGAAAATGGCCCAAAGAATGTTAAATCTGACACTTAGTCCTTTTTTGATTATTTATTTAGAATGAAGGCAAGGTCTCTCAATAAAGGGGTAGAGGGTTAAGGGGTGAGTTCAGGCACTTTGTAATTGTGGGGTAGAGGTATTAGAAGAATCCAGAGGATAAACAGTTCCACAGACTGGATCCAGCAACCCCCGGATAGGCCCTTTTCACTTGGGCCTAGCAGCCGGTGAGGTGCTCGACAAAGTCTCTGCCACAGACTTGTTAATTAAATTTGAGCATTACTGAGAGGTTTTGAGAAATTCAAAGAACTGCCATACAGTACCAGTCTCTTTCAGCCGGTCCGGCTATACTGTATGGGTGTTGAGTCGGGTTGTGTCCTCTGGGCTTCTCCAGAGATACCAGCCTTGCGCTCGGTCCTCTCTTGGATAAAGTCCTCCCCTGGATCCTCCAGTTTCTGGGCCTCTCTCCGCAGGCGAGACAGCACCCGACCGTCCCTGGATCAGTAAGCCCCAAGACTTTTCTGGGCCTACTCCCTCAGTTGCGTAGACTCGGGCCAGCCGGCCCCGAGACACAGGATACATAGGCTGTATACCCCAGTCCAGGAGGGCCACGAGGTCGGGGCAGCGGACCCCCGGAGCAGCCAGGTAAAAAACTTAAGATGGCGTCGGTACCTTAAATACAATCTTCCAGAAGCTCAGCAGGAAGAACACTCCCACTGGGCTATTTCTGAGCAATAGGTGGCATTCAATACATCCAGCTGGACTGCGTTTCTACACTTACCGGCGGTGACAGCGACACCTACGGTCAAGGAGAAACCAGTGCAACCCAGCTGAACTGGTACAGAGACCAGAACTTTAGAATAATTAGCCTGAAGCCCAACTGTGGCTTCAGACAACTTAATTTTTGAAAAACAATAGCGTCTTCTCATTAGGAGCCAGCGCTACATTAATTTTACAACTATATTCGTACTTTACTAGTTAGTGGCCAAAGCTTAAAACTGTGTGTGTATAAAAAAAAAAAAAAAAAAACAACAAACTTAAGTGCAAGTTAGAATAAACAGAGAAACATAAAAAAATAGAAAAAATCCCATTTCAGTGCTACTTTAACCTAAAAGCAGAATTTGAATTTGGAGACAAGGTAACACTCAGTGGTCTACGTAAGCTCCCTGACACTTCTTCTTTTGAGGATTCAGTAGCTTAATGCTGAATTTAAAGTACATAGACAAAGTGGAACTGCACTTATTCTAGTAATTAACTTACAAATAACACCATTTCATCAGTCACCTGCCACCTCAAACTGCAAAGAAATGCCACCAGCTGCAGCAAAAGATCTGCAAGAAAAGTGAAACTAGGTGCTCAGAATCATTTCTCTTTCCCCATATTTTTTGTGAATGCTATTCCAAAAGCTTGTAACCATTCTGTTTACAGAAATTATTTCCCTCGTTCCCAAGAAATCATAAATAAGGATGAGCATGGTTTGTGTTTAAACTTTGGTTCGGACCGAAGCCAGAAAAAAGATGTCACTCCCACTCATTGCTGCTTTATCAACTACAGCCAGGGCATTCTCAACCCCGCAGCTGCAAGTATACAAATAGGCTGGGATCCTTGTGAACATCGGGTGTTCGCCGAACAATTTGACATGTCGCGGCCAATTCGAAAGCCGCGGAACACCCTTTAAAAGTCTATTGTAGGGCGTGGCTTGGCGCATGGAGGAGACGGACGCCTGAGAGATCAGCTCCCGCTCCCACCACGCTGAACGGCACACAGCGGGACCGTAAACGGCGCCATCGGCTCTCCACATGAGCAGGAGAGGAGGCAGCAACACCCCCCGCTCCTCGGGACCCTCAAAATCCGCCGAGATCGGCACTTATTTTACGCCGAGGGGGACTTCCAGCAAGGCCGCGCCGACCTCCAAGATGGCGGCGACCCGCTCGGCGGCGGCTCAGGCAGCCCACGCTGCCTCACAGGTACAGGCCTCACAGCCTCTCCAGCCCCCTTCCCCCCCTAGATCTCCAGGCCGGGAGCACAGCACCCACACAGGACATGGGAGCCCCCACAGCCCCAGAAGCCCCCCCCGCTCGAGAAGCCCCTCTCCCCCTCATGGCAGACAGGGACAGTGGGACATGGAGAGCTACATTAAAGCTCTCCCAACAAAGGGGGACATTGAGGCCTACATCAGCAGGCTGGAGAGGTCCTACAAGCGTGAGATAACAGACCTACGCCACGACATAGGACAGCGCTTTGAGGACATTGAGGGTGCTGTGGAGGAAAACGTGACCAGAATAATGGAGCATGATGATATCCTCCAACAGCACACGATACAGATTCAGCAATTATTCTACGGTTTAGACGACCAAGAGAACAGGAGCCGCCGCAACAACATCCGCATACGCGGAGTTCCTGAAACGGTTGAAAACAAAGACCTGCCGCTAGCAGCAACCGCCATGTTCAATCAACTACTGAACAAACCCAAAGACGACCCCCTGGAGATTGACAGAATCCACAGATCCCTCGGCCCCCGCAACCCCAACCCAGCATATCCCCGGGATATAATCTGCCGTATACATTTCTTCAGCATCAAAACGGAAATAATGCAAGCTGCTCGCAACCAGGAATCTATCCTGTTTAATGGTTCCCCTATAATGCTCCTGACGGACTTATCCAAACAGACATTACTCATGAGGAAGGCCCTGAAACCGGTGACGGATGCTTTACACACCAAGCAGATAAAATACAGATGGGGCTTCCCCTTCCATCTCTTCGCATCTCAGGATGGCAAATCTGCAACTTTCCGCACCCTAGGGGATCTTCCTAACTTTTTAGGGACTTTTGAGCTTCCGCAAATCAGAATCCCAGACTGGCCCCTGCAAGCAACAACGCCAGGCTTCTCCAAGCATCCCGGAGGGGACAGAAACACCAAGAAGAAAAGAAACAGACCGAATAACCCCACCTACCCACCAGGGTGACTAACTTTTGATCCTGCCAGCGCAGACCGCCCAACAATCCAGAGTCCTGGCAGATGAAGCGCCACCCATCATTCTGCCAGTCATACTACTCCTCATCTGACTGCCCATGATGAGAGACATCTGCTTTACTCCTCACCCTCTTTGGTTTTCTCTCCTCTTGTTTTTCTCCTCTCCCCTCACCCCTCCTCCTTTTTCCCTTCCTTACCAGGTACAAGACCCACTGAGGGTCCTTATAAATGCTTTTCAGGTTATGTGTTGTAGGTTCTCACAACCCTCTGGTTATGCCCTAGCAAAATGGGATACCCCGGCTGGGACATCCCGTACTGTGCTAATTTTATCAGCATACCACAGGGCTGTTACTATCAATTGAAACCACCTCAGTTAAAGGAGGAGTAGAACGTAAATGCTTTACCCTGTTAAATGTGAAAACCCGAGACCACCTGACCAACCGACCAGTTTACAGGTTGACTCTGGTCAAGGAAGTGAAAAATTAGGAAAACTTGGTGCTTATAAGTGTATAATGTTAATGTTAATGCTGTGTGCCTATACTATGACGTTTACAGGTATTTTTCTGCAGGTGGGGCGGAGCCCCGGATATCTGACCAACCTCGTTCCCCACGTTAGGGTTTGCAGAGTCTTTACTGACTCTGCGGTAAAGTTTTTATTTTTTCCTTTTTTTGGATCTGCTTGGTAGTGTCCACAGTCCCTTTTTGACTTTGGACACTAGAGGGAGTAGCTCCCCTACAAGCATAGAATACCTAGCTGTATAGCTAATATTTTCATACACTGTTACAGGTTAATTCTCAAAAAAGGCGACGCAGTTTATTACGCGTCGACCCCACGTAAAGAAGGTTCACTTAACCCTGTCACAGTGCACGTTACCCTCCCCCCTCCCACCCGGCCCTGAAGGGCTAGACTCAATAACCCCTCTCCCTCCTCCTTCCCCCCCCAAACCCCTCCTCCCCTGACCCCTACAACAGCTCCATACAATACAGACTCGCTCCTACTAACCCCCCTCCGCCATGACCAGACACCTTGGGATAAAAATTTCCACCCTCAATTGTAGGGGGCTTAATGTCCCCGAAAAACGCAGACAGATCTTACATCACTTCCATAGAGCCAAGACCCATATTCTATTGCTTCAGGAGACGCACTTTAAGACCGATAAAATCCCTCCACTACCAGACAAACGATTCACGACATGGTTCCACAGTACCAACCCTGCATCCAAAACTAAGGGGGTCTCGATAGCTTTCCACAACTCCTTTGCTCCTGAGGTCTTAGATAGTTGTATTGATCCTAAAGGCAGATACATATTTTTGAAACTGCGATACCTACAAACTATACTAACTGTTGCTAATGTTTATCTACCCAATCAGAACCAACATGGATTCCTCTCCTCCGTGGCCTCCCGGCTGAAAAACTTCGGAACACCGAATCTGATCATGGGAGGCGATCTCAACATCCCCTTGGTGCCGAGGATGGACTCGTCCACATGTAAGTCGCACATACCACCATCATCACTGACAAACATTCGCAACACACTGAAAGATTTGTCCCTGGTGGACATCTGGAGATTCACGCATCCAACAGAGAGAGACTACACTTATTATTCCCCAGCCCACAAATCGTACAGCAGAATAGACTACATACTACTCTCACAGACGCTACTGGACTTCGACCCTGACTGTGAGATAGGCACAAAACTATGGTCAGACCATGCCCCAGTCCACATGACGCTAGGGAAATTACCAAATAAGAACCGCCGCTCCGCCTGGAGACTTAACGATAATCTCCTTACCGACACAGTGTGTCTGGCCGACCTAACGCAAACAATCACAGACTTCACTCGAAACCATGCAAATGACGAGACCTCTGACCTGAACAAGTGGGAGACGCTGAAATGTGTCCTAAGGGGGGTCCTAATCCAACACGGATCCAGACTGAAAAAAATCCGTACAGAAAACATAAGCCGTTTATTCACACAAATAACAGCCCTAGAGTCGCAACACAAACGCACAATGGACGCAAAGACCCTTACAGAACTCTCTGAGAAATCGCTGACAGCCTATAACAAAGGTCGACACATACATTACGCTCAAGCGAACAAGTGTGGAAAACACCTGGCGCGTACCATACACCCCAGACAGCAACGACAATCCATCAACCACATTATGTCTCCCTCCCAACAAAAAAAATCCAAAAATTCCGAGATAGCCTCTGAGTTCCGAGATTATTACTCCTCCCTGTACAATCTCCCGACCCCCCAAAACTCATCCCCCACCTCCACAGACGATCTAATGCAATACATACAAGACACGGCCCTCCCCTTAATTTCCTCTAACGACGCGGAAGACCTAGAACAACCCATCACCACTGCGGAATTTTTGACAACAATCAAAGGCCTCAAAACAGGTAAATGCCCAGGCCCTGACGGGTACACCCCCCTATTCTACAAGAAATTTGCACAACAACTGGCCCCAATTATGACCAAAGCATTTAACGAGATAGATGACTCCCATCCTCTCTCTCAGCAAATTCTCCAGGCCCAAATAGTAGTAATCCCTAAACCAGGAAAAGACCACACACAATGTAGTAGCTATCGCCCTATCTCCCTACTGAACGTAGACCTGAAGATATACTCCAAAATCTTAGCCACTCGCATCTCCCCCCTCCTCCCGGACATAATACACAGTGACCAAGTGGGATTCATACCGGGACGCGAGGCCAGAGACAACACCACCAAAACTTTACATCTTATTTCATACGCCAAACATCATAATATAAAGACATGTTTACTAGCATGTGACGCCGAAAAGGCGTTCGATAGGGTCAGCTGGCCGTTCTTACGAGCATCACTGCAACAAATAGGATTAGGTCCAAATATAATATCTAAAATCATGTCTCTGTACTCGCGCCCCTCAGCAAAAGTATCCGCCAACGGAGAAACCTCAGAGCCCTTCAACATAGCAAATGGAACGAGACAGGGGTGCCCTCTTTCCCCTCTCTTATTTGCAATCACGGTAGAACACCTGGCGCAAGCTATACGGCAAAACAACTCTATACACGGTATACCCACCCCCTCAGCCCCCCGGAAACTGTCTCTGTATGCAGATGACCTTCTCTTATATGTTACCCACCCACATACCAGCATACCAGCCATCCTAAACGAACTCGACAAATTCGGCAAACACAGTAACTTCAAGTTAAACATCTCCAAAACAGAAGCCCTGAACATCACCTTACCCCCACGACAGCTGGAAGACATACGTGCGCGATTCCCCTTTAGATGGCAATCACGGTCCGTCAAATATTTAGGCACAGAGATCCCCAGAGAAATACAAGACATCTACCCCCTAAATTTCAGCCCTCTATTGACTTCAATTAGGCGTTCCCTGGAATCGTGGCACAACCTTAAACTCTCTTGGTGGGGTAGAATGAATGTTATTAAAATGGACATCCTCCCCAAGACACTATACCTATTCCAGACACTCCCCATTATCCTTCCCAAAGCTTTCTTTTTATCTCTCCGCTCCATCGTGGGGAAGTTCATATGGCTACACCGACCCCCCAGACTCAAACATAAACTCCTATGTGCTCCCCGAAACAAAGGAGGCCTAGGCCTACCAGACTTCCAAACATACCACTCCTCCTCCTTATTCTCCAGACTACTCGAATGGTTCCCCAGACCCCTACTAAAACCCTCGACCTCTATAGAACAGGATATGGCCCAAACCGACTTGAGAGCCCTCTTGTGGGGACACAACACCAAATTCCGTACCATTCAAGGGATCTCCCCGCTGACCACAGCGGTCCTCACCCTGTGGTATGATCAAGCCAGTAAACTGGCCCTCTCCTCAGACCCCGGTCCTCTCTCCCCACTATTTGACAACCCTGCCTTACCTACCACCCTCTCCAGAGAACACTGGGGACCCTACACAAGGGAACAGTGGCCTACGGCCAATAAATTTGTCCATCCCTCTACAGGTCTATTCAAAATGACTGAAGACAAGCAATCCCCCAATGACATTGACTGGCTCTCCACAATATCACTGAATCGCCTAAGTAGATCACTACATATGTCAGGTCAAGTACACAGGCAACTCACTAACTTTGAGGAACTATGTAATCGCTCTCAGACTCCCAGACACACCTTATCGCTCATATATAAGGACATTCTACTACATCTCAATAAAACCCTACCAACATACACCGAAAAATGGGCTAGAGACCTAGGAATGGACATATCACCGAACCAATGGACCACATCCTTTATCCACACACACCAGACATCTAGATCAGGCTTCACACAGGAGAAAAATTACAAACTGATATCTAGGTGGTACAGAGTTCCTACCTCGGTTCACAGGATGTTCCCCAATTCTACTGACATCTGCTGGAGGTGCCACGGAGGAGAGGGATCCTACATCCACACATGGTGGGGATGCAACAAGGTACGTCCATTTTGGGACAAGATTTTTGAGGTGTACAACGATATGTATCAGTCTTCCCTATCCCCCACACCCCTGATCGCTCTTCTATCCATCATACCAGGCACAATTCAAGCACAAAAAAAATGCCTCTTGAGATTCATGCTTTCAGCAGCTAGACACAACATATCCCTATATTGGAAAAGAGATGCCATTCCCCCTATGTCAGGTTGGGTGTGTATCCTCAATGATATGATGTTGATGGAGGAGTTACAAGCTAAAACAGATGACACCTATGATAAATTTAACACCTTATGGTCCATATGGAGACACCACTCGACATCGAGTGGGTTCCTTGACAACTTACAGAACTGAACACCCCCCTATACCCCTACAATAGGTAATCCAGACTTCCCCATTACGGGGAAATCCTAGACGAGCTGCCCTCCCCCCTCCCTCCCCACTCTGCTCCCCCCCCTATCCTCCTCCCCCCCCCTCCCCCTCTCTACCCAAGTTACCAGGCCCACTCCCCCCCCTATCACTCATGAGGCACAGAGATAACTAAGTAGACAGCGCTCCGGGTGGCGTCCATAGAGAGATGACGCCACACAGAGACAAACATATAGTTTCCCGACCCCTGTGCCCAAACGGCTCTTGTTGGTTATAATAGAATACGATGTTAATGCACTTTAAAATATAATGCAATAACCCCTTTAGGCTCCTTCTTCCCGTCCTCCCCTCCTCCCCCCCACCATACCCCCCCCACCCCCCCCCTTTTTTCCCCCTTGATGAAACTGTTTACAAAGTTAAGCTTTACGGAATTGTACACACTGTAGAATTGCATATTTTGTATGTTTGAAACTTTAATAAAAATATATTCAACCATAAAAGTCTATTGTAATAATCAAAAGTGCTAATTGTAAAGGCTTATATGCATGGTATTGTCATAAAAAGTGTTTGGGTACCCGGGTCCTGCCCCAGGAAACATATATCAATGCAAAAAAAAGTTTTAAAAACTAAAGTTTTTTCAGGAGCAGTGATTTTAATAATGCTTAAAGTGAAACAGTAAAAGTGAAATATTCCTTTAAATTTCATACCTGGGGGGGTGTCTATAGTATGCCTGTAAATTGGTGCATTTCCCGTGTTTAAAACAGTCCAAGAGCAAAATTAAATTTCTAAAGGAAAAAAAGTCATTTAAAAGTACTTGTGGCTATAATGAATTGTCGGTCCCAGCAATACACATAAAAGTTTATTGATAAAAACGGCATGAGATTCCCCCACAGCCCCTTCAGGTCTGGTATGGATATTAAGGGGAACCCCGCACCAATTATTTTTTTTAAATGGCATGGGGGCCCCCCTCAAAATCCATACCAGGCCCTTCGGGTCTGGTATGAATATTAAGGGGAACCCTGAACCAAAATTTTAAAAAAAATGCGTGGGGGTCCCCCTCAAAATCCATACCAGGCCCTTCAGGTCTGGTATGGATATTAAGGGGAACCCTGTGCTAAAAAAAAATGGCGTGGGGGTCCCCCTCAAAATCGGACCAGACCCTTATCCGAGCACGCAACCTGGCAGGCCGCAGGAAAAGAGGGGGGACGAGAGAGCGCCCCCCCTCCTGAACCATATCAGGCCACATGCCTCAACATGGGGAGGGTGCTTTGGGGTAGCAAATGTACCCCTACCATTTCACAAAAAACACAAGACACGACTTGGGATAAGTGCTTTATTAAAAAAATTAAAAAATCAAACTGTCCCATGAAGTCCTCTTCTTCTTTTCTCGCTCTGACGGATCGAAAAAAAAAAAGCCGCCTACGATCTGCCTCCATGGGAGGCACCCGTCGTAATGCCCGGCCTCTCAGGTGACAGCTCTTTTATAACTGAGGGCGGGGCCACACAATGTTGTCGCTGGGTGACCCAGTCCCCTCTGATGCAGGGGGACATCCCTATGGCTTTCCCGTAGCATCAGAGGGGCGGGGCCACCCGGTTACATACCTCTTTTTTTTATTTTGGCGTGGGGTTCCCCTTAAAATCCATACCAGATCTGAAGGGCCTGGTATGGATTTTGAGGGGGGCCCCCACGCCATTTTCTTTTTAATTTTGGTTCAGAGTTCCCCTTAATATTCATACCAGACCCGATACATGTCCCCTGGGGCAGGACCCAGGTCCCCAAACATTTTTTTTAAGACAATAACTTGCATATAAGCCTTTAAAATTATCACCTTTGATTTTTCATGTTAGTGTCCCATAACTTTAACGGTGTTCACGTGTTCAAAATTTTTTTTGCCTGTTTGCATGTTCTGCTGCAAACCAAACCGGGGGGGGGGGGGAGTTCAGCCCCTCCCTAGCCATAATAGGGCTCTGACTGAATATGGCCAATGTCAATGACTCAATAGGGACATGTGACCACAAGTTTGGTCTGAAACCAAGACCATGCTCATCCATAGTCATAACTTGTGTCAGTGCTAAAACCCCATTATTAAGCTCCCAACCCCTCTAACAAGAAATTGTAGGTGTGGAAATTTCTCATGTGGACTCTACTTGCAGACTGAGGGTAACACATTACCCAAAGCAGGACAACGTCAATCTTTTTACCTGCACTTAAAGATTTCCACTAATCCTGAATGTCCTTTATTCATGGGTTAACACCCCTTCTTCCTCACCAAGCCCTGAGTGGAACTATGTCATGAAGGAACATGGACCTCAAGATGTCTGCAGTGTCAATTACACAGGGCATCTCTGGAATTGTCTTGCCATGTGTATCTAAAAGTGGTCAGTAGGGGTGAGCCAAACACCCCCCTATTTGGTTCGCACCAGAACCTGCGAACAGACCTAAAGTTTGTGTGAACTTTAGAACCCTATTAAAGTCTATGGGACTCGAACTTTCAAAATCAAAAGTGCTAATTTTAAAGGCTAATATGCAAGTTATTGTCATAAAAAGTGTTTGGGGACCTGGATCCTGCCCCAGGGGACATGTATCAATGCAAAAAAAAGTTTTAAAAACGAAACAATTTTCAGGAGCAGTGATTTTAATAATGCTTAAAGTGAAACAATAAAAGTGTAATATTCCTTTAAATTTCGTACCTGGGGGGTGTGTATAGTATGCATGTAAAGGGGCGCATGTTTCCCGTTCTTAGAACTGTCCCTGGACGAAGTGTCATTTTTGCAGGAAAAAAAGCTATTTAAAATCACTCGCGGCTATAATTGTCGGCTCCCGTAATACAGAGAACAGTCATTGAAAATCATTGATAAAAAAAAGCGTGGGGTCCCCCCCAAATTCAATTACCAGGCCCTTCAGGTCTGATATGGATATTAAGGGGAGCCCCCGGGTCAAATATAAAAAAAAAAAAAAGAGGTGGGGTTCCCCCTAAATATCCATACAAGACCCTTCAGGTCTGGCATGGATTTTAAGGGGAACTCCACGCCAAATTTAAAAAAAAATGGCGTGGGGGTCCCCCTCAAAATCCATACCAAACCCTTATCCGAGGACGCAACCTGGCAGGCCGCAGGAAAAGAGGGGGGATGAGAGAGCGCCCCCCCTCCTGAACCGTACCAGGCCACATGCCCTCAACATTGGGAGGATGCTTTGGGGGTCTGTGACCCCTCAAAGCACCATGTCCCCATGTTGATGAGGAGAAGGGTCTCTTCTCCACAACCCTGGCCGGTGGTTGTGGGGGTCTGCGGGTGGGGGGCTTATCAGAATCTGGAAGCCCTCTTTAACAAGGGGACCCCCAGTTCCTGCCCCCCCCCCCCTGTTTGAAATGGTAAGGGAGTACAAAAGTACCCCTACCATTTCACAAAGGAAGTGTAAAAAAATAGTTAAAAAACACACTGACACCGTTGGGAAAAGTCCCTTATTAAAAATAAAAAAAAAGATTCCAGCGGTGGTAATCCACTCTTGCTATCCAGCGATAGGTGGTCTCTTCTCCGGGGTCCAGCGATGGCTGATCTCTTCCGACGTCCAGCGCAGCGTGTCCTGTCTCCATGGAGACACTGAGGAAATCCCAGGTCTTAGCTAAGGAGGATGGGGCCACTCATCACCTGACCCCACCCCCCTCTGACGCAACGCAAGGGCATCCCCAGTGACGTACGGGTGACCCCGCCCCCTCTGATGTAACGCAGGTTTCCGTTACATCAGAGGGGGGCGGGGTCACCCATACGTCACTGGGGAATCCCAGCTTCCCCCTTGCGTTGCATCAGAGGGGGACGGGGTCAGGTGATGAGTGGCCCCGTCCTCAGCTAAGACCTGGGATTCCCTCAGTGTCTCCATGGAGACAGGATGCGCTGCGCTGGATGTCGGAAGAGATCAGCCATCGCTGGACCGCGGAGAAGAGACCACCCATCGCTGGATAGCAAGAGTGGATTACCACCGCTGGAATCTTTTTTTTATTTTTTTTATTTTTAATAAAGGACTTTTCCCAAAGGTGTCAGTGTGTTTTTTTAACTATTTTTTACACTTTCTTTGTGAAATGGTAGGGGTACTTTTGTACCCCCTTACCATTTCAAACAGGGGGGGTGGGATCTGAGGGTCCCCTTGTTAAAGGGGGCTTCCAGATTCTGATAAGCCCCCTGCCCGCAGACCCCCACAACCACCGGCCAGGGTTGTGGGGAAGAGACCCTTCTCATCAACATGGGGACATGGTGCTTTGAGGGGTTAGAGACCCCCAAAGCAACCTCCCAATGTTGAGGGCATGTGGCCTGGTACGGTTCAGGATGGGGGGGTCGCTCTCTCATCCCCCCATCTTTTCCTGCGGCCTGCAAGGTTGCATGCTCAGATAAGGGTCTGGTATGGATTTTGAGGGGGGCCCCCCACGCCATTTTTTTCTTAATTTGGCGTGGAGTTCCCTTTAAAATCCTTGCCAGACCTGAAGGGTCTTGTATGGATATTTAGGGGGAACCCCACGTAATTTTTTTTTTTATTTGACCCGGGGTTCCCCTTAATATCCATACCAGACCTGAAGGGCCTGGTAATTGAATTTTTCTTTTTTTTCACATTTTTTTTTTTTTTTTTTTTTTTATCAATGATTTTCAATGTCTGTTCTCTATATTACGGGAGCCGGCAATTCATTATAGCCGCAAGTGATTTTAAATAGCTTTTTTTCCTGCAAAAATGACACTTTGTGCAGGGACAGTTCTAAGCACGGGAAACATGCGCCCTTTACATGCATACTATACACACCCCCCAGGTACGAAATTTAACGGAATATTACACTTATATTGTTTCACTTTAAGCATTATTAAAATCACTGCTCCTAAAAAAACGGCCATTTTTAAAACTTTTTTTTGTATTGATATATGTCCCCTGGGGCAGGACCAGGGTCCCCAAACACTTTTTATGACAATAACTTGCATATAGGCTTAGGCTTTTAAAGTTAGCACTTTAGATTTCTCCCATAGGCTTTTACGCGGCTTTTCGAATTTGCCGCAAACACCCCAAATTGTTTGCTGTTCGGTGAACAGGCAAACAGGCAATGTTCGAGTCGAACGTGAGTTCGACTCGAACTCAAAGCTCATCCCTAGTGGTCAGACAGGCAAGCAAACAGGAATATGCATCTTCTTACATATCCTATATGTATTGGTTGTTTTATGCAACCTTTATGTTCAGGCCTATTAAGGGGGGCTGAAAAGCCATGCTCAAGTCTTAACTGGTAATATCTGCAGATACTTAGTATACATGGGATTGTTGTTCATCTCCACTTTTTTTTTATTTACCTTTGGGTGCTGTAAGCCTGTATCCTGGGTTGAAGCGTAAAAGTGTTTTACAAGTGTAGCTATCAGCTACAATTTTGCATCTGCATATGCCTATCTTGGCAGAAAAGTCAAAGATAGTATGTCCACAGGCTACAGCGATAGAAATCTAGCCTTAATTTTGTATATTTCTATGAACTTACATACTACATACATACAGTGGAATTATTCAATTAGCAGTGAAGTGCATTGGAGTCCAGTAAACATAACACATCTTGGGCTATATTTACTGGTGCAAAGTGTGCCAAAGTAGACCTGTGTTTCATTTAAACATCTAAACATGCAGGTGAAACTCAGTTTTTTTTTTTTTTTTTATTTACCTGGAACAGGTTGAATGTTTGCAGAAAAACAGATTTGCTTTAGATCACTTCAGTAAATCTGCCCCAGGATGCACTTTTGTAAATCTTGTCTAATATTCCTTTTTTTCACCTGGTGTGACTTTGGTAGAAAGCCAGCAAGAGTTTCATCTATTCCAATTTTCTGACATGTAAAATACAGACCTCTTTTAGCGAGAATTTTGTAGGCTAAGGACATATGCTGACCATGGCTCTAGTTATACAAATTATATATCTAGTCAGTAAACCTTGATGTCTCAGTACAAGAATTCTGTAGGTTCAGTATGCATCAAAATCAATTGTGTGATTCATTCTCTGCAGGGCTATAAACTGCACTTTTAGGAAATCCTTCCCATTGAATGTTGGTTTGTCTTTCCACACATTGTTTCCCCACAGGAATGTATGGAAATGAAAGGAAATGTCAACCCACCCCTTTATTGTAACTAACAGAATAAGGTAGCATTTTTTTTCTATACATACCTTTTTCATGATGTTACCTGCTGATTGTGCCTATATTAAGCTTTAAAAAAAAAAAAAGCAACAAGAGCTAAGGCATAAAAAAAAAAAACGTACATTTTAAAATGAAATATGAAAGGGCCTTCATAATGTGTTTATTCAGGGTATTTGCTTATACATATTTATTTTGGAGCAATAGCACTGACCAATGACCATCAGTTAAGGAATAGGTGGAAGAAAAGGCAGGAATGGCTTTGTGTACAAATCTAGAAGTATTGTTTTATTAGCCCAAAGACCTTCTCTCCAGATGTACTGTATGTTAACATTTTGTATCATTGTTGTATAGACTAGCAAAATCAGATTCAAGTTTTAAATTAAGCAGAATTTCAGAAAGTGTTTTGATGAGCTTATTTGACAGCACATTGGCTTAGCCATTTGTAGCACTGGGGTCCTTGGTTGCCTAGCAGCACTGGAGGTCCTGATTCAAATCTCGGCCAGGGCAGTCTACATGGAGCTTCCTCTGGGTACTCCACTTTCCTTATACATTCCAAAGACGTGCTAATTGGTTCCTGTCTAAAGTTGCTCCTGTCTAAAATGGACCTAGTGTGTTTGTAAAAATTGCCTATGTACATGTGTACTCATTCTTCTTGCCAGTCCCAAGCTGAGAAATTGGGGAGACTTGAGGTAAGACCTGCCAACCTATACTGTGAAAAAATAAATTGCTAAGAAGATTCTATAGAAAAGGCTTTTAGGCATATCAGACACTGTTACTGCGTTGAGAGCTAGCCCATAGCATTGCCAAGAGTCAGATGTCACTGATTTACATTTTTACTGGCATGACACCCAAATTTTACGTTCACAAAAAGTTACAAAATAAAATTTTTAGGTGGAAATTTCAGTATTTAGTCTACAAACGAGTACACTAGGCAAATAGCAATGTGATTTAAGGTAGATATTAAGGTAAAACAACATATTATTTTCAATATAATAAAGGGCGGATTTTTTAGTCCATCAGTTTTTGTCACCTATGTCTAATCACCTCCTGCCTCTATCACCTGTCACCAAAAATATATGCACACCCAGGGGTTATCTCCTTATATATGATTTATTTAAAAATTTAACATGATCCCATCACATGGAGGGGGATTTTTATGGGATTGTCCATTTTATAAATTGTGGGATGGTTCATTTTTTGGGCCATGGTGGGTATATGCAGGGGAGATTAGGTTCACGTGGAGAGCTGTGTATTGTGGTGCTGTGCAAATTTTCAATAAATCAGATATGAGGAGATAACCCCTGGGTATGCATATATTTTCATTTTCTTTTTTGTGACAGTTTGGTTTTTGTAAAAACACCCTACCATTATTTATGGAGGTACCCTCATGTTCTTTACCATATTAGGCCCCCAGTTTGCATTTTTCTTTTTCCCTTATATTCCTCCATCACCTGTCACCATCACCCCCTGCCTCCATTACCCCCGGCCTCCATCACCCCCGACCTCCATCACCCCCGGCCTCCATCACCCCCTGTCTCCATCACCCCCTGTCTCCATCACCCCCTGTCTCCATCACCTCCGGCCTCCATCACCCCCTGCCTCTATTACCCCCGGCCTCCAACATCCCCTGTCTCCATCATGCCCTGTCTCCATCACCCCCTGTCTCCCTCACCTCCTGCCATCTCACCCCCCTGTCACCCTCACCACCTGCCCCCAACACCCCCTGCCCCCAGGGCCGGATTAACATAGGGGCTATTGGAGCTGCAGCTCCAGGCCCCTTTCTCAAGATAGGCCCATTTGCCCAAAGAAAAAAAATATATATATATCGACTTCGAGACTTTTGGGGGTAGGTAGCTAAAGACCTACTCCAGTACTGGTTAAAATATGGGGCTGCTATAATCTATGGTTCCGGAGATACTGGGCTGCTGAAAAGAGGTACAGTAGTTGTACGGGAACCCTGTTATATGGCAAAGAGGGCTGAAGCGTAAAGCCTAAGTGGCAGTACTGCTAAAGAGAGAGAGACAGGTGGCTTGGCATTTTTCATTCGTTATTGTTTTTGGGAGAAGAACCCCTGTGTGGGCATCCAAGCGCATGTATGAACTTTTGTTTATTTTGTTCCTTTTAATAAAAGTGGGCTACCATGCCCTTAAACGAAAGTTCCTGTTTGCTGTGAACTAACTGAAAAGGCATCTACCACTGAGCTAGACATCCCCCAATGTCACAATATATATATATATATCTTATATCTTCCTTAGTCAGCATAATATACAGGGCTATGGGAATTTATAATTTCAGTTGGAGTTGATCCCAGGGGTTATCAGATCACCAATATGGAGTCAGGCGGAACACATGCATAGGTTGAATTGGATGACTTGTGTATTGTTTTAGCCTTATCAACTATGTAACTATCATGTGGGCAAATTCCATGCTTTACAGTTTTCTCCAAAGGGTATGCATTTTTCTATGAAGTAAAAAGCATTTCATATTTTTATTGTGAAAAACTGTGATCCTTTGACAATTTAATGGTTGTCAGCCAACACCAACTTTACATTGTCATTTTCCTTTTCACATTATGGCGTTTTATGCAAAATAGAAGTTTTATGAATGCAAATAACTCTTATATACTGTACATAGTTATTCGTTTTAAAGATACTCTGTTCTTAGACAAACACATCCATAATTACTCCAGTCAGGGCCGGATTAACATAGGGGCTATTGGAGTTGCAGCTCCAGGCCCCTTTCTCAAGATAGGCCCATTTGCCCAAAGAAAAAAAAATATATATATATATATCGACTTCCAGACTTTTGGGGGTAGGTAGCTAAAGACCTACTCTAGCACTGGTTAAAATATGGCGCTGCTATATTCTATGGTTCTGGAGATACGGAGATGCTTGCGCAGCCTGTCAGAAGCTACATACAGAGCGGCCAGTTTAAATACAAGCCGGCACACTCTGCAGCAGACTGAGAGGATGAACTCACAGTGCTTATAATAATTATTTGTATATTAGTTATGATAATTAACCCCTCGCCACCCAGACCAATTCTGACACTTTTCTCCTACATGTAAAAATCATAATTTTTTTTGCTAGAAAATTACTCAGAGCCCTCAAGCATTATATATATTGTCTTAGCAGACACCCTATGGAATAAAATGGTGGTCTTTGCAACTTTTTATGTTACACAATATTTGCACAGCAATTTTTCAAACGTTATTTTTGGAAAGAAACTGTTGCATTCATCAAAAAAAAAAAACACTAAAGTTAGAACGATTTTTTTTGTGTACCAAGCGATGCTTTAAATTTTTTTTGCAGGTTACATGTTTAGAGTTACAGAGGAGGTCTAGTGCTAGAATTATTGCTCTCGCTCTAACGATCGTGGCGTATGTAACCTGTGTGTATCTGGCTCTGATACTAACCAGTGCCTACCCAGCCAATGACTAGTATCTCTCCCCAGCCTGTCCCCACACACCCTCTCACCTGCTGACCTGTGAATGGGGGAATCACTCCCGCAGTGTTATTGTGTTCTATTCCAGTGAATACAATAATTAGTGTTGCTAACTATAGCTGGAAGCACTGATTGTTTTGGGGAAAACCTGACAGGCTGGTTGTACTCAAGTCGGTTAATAGGTTGACTTGTGTAAAACCAGCTAGCCCATACATAGATCGACTATGGCTGGTCTCTGCTTAATTGGTGTAATTTCAATCCATGTATGGCCCGCTTAACCACTACGCAGTCCCTAAACATCCTTCCACAAACCTTTACATTTTTCATTCCCAGATTACTTCATCCTCCTCTCCTATACTTAGTGCCCACTGTCATACTCTCCACACTTCTCTACTGTACATACTGCTCACTGTCATACCCTCCAGACTTCTCTCCTATACATAGCGCCCGCTGTCATATGCTACACACTCCTCTCCTGTACATAGTGCTCACTGTCATACACTTCTCTCCTGTACATAGTGCCCACTGTCGTACCCTCCTCACTCCTCTCCTGTACATACTGCTCACTGTCATACCCTTCACACTCCTCTCCAATACATAGTGCCCACTGTCATACCCCCAACACTTCTCTCCTATACATAGTGCCCATCGTCATACCCTCCACACTCCTCTCCTCTAATTACTACTCACTGTCCTACTCTCCACACTTCTCTCCTGTACATAGTGCCCACTGCCATACCCTCCGCACTCCTCTCCTGTACATAGTGCCCACTGTCATACCCTCCACACTCCTCTCTGGTACAAACTACCCTCTGCCATACCCCCCCACACTTCTCTCCTGTACATCTGTACATGCTGCCCACTGGCATACCCTCCACACTCCTCTGCTGTGCATACTGCCCACTGTCATACCCTTCACACTCCTCTGCTGTGCATACTGCCCATTGTCATACCCTTCACACTCGTCTGCTGTGCATACTGCCCACTGTCATACCCTTCACACTCCTCTGCTGTGCATACTGCCCACTGTCATACCCTTCACACTCCTCTCCTGTACATAGTGCCTTCTGCCATACCCTCCGCACTCCTTTCATGTATATAGTGCCCACTGTTAGACCCTCCACATTCCTCTCCCACTCCTGCACATACTTCCCACGTTTATACCATCCATACTCCTCCCCTAAGCCTCTTACCCACAAAAACAGTTCTTTAAAATTATACTGAATATCCTCAATGTTACCAGCTCTAGAATAGGCACATTCAACTAAAGTTCAACTAAAGGAAATCCCAGTCCTCATATTTGTTCTGTCCCATTATTAGTACTTATTTAATTTTGTAATTACTATTGTGATATATAGAGGAACATAGAGGATGTCAGCTACTCTAAATATAGGAAAAGAGAAAATGGCTGCGCTGGAAATTAAAACATGTGGAAATTATATCACCTAAATGAATATTGTAGTGCATAAAAATCAATCCAGCCCTAAGCTGGCAGTGTTACACGTGAAATATATTACAATAGGCATCCGCTGGATGCAATCCTTAACCCATTGTTCTAATATAGTTCAAAATAATACAATCAAACAGTGAAATGACAAATATGACATAAAAAATAAATAATAAAAAATTGGAGTGATTTCAGAAATCCGTGATTCAATATAGTGGCATAGTGAACAACAGAGGACAAAGATAAGACATCGCTTGTTGGAAAGTTTAAAGCATGCAAAAGTCCACCATATAGGTTAGGGTTCTGTTGTTGTTGATTCACAGTGCTATAGCTTTTAACACCCACGAAACCAGTGATTGGATAGCCAGATAAGAGTTCTCCACCAAATGAAAAATTAGCAGCTTACCAGCTGTTCTGATCTCTGTGTCAAAGAGATCAGATAAGCCTGTAGCATGAACCCCTGCCCGGGTCTCTATCCAAGGTCTCCCAGATGACACTATAATATCCATATCTCTCCTGGGTCCTCCTTGCTTTTCTCCAAACCTGGTGGGATGTCTGGGTTTCCAGATCTTCTGATGGGACCTATCTGCTCCAAGGGGTTTACCTGTCTAAATATAGCACTTGTTGAAATGTTGGCAACTATGCACTTAGGCACTGCCCAAGGGCCACAGAGTCAGTAGGGGGCCCCATGAGAGGCTCCTGTGATATTAAAGCGGTAGTAAACCTGTCTAACATTACTACTTTTTAGAGGCCCTGAGGTAAGTTATGCCATAATGTACAAGTATGCACAGCATATTAGCACATTAGGGTACACTTAAATTGTCAGACTGAGCCCTCCAGTGCTATGCTGTGATCAATCCGGCGGGGCCCGGGCGCTTCCATCTTCACTCGGTCTTCCTTCCGGGTTCTGTGCCTTCGGTCACTTGCCTTGGCCGGGCTGCGTTGATGTCATTCCCACGCATGCTCATGTGCATCCTCTTTCTCTCATCCCCCCTTTACTCTCATCCTCCCTCCCTTACCCCTCACATTTCTTTCATCCCCTTTCTCTCTCTCTCATCCTTCCTCTCTCGCTTTAATTTAATTTGTTATAACAAAAAATTGTTTGCATTTTTATTTATTGTTTATAAAAGGCCCCACCAAAATCGTCAGCACCAGGCCCATGATGTTCTTAATCTGGCCCTGCCTGCCCCCAACACTCCCTGCCTCCAACACTCCCTGCCTCCATCACCCCCTGCCTCCATCACCCCCTGCCCCCATCGCCCCCGGTCCCCATCGCCCCCTGCCCCCATCACCCCCTGCCCCCATCACCCCCTGCCCCCATCACCCCCTGCCTCCATCACAAACTGCCTCCAACCACCCTGCCTCCATCTCCCCCTGCCACCAACACTTCCTGCCTCCATCATCCCCTGCCTCCAACACCCCCTGCCACCATCACAAAAGGTCACCAACACCCCCTACCTCCATCACCCCCTGCCACCAACACCCATTGCCACCATCACAAACTGTCACCAACACCCTCTGCCTCCAACACCCTCTGCCTCCAACACCCTCTGCCTCCAACACCCTCTGCCTCCTACACCCCCTGCCTCCTACACCCCCTGTCTCCAACACCCCCTGCGGCCTGCCACCATCACCTGCTGTCACCATTGGCTGGGCTGTCACTCCGTCTCTGACTCCCCGTGGACTCTGGAATCTGGATTGCCTGAATGCAGCTCCAGTGCCCCTGGTTATTTTAAATGCTGGTGTGCCTGGTGGGATGCGCTAAGACATCACTTGCCTAGCCAGTAAAAGGGGCCGCACAGCCTCTGTAAAATCCCCCCCCCCTGTGCCGGCCAAATACAGGATCAGCTCGGGCCTGCTCGGCTCGACAAGCTCTGAAACTGCGCATGGCTATGGTTTACTAGCACTTTTGCACTATTTAGGGGCAGGGAGAAAAGTGCGTGTTCTTGCGGGCAGCCAGTAAAAATACAGGCGGTTGGCAACACTGTACTGAATGGATATATATACATTTATTCATAGTGAACAGTACTTTAGATGTTATTAAGAAAACCACTTTATTTAATAAAACAATGTTTACAGTCATCATAGAAACACTATGCCATAACAATAAGATGATGATGGTGATGATCGGATCATGAGTAATGATTTGTACAGAATTACACAATTCAGGGTACTGTGATTCATGAAGATATTAGATCAGCATTAATACCTTTTGGAGTAACAAAAAAAGTCTCAATTTGAGAGGCGCATCCGCGGAGCTCAGGAGATGGCCGTCTGAGCTGAGAGCTCCGCTCCAGCCTAACACGGCAGCGCTCGTAGCGAATGACACGGCGACTCCACAGCCCCCAAAACAGACTGACTGACTGACCCCTTAACAGCCAGGGAACACCCCCATCCATAAAAATTCCCAAATAACAGGGGATTTATAGACAAAATTTGTGCTGGTATTACCGGAAAAAAAAATGCCCGTTTTGCAGCCTCACTGTGCCCATTTGCATGCCTCACTGTGCCCATTTGCAGCCATAGGTCCCCCAAACTTCAAAATTGGTAGTTAAGGGTTCCTAAATGCTTCCTAGCTGCAGCCAAAGGGTTCCGAAATGACATTGCTGCAGGTGGACACAGTTGACCGAATTTGGGGCCCTGTATCTCTGGGTCACTTGGTGCTAGGAACCCAATCTTTGGATATGTTGTAGTGCTAGTTCCACTGGGTTTGAATCCTAGCACCAAGTGGCCCCGAGATACGGGGCCCCGAATTTGGGTCGGAAAATGTCAAGCATTTTTCTGCAGCAGAGAATTACATTTTCCGAACCAACTTTGGGAAATTCCCCAAATTCAGGTCGGAAAATGTAATTTTCTGCTGCAGAAACTCCAGTATAAGCCAAGGGGGGCATTTTCAGCACAAAAATTTTTTTCTGAAAAACTCAGCTTATACTAGAGTATATACAGTAATTATTTTTTTTGTCATGTTCCTATTTTGGATCTAGAATCCGAACACAGACCCATCTGAAATCATTGATCGGAGAGAGGGGTTGTTCCTTTTTTTTTTTTTCTTTTCCTAGTTCCTTCTTCCCTCTTATTTTTTTGTGAGGGGATTGACAAAGTAGATTTTGCTAGATTTTTGGGAGAACTAGGCATTAATTATATTGCCGTGCTGTTCATAATTGTTAATACAAGTTAATATTTGTTAAGGGCGCCCTGTGCAGGGGTGGACCACATGTGCCTCCACCTATCCCTGGGAAATCTGGGGGCTAGATTTTCTAAACCCTAGGGTTAGACTTTTTTTGTTTATTGTAGGGTTTTGGGGGGTGTCTCCCCTTCCAAACCCTGGAAAAACATGTTGGACTCTCCTACAATCTTTCTCTTCCTTCTTTCTTCATTCCTTTTCTATGTCTCGTTACTTTTCACTATGTGCCTAACATCTCCATCTATTGCTGAACTTTGATTTTCCAGATTAATGTTGGACACCTTATGCCTCTCCCCCCAACAGAAGAAAGTCCCTGATACGACTTCAGACAAAGGACTACATAGGGTGAGTGAGGATATTATCGGTAAGTGCATCCCTTTAGATCTCCATGGCTGATTCCACACAAACTTACCTAAAAATTGTCTCCCACAATGTTCAGGGTTTAAACTCTCCAATTAAAAGGAGGAAAATTTTAGATTATTACAAATCCCTCAAAATGGATGTAATTGTAATCCAAGAGACACACTTTACTATGTGGTATAGGCCTAAATATATTCACCCCGTTTCCCTCAATTTCATCTAGCCTGTGCTAGAAAATAAAACCAAAGGGGTAGCCATCATTTTCTCAAAACCCTGTAAATTTGAAAAAACTTTTGAATACATTGACCCAGAAGGAAGAATCCTTCTGATAAAAGGCACTATAGAGGGACATCTATTTCCACTGGTATCCTACTATATTACTTATAGGGGTCAAACAGCTTTTTTCAAAAACATGATGGACACACGTAACCCTATGCTAGCTGGAACAATCATTTTCGGGGGAGACTCAAATGCAGAATTTGATCAAACTTTAGACACATCTAAACCTTCCAGGTCCCAATTCACTCGCCCAACCACTGAAAGCCTTAAAATTGCAAAGTTACTAGCAGCTCATAGTCTTACTGACACATGGAGGGAATAGAATCCCACTAAACGGGACTTCACACATTTCTCGCAGGTGGAGGGATGAGCAGGTGGAGGGATGAGCCAGGTGGACAGGAGGGGGTGCACCCACACAATACATATGCCAGTATAGATCACATTCTAGCCCCTGTATCCTTGCTCCCTTTCATATCTAACGCTCATATCAAAGACACGACCCTATCAGATCATTCAGTGGTATCCATATCTATTTGCAGCCAGGTGGAGGGATGAGCCAGGTGGAGGGATGAGCCAGGGGTGGAGGGAGGAATGAAAATAATTGGAGGGATGAGCCAGGTGGACAGGAGGGGGTGCAGCCAGGTGGAGGGTGCATTTGTTTTCATCCGAATGCATTTTTGGCCAAATTTCAGGTATTTTCGTTATCGTTTTAGCAAACAATAACGAACGTGCAGAATCCAAAAACCGAAAGATCCGACATAAACAAATGCTTTATTCGATATAGATAGGAGATTCGACATGATGCTGACAATAGTGATCTGTGTCCATTGAACCTGTGGTTGAATGTGCCTAACCTTTGCTCTATTAGTTCAAGATTTTTCGACATAGAGAGAAAAGATTCGACATGAAGATTCGACGAAGCAGTCGGCGCGAGCAGACATTTATGGTCAAATGCTCCGCCCAAAGTCTATAGAAGAATTCTAATGTTGGTTAACTAGTAATAATAATTAATAAATATAAATATTACTAGTGTCATACAACATTAGAATTCTACTATATCTTGTAGGCGGAACATTCGACAGGAAATGTACGATTGTAGCATCGTACAGTTTAGCTGCTCCGTCGAATCTTCTTAGAACATTCGACAGACACCATGAGCCTTCAATGACAGATTCGACTTTAATTATTTCGGATTTTCGGACGAATGCATTTTTTAACGAAACAAAATAAATAAAAACGAATTTCGGGAGTAACTAAATACATTTATTTTTCAGATGAAAACAAAATTCCAAAACAAAATATTTCAGTATGCACATGTCTTTTGGAAACTTAACGAATCCATCCTATCCAATCCGAATAGGGTAGAGGCAATCAATACAGCACTCCAGGATTTATTTTCCCTAAACGACAATGGAGAAATCTGTGCTGAAACATTATGGGCTGCTCACAAAGCTTTTATTTGAGGTAAAATAGTCCAGATCTCCTCACAAATTGAACGGGAACGTAGAGATAACATAGTGCGCTTGGAAAAGAAATATACAACCTTACGAGCCAGTCACAAACAAGATCTTTCCAAGGTACCCATAGCCCTCATAGACAAAGCCAAATTAGACTTTAACTTAATCCTTACCGCACAAGCAGAGAAAGCAATCTGTTGGAACGGTAATACATTTTATTCACATGCGAACAAAATAGGATCCCTACTTGCTACAAAAAGTTCCCCCCGAGCCAGGGTTAACGCTATACCTAAAATTTTCATAGCGAGTCAACCTCCTACGGCCAATCCTGCTAAAATTCTTGATGCATTTTAGGATTTCTTGTCTAATCTCTACTGCTCTTCCACCCAGTCCGATAAAAACGATAGATATTTAGACAGCCTTCCCATACCAAACCACACCACCATCCCTTATTATAAGGCCTTTGCAGAAACCTTAGCCCCACATTTAACTAAATTTTTTAATGCCAAGACACAAGGTAAACCCTTGGATACACGTATTAACACGTCTTACATCACAATCATCCCAAAACCAGACAAGAATCCTGAAGAAATTAGTAATTACCACCCAATCTCTCTGCTGCTGGGTGCTAACGGGGTAAGAAGACCTTAATCCTAACTAAAAAAACGTATATGAAAGGCCCCACTGAGATTTCCTAAAGCTAAAAGCATTTATATGGTTATATGTTACACTGAAACAATTTTTACGATGTCTTCTTTTTTCTTTATATATATTTTGGATATGTGATTCATTTTCCCAAATTCTCAGCCTCCAGGTTCAAATATTGAATTATTCATGTAATAAAATGTTACATTATACATTGTATTGTATACCGTTTGAAAATAAAATATTTTGAAAGAAAAAAAGTCAAAATTTGCCAATTTATCTGATCTTCAAATTAATTTGTTCTTCACTAATTACTGGCAAATAAATTCAAATACTGTATATCACCGCTATGGTGTACATTTATTAGAATCAATACTCCTCATCGCAGCTTTTTAAGTGCTGCACTTTCACAGCTTATCTTCGTTTAATACATGGATGCCTTTATCATAATGGGTGATTTTACAAGCTTACCTTTGGGAAAAATGGTGCGCCAAAAGTCTACAACAATATAGCATTTGTGGTTGTGTTAATGACTAGCAAAGCATCAGATATACTGAATAATTATTGAAGACATTTTTGGACTTGAAACTATGGTCATCATGTAACACTGGAGTAATTATGGATGTGTTTGTCTAAGAACAGAGTATCTTTAAAACGAATAACGATGTACAGTATATAAGAGTTATTTGCATTCATAAAACTTCTATTTTGCATAAAACGCCATAATGTGAAAAGGAAAATGACACTGTAAAGTTGGTGTTGGCTGACAACCATTAAATTGTCAAAGGATCACAGTTTTACACAATAAAAATATGAAATGCTTTTTACCTTATAGAAAAATGCATACCCTTTGGAGAAAACTGTAAAGCATGGAATTTGCCCACATGATAGTTACATAGTTGATAAGGCTGAAACAATACACAAGTCATCCAATTCAACCTTTGCATGTGTTCCGCCTGAATCCATATTGGTGATCTGATAACCCCTGGGATCAACTCCAACTGAAATTATAAATTCCCATAGCCCCGTATATTATAATGACTAAGGAAGATATATATATATATATATATATATATATATATATATATATATATATATATATATATTGTGACATTGGGGGATGTCTAGCTCAGTGGTAGATGCCTTTTCAGTTAGTTCACAGCAAACAGGAACTTTAGTTTAAGGGCATGGTAGCCCACTTTTATTAAAAAGGAACAAAATAAACACAAGTTCATACATGCACTTGGATGCCCACACAGGGGTTCTTCTCCCAAAAACAATAACAAATGAAAAATGCCAAGCCACCTGTCTCTCTCTCCGCAGCAGTACTGCCACTTAGGCTTTACGCTTCAGCCCTCTTGGCCATACAACAGGGTTCCCGTACAACTACTGTACCTCTTTTCAGCTTCCTTGCTGCTCAGGCCTTCCCCTTCAGGCTCTCATCTGTCTCCTTAGATGCACACAGCCTCAACGCACACTGCGTCTATCTAGAAAGCAGCCCCTCACTGCTCTGATCCTCAGACTTGCGTCTCTAACTTTCATTAGTGCACACCTGCACCCTCTGGACTCCTGGAGACCTCCTGTCCCTCTGGGTGGAGCCCAGAACCCTAATCCTGACTCTGCTATAAGCCCAGCTATAAGACCTGCTCAATCAAACAGACAGACTCCTGGCTGTTCCCAAAACCTGGTCCCAGGATTGGAGATTCCGTCCCACCCATAACGCTATGGAATATCCGGGCTCCCGGTCCCCAACTGGATTTTACAAACTATGGAGGAAACTGATAAAACAGTTTCCTCTACATTAAATACCCCTGGAGCCCCTCAACCTGCCAATTTGAGAACCCTGGGCGACAATTACTAGGACAGGGAACTGTACTGTCACAATATATATAAAATATATATTTTTTTAAATTTATCAACACTCTTCACTGACCACTTCCTGGAAAAGGACAACTTAAATTGTGGCCATAAGTCTTTTTAAGGGGCTTTAGGGTAAACTAGTTTTTAAAGTTATTTTGACCAGTTTTGATATATTTATACATTGTAATTGTATCCCCTCTTAACCGCTTCAATACAGGGCTTTAAACACCCTTCCTTACCAGAGCACTTTTTGCGATTCGGCACTGCGTTGCTTTAACTAACAATTGCGCGGTCGTGCAACGTTACACCCAAACAAAATTTACGTCCTTTTTTTTCCCACAAATAGAGCTTATTTTTTGCGCTATAAACAAAAGAAGAGCGACAATTTTGAAAAAAACACAATATTTTTTACTTTTTGCTATAATAAATATCCCATTTTTTTTAAAAAAAAACTATTTTTTTCCTCAGTTTAGGCCGATACGTATTCTTCTACATATTTTTGGTAAAAAAAATCGCAATAGGCGTATATTGATCGGTTTGCGCAAAAGTTATAGCGTCTACAAAATAGGGGATAGATTTATTGAATTTTTTTTTTTTTTTTTTTTACTAGTAATGGCGGGGATCTGCGATTTTTTTTTTCGTGACTGCGACATTGCGGCGGACACTTCGGACACTTTTGACACATTTTTGGAACCATTCACATTTACACAGCGATCGTTGCTATAAAATTGCAATGATTACTGTGTAAATGTGACTGGCAGTGAAGGGGTTAACTCTAGGGGGCGCTGGAGGGGTTAATATGTTCCCTAATAGAAGTGATTCTAACTGTGGGGGGAGGGGACTTAAGGGGAGGAGACCGATCATGTGTTCCTCCGTACTGGGATCACATGATCGGTCTCCTCTGCACTGACAGGACGTGGAGCTGTGTGTTTACACACACAGCTCCACGGTCCCGCACGGTCCCGTTGTTTTAACGGGCAATCGCGGGTGCCCGGCGGACATCGCGGCCGCCGGGCACTCGCACCGTGTCCCGAGCGATGCCGCGGGCGCGCGCCGCCGGCGGCGCGCGCGCCCCCCAGGCGGCCGGGAATGCGAGGACGTCATATGACGCCCACCCAGGATGGTAGATCCACCTTGTGGGCGTCATATGTACATGGGCGGGTATTGAAGTGGTTAAACTTAATTGGCTTTACACAATATTAAGTCTTCCATCCACAGGGACCCCAGATTCTCCCAGAGGATTCCCTTGTCAGGGCTGGGCTCAGCCCTTCCTTCCTCTGAGCTGGCCGCTCAGCTGTCGGCTAATTGCCAGCTCCTATCACTCCACAGTGACTCACCTGACTCACCTACTTAAGCTGTCCAGCCCAGGTGATCTCTGCCTTCGCCTTGGTCAACATCACAGAGACTATCTCCTGTGTTCCTGTTAAAGACTTGCATAGCTCACATTCCTTCTGGCTCCAGATTCTGCTTGCTGTTCCACTACGCTGATCTCTGGCTTCCTGACTTTCTGGCCTGTCTGACTATCCGTTCCGGTTACCGAACTTTGGCTATGCTTTGACTATGTTTGTTCCATTTACTTTTATTATTAAACAAGTGTGATTTAACTGTACTTCTATCTGGGTCTGATTCATGGTTTCTGACAGTAGGCGAAGGCCATGAATTCAGAAGATGCAGTCAATCCACTTGTTGGTAATATTTTTTCCAGACTGGATGAACTGGATCACTGCATGGATCAGTTTGCCATGGCGTTACAAATGCGTTACAAATGCTCCTGAGTCGCAGGGCTCATCTGGAATCTCCCACTGTGGCTGCTCTGGTACAACCTGTGTTGCAGGTCGTCCCTGCTGCTGCTCCAGTCTCTGTGCAGGTACCAGCCTCAAGTATTACCTCTATAAGAGGTATGTCTGGTTCCGCTCCACTTCCCCAGTGATTTGGGGGTGATCCAGTACAATGCAGAGGGTTTCACAACCAGGTTGAGAGATACTTTGAGATGCTGCCCCAGGCGTTTCCCACGGACAGAAGCAAATTAGGTTTTGTGATATCTTTGCTTTCTGAGAGATCCTTGGCCTGGGCAAACCCTCTATGGGAGACGCAAAAACCTGTTGTCTTGAGTTACCTTTGAGTTAACTTTGAGTTTGTGGCTTCTTTTAAAAGGGTATTTGATTTTCCCGCATGCTCCATTTCTGCTGCCAAGTGCCTCATGTCCAACAAAAAAAGTACGAGAACGGTTGCCGATTTAAGCCATTGAATTCTGTATTCTGGCAGAAGAGGCTGCTTGGAACAATGAGGCCCTCGTGGCTGCTTTTTGTCATGGTCTCTCGGATACCATCAAGGATGAGATAGCAGCCTGAGGTATACCCACTGAGCTGGAAAAGTTGATCACGTTTGCCATCCTCATTGACTCCAGACTCAGAGAAAGAAGCTTGTGGAAGCCTCCTGTACTTTTGTCTCCGAGATTTGCAGTCCCACCCTTGCCTCCTCACATCTCATGCCTCCTGGTACAGAGTCAGTCAGTGAAGGTGAACCCATGCACTTGGGCTTCACGCGTTTCTCTGCAGATGAGAGAACCCTAAGGAGGAGGGAGTGATTGTGCCTTTATTGTGGCCAGGCAGGTCACTTTGTGAAGTCTTGTCCTACCCGTCCAGGGAACGCCTGAACCTTAAGGTCCTGTCACGGACAGACCTTAGATGGCGTTGTTTCATCCCCAGTTATTCAGAAGGATAAGCCCCTGGTTTTGGTTACCCTTTCTCGTCCTTTCCCTTTCTCGTCCATCGAGATACAGGCTGTAATCGACTTTGGAGCTTCAGGCCTGTTCATGCTGCCTTTGTATCAAAGCACTCAATTCCGCTGCAGCTGCATGACACTCCACTTGCCATTAAGGCTCTTGATGTGACTCATGAGACTGTTCCGTTGTCCATGGCCATAGGGGCTCTTCACCATCTTCAACCCAACAAGCAGTTAAACTCACCACACTACTTCTTTCAGTGTACTATATAAAGAAAACTGAAATAACATGAAGGGCAGGTCTGTAGAAACTTGAGGACAGGCTTTCAAATTTGATTCTGCTACCAAGATAATTCATTTAGGGGTAAAGGTCAGCTTCACTATAAAACATGTATAAGCCTACTATAAGACTACAGTTGGATAGAAATTCACAGTATCCTCTTGTGTCTGTGTTTGCCACTTAAAATAGACTGCCACATTCTTGGCAAATGCAATAAATGTTGTAGACTAGACCAGACAAGCCATCATAACCCTTCCATAAGCTGGAAATGAAAACTTGATTCAGATATTATCTTAGTGGGATACCGTTTTAAATTAAGATCAAACCCTTTGATTTAGCTTTATGAATGACTCGACTAGCTTTATAGCCAGTATTACTATAAATTGGGGAATTCCAAGATGTGCCAAAATTGCACAATGTAAAAAAAAAAGTTATACAAAATCTTAAACCAAAAACAAATGTGTAATGAGAATCTGATTTGATGTAGTGAGGCTATCAATGATCTTTAATGCCTTTATTACTGGTGGTGCCTTTATTATTGGTGGTGAATGAGACGTTGCCCTCCAAGCCAGTATAAGTCTCATCACTCAATAACAAAAACCTAACATCATAACAGGCTAGTGTCATGCCCACTATAATGTGCTTCTCTTTAGTGTATTGTTTGTCATAAAAGTGAAAAAAGGATTGAGGTTTCCAGGATCACTCTTCCTAATTATCTTATTTCAATTACACTCCAGACAAAAGCCATGAAATGGCAGTCAGGGTTTTATTGTAGTATGTGTCTTCACTGGATAGATTTCCTTTTACTTCCTTTCTCTCCAGCGGGGAAACAGGTTGCAACAAAACATGGTTTTACAGTACAATAGAGGTAGGTTGAAATGCATGTCAGGTTAATATTTCTATCTATGAGCTATTGGCTCTTGAGTGATGAATACTGTCCTCATTTCTGGTTCTGTTTTCAGTTAGTATTTTTAAGTCTATGCAGAGCAAAACAAAATATTGTCTGGAGTCAGGCTTCAAAGAAACAAAAAAAAATTATATAAGCTCAAATATCTACTGGGGTCCACCCAACTATTCTCCAAATAAGTTGAACACAAAAGCACAAATTACAATATCAAAAATGCAATCATTAATATCAAATGTCTATGCACACATAACTACATACCTGCATTCTAAGGGCTATACTAACTGTCCTGTAAAGGAAAGATGCCTATACCTAACTAAAAGGGAGCTCCGGTCCGGACATATGATCGGCTTCCATCAACTGCTTCAGGGGTAAGGACATATGCCCCATAGTAAGTCTAGGGGTGACTTCACCACCCAGGCTCCGAATCCATTGTCACTGCTCTCTCCTCTTCTCTGAAGCTAGCGCTGGGGAGATCACCTGACAAAATCTGAGAGCCCTTAGATTAGATCAGTATAAGATTTTTTTTATAGCTATGAGGAAAGACTAGAGGAGTGTATTCTCTCTTGCGAAGAGGGGATTGAGGGGGATATGATTAACATGTATAAATACATAAGTGGTCCATATAGTGAACTTGGTGTTAAAGCGGTGTTCTAGCAGCTATTTTTTTTGTTTTAAAGTCAATGGTTCCAGAGATACTCAGAAACAGTCGGAAACTTATCGGAGCCACTCAGATACACTCCGAAACACTCGGAGAGGCTCGGGAACGGAGTGATTCCGAGTGGCTCCGAGTGACTCTTATGCCGCGTACACACGAAGGGACTATCCCGCGGGATTATCCGCTGGACCGAAGTCGAGCGGATAATCCCCTCGTGTGTGGGCGCCGGCGGACTTTTTTTGGCCAAAGTACGGCGGACTAAAGTTTTAAGTTTTGTTTTAAAATTATCCGCTGGACTTGGCAGTCCAGCGGACAATCCGGCCGTGTGTAGTATGGTCCGGCGGACCAAAAAGGACGCACGCTCAGTAGCAAGTATTTTTCTAGTATTTTTCGTTTTCTAGTCCCGTCGTACGTGCTGTACGTCATCGCGTGAACCGTCGGACTTTTTGCGTGATCGTGTGTGGTCAAGTCCGTTCGCTTTTTAGTCCAGCGGACCCAGCTGGAAAGTCCAGCGGATTGTCCGCTGGACTTAGGTCCGCCGGGAAAAGTCCCTTCGTGTGTACGCGGCATAAGTGTCACATACGCCCCTGCACCTCTGGCCAAATGAGGTACTGCACACTGCAGTGGCTTGAATCATGCTTGTTTTGCAAGACAACGCTTGCAAACCGAGTCAGGATTTAAAAAAAATTGCTTGAATTGCAAAACGCTCATTAACCTCCCTAGCGGTAACCCCGAGTCTGGCTCGGGTCCAGCTTTTTCTGCTGGGAGTGGTAACCCCGAGCCAGGATGCAGGGGGGAAGTTACTTACCTTTTCCCTGGATCCTGCGATGTCTCCCCGCTGTGTGAGCGAGCCGTCCGCTCGCTCGATTCACACAGTGCCGGTCTCCGTTCCCTGCGACGTTCCGACGCACGGGAGCGGAGATCGGCGCCAAATTTAAAAAAGTTTAAAAACACAACACACATACAGTACTGTAATCTTACAGATTACAGTACTGTATACAAAAAATACACATCCCCTTTGTCCCTAGTGGTCTGCCCAGTGCCCTGCATGTCATTTTATATAATAAAAAGATTTTTTTTTCTGCCTGGAAACTGGAGATTGTCCATAGCAACCAAAAAGTGTCCCTTTATGTCAAAAGTGTTTTTAGACCAGCTAGAAAACACAGATAAAAAATTTAAAATCACAATTTATCATCAAACAATAAATTTAATGACAGCGACTATTCTGCAACTGAGCAAATTTCAGTGTTTTTGATTTGATTACATTATTGAATCATTTTTATATATATTTTTATTATAGTATAATTTATTATTTTGTGTTTCAAACTTTATCATACCCGGGATGTATACTAGACTCTGGTTCGGACAGATTTAAGTGAGTTATTCATAAGAATTGCATGCCTACAATATAAAAACGCCAAATTTCCATGCAAAATAATTGTACCACTTTCAGCACAAAATTCCAGCCAGAATCATACCGCCAGGGAGGTTAACCATGTTACTCGCAATCCGAGGTATTACTATATACTGTAGGATTGTATAATTTGTTTATTTTTTCCCTTTATTGGTTGAACTAGATGGACTTGTCTTTTTTCAACCAGACTAACTATGTAATTATATGTGTAATTGCAAGTATGCCTATGCTGTGTTTAAAAAAATAACTTGTTAAAATTTAAATTTTCAGAAAAAGAATTGTGGGAAAGACAAAGACAGTAGTGATGCAAAATAAAATTATGTAGGGATGCTGGTAACATGAAAAACATCAGAGCCAGCTCAACTGATCAGATCACATACAAGAAAACAAGTTCTAAGTTGGGCAGCTATAGACATAACTGATAAAGCACAGTGGAAAACATCTCTAAGAATCCCAACATACTGTAAATAGAGGAGACCCAACTTAGTAATTTAACCTTATGGGATATAGAAAGTAAAAATACCGGGGTCAAAAGAGATCCCCGGTGGTCAGTATAAGCCAAAAAGGGGATAGAGGTAGGTAAGGTAGGAGGGGAAGAAGAAAGGAGATAGAAGATGAGCAGGTTAGTGCTCAGTATTATAAGGTAAAGTTACATAATAAGCTTAACAGTACAGTACAGTCAAACCCAAGTGGCTCAGTTTGTTCCAGGAGATGGGCCATCATAGTTGATACCTCATAAATCAGTCAAGGACAAGGCAGAGCTCTATGATCTAGTAGCCAGAATTGCCAGTGGTGATATAATTTATCAAGTGTCAGCTGTGCCTTTGCAAACAAAATTCCAGGAAGGAGCATGGAGGATCGTATCCCAGCCATATGGCAGACAATAAAAGTGAAGGGGTTTGGGCAAAGGCATTTGCTTCGATAAGAGTCCAAGGTTGCAATGAGGACATGTCCCATAGGCATAGGCCTTGGGTGTGTTGAGTAGAGAGTAGGGTTGAGCGAACCCGAACTGTAAAGTTCGGGTCCGTACCGGACTATTGGGTGTCCGGGTCCCGGACCCGAACCTGAACAATTGACTGTATGTTCGGGTCCGGTGTTCCTGCACTCACTGCGCAGGCGACGTTCATCTTTGGAGATTTTGTGAATCTCCTTGTCCTCCGTACTGCGCAAGCACTGCGCCTGCGCAGTAAGTGGCTGGACACTATCCGATGGCCAGACAGTTTTTGTCAGAACACCGGTATACGCGTCTATTCTGCACAAGGTACGGATAGCACAATAGAAGAAATATCGATCGATTGTATGTCACACTCCTGCACACATGCACAAAACACTGAAAGATTTATTTTTTTCCAATAGCAGAATACACCAACAGTGTGTAAAGCGTGTATGAACATGCAGAAAATGCTATTGGGAAAAAAAAAATGTCACTACAATTTTTTTTGGGGATAGCACAATAGAAGAAATATCGATCGATTGTATGTCACACTCCTGCACACATGCACAAAACACAGCAAATTTTTTTTTTTTTGCAATGTTTTTGCAATAGCAGAATACACCCAGAGTATGGTGTATCTCTTAGTAAAATATGCAGTGATGGTGCACTGAGCTTGCAGACAAAAGTTATATTTTGTCTGGCACTGGCCTCATGGCACTGTTAAAAGACTGTGCACTGCACCCCAGCCAGGGTACAATTGATTTAGGAATCTCTTGAATAATTCTCTCTGCCTCCTTCCCTCAATAAAAACACTCTCTAGTCTCTACTCTAGCTATGTAGATCGCTCACTGATATTACTAATTTGAAGAAAATTTAAGGAATGTGGACTGACTGACTGACTGTATCAGACTAACTCCTAATGAAATCCTCTCTTAGCAGCCAGGAACCTGTCTATAGCAGAGTGACGCTCTGTGCTGTGTGCCTGTACCTTATATAGAGGCTGGGTCACATGCTGCACTGGCCAATCACAGCCATGAGATTAGTAGGCATGGCTGTGATGGCTTCTAAGGGCACACTAGTGAAACTAGCGTTGATTGGCTGCCCTGCAGCTTGTAAAAGGTGCCAATACATCGCCGAACACCGGACCCAAACCCGAACATACAGTCAATTGTTCGGGTTCGGGTCCGGGACCCGGACACCCAAAAGTTCGGTACGGACCCGAACTTTACAGTTCGGGTTCGCTCAACCCTTCTCTCTACTCAACACACCCAAGGCCTATGTCTATGGGACATGTCCTCATTGCAACCTTGGACTCTTATCGAAGCAAATGCCTTTGCCCAAACCCCTTCACTTTTATTGTCTGCCATATGGCTGGGATACCATCCACCATGCTCCTTCCTGGAATTTTGTTTGCAAAGGCACAGCTGACACTTGATAAATTATATCACCACTGGCAATTCTGGCTACTTGATCATAGAGCTCTGCCTTGTCCTTGACTAATTTATAAGGGAATCAGCTATGATGGCCAATCTCCTGGAACAAACTGAGCCACTTGGGTTTGACTACTGTTAAGCTTATTATGTAACTTTACCTTATAATACTGAGCACTAACCTGCTTATCTTCTATCTCCTTTCTTCTTCCCCTCCTACCTTTTCCCCCCTTACCTACCCTTTCCTCCTTTTTATTTTCTTCTATGCTCTCTCCTTTGGGAGAATACAAGGGGTCAATACTACACATGTTAATATACGTCTAGTAGTGTAAACCCGACCTTTAATGTTGATGTCAACTACCAATTGTATTTGTCTCTTACATCACATTTATAGCATTTCTCAATAAAGAAATTTAAAACGGGAAAAAAAAAAAAACATCTGTGAAGTGAAATAAAGAGCCAGAGAAGTGAGTTCTCTCACCCAGAGCTTCATGACAAGTCCCCTGGTGATTCATCCAGGCTGCAAGACCTCCTTCAAGTAAGCATCTGTGAAGACAAAATATTGCCATGTCCTCCAAGTGTCACGAAAAGACTCCTCCTAGATATATAGGGTAGCCGTAAGGTCTTCCATGTCCCTGAGTATATTGATCCTAGAGCACTAAAGAGACATCAAAGGCGGGCGCACACACATCCAGCATAAGGGAATGCACACCTTGGCCACGTTTAGTAGCTAAATGGTAAGGTATCCACTGCACAAATTACCTCCAGTAGAGGATGGAGCATCCCCGCTTGGGTCAGGTTTGCCTGGAGATATCTGGGTGACCTCAGACAAGGGCCCAATCAAAATCAATGGGTCCTCTAGCCCAGGCTTGGCATAGGATGTCCTCTACGGTGAAAAAATTAACCCTGCAGAGAACGTCACGAGGTGGAGTAGCGGGGCTGGGAGCCGTCTGTGACGATGAAGATGTGTGAGGACCCTGCACCCAGGGAGCGTGGTCTAACTCTAGCTCAGCTGTAGGCGGTTTCCCCAAAACATGATTAAGAATTGCAACCATGGTGGTACGCAGGTCCATGCCCATGGTTACCTCAGGAATCCCTCTGAGGCACAAATTATTTAGTTGGTTGTGGTTTTCGCCATCTTCTAACCGCAGCTGGACATCAATGAGATGATAGCGTAGGGCTTGTTGGTCAGCCTCTAAGGCCGAGAGCTGAGTGTCTGTGGGGGTGGAAGCTGTCTCCAGGTCTGTTACAATGTATACTGCATGATCCTTATATAGAAAGGTTTCCTCTAGAAGGGTAGAGATGGACCCCTAGTTGGGTTCACACCAGAACTCTCGAACATCGCAAAAGTTTGGACCCAAACTTATATGCAAGTTATTGGCCATAAAAAGGTTATGGGGGCCCGGATACTGCCCTGGGGGACATGTACCAATGCAAAATATATATAAAAAAAATAAAAATTTAAAGGAGCAGTGATTTTAATGATGCTTAAAGTGAAACAATACAAATGAAAAATTTGTTTAAATATAGTGCCTGCGGGTCCCCTTAGGCCACGTACATACGATCAGACTTTCCGGCGGGATTGCCCGCTGGACTAGAGTCCGCCGGACATTCCGACCGTGTGTGGGGCTCTGGCGGACTTTTTCCTCCCAAAAGTCCGGCGGACCTAGTTTTAGGTCATGACTTAAAATTGTCTGTCGGACTAGGCAGTCCGGCGGACAATCCCGCCGTCTGTGTGCTAGTCCGCGGGAACGTGACTCCAGGTAGACGGGACTAGCGAAGGAAGTCAATGCCGCCGCTAGGCCCGTCACCTGGTATGGAGTTAAAGGGGAATCCCTACGGTGAAAAAACGGCATGGGGGTCCCCCCAGATCCATATCAGACCCTTATTCAAGCACGCAGCCTGGCCGGTCAGGAAAGGGGGTGGGGACAAGCGAGCGCCCCCCCCCATCCTGAGCCTTACCAGGCCGCGTGCCCTCAACATGGGTGGGTGCCCTGGGGAAAGGGGAGCCCTGCGCCCCCCCCCACCCCAAAGCACCTTGTCCCCATGTTGATGAGGACAAGGGCCTCTTCCCGACAACCCTGGCCGTTGGTTGTCTGGGTCTGCGGGCGGGGGGCTTATCGGAATCTGGGAGCCCCGTTAATAAGGGGGACCCCAGATACCGGCCCCCCACCCTATGTGAATGAGTATGGGGTACAATGTACCTCTACCCATTCACCTAAGGAAAAAAGTATAAATAAAAAAAACAACACAATTTTTTAAAATACTTTATTGCACAGCTCCGGGGGTCTTCTTCCGTCTTGGGGGGTCTTCTCGCCGGACTCCTCCGCTATCTTCTGCTCTTTTACTAGCTCTTTTACTAGTGGAGGGGCCCGGCTTTCTTCGTCGCCGCCGCCATCTGGGGGTCTTGTTCTGACTTCGGGGGTCTTCGGGGGTCTCTTCTGTTCTTCTTGCCGGGCCTCCGCTTTCTTCTTCCAGCTCTTTTACGAGTGGTGGCCCTGGCTTGTGTTGCCGTCACCGTCGTTGTCGCCTTCTGCTTCTGCTTCTTCTTCTTCTTCTTCTTGTTCTTCTTTCTTCTTCCGATGTTGACTCGTCGCTGTCTCCTCTTCTAATGGCTCAGACGTTCTTGGTTTTTACAATTATCTCAGAGCAGCACAACACCCACTACAAAATGTTATCAAACTGAAACTCTACCCTGGTAGTTGTTTTTAGTGGAGACAGCAACTTTATATGTGACAGAATTTAAATGACCATTGTACAGAACCACCTTTATTTTTTCAGCCTAGACAGTCTTGCAGACATTTGAGATCTAAAAATAACACTTAATCATCGACATCAGAAGCCAGATAGTTGCTCCCAAACTAGGACTGATAACATTTTTACAAATGTCAGCCGGTCAACAGAGTCTGTGGACAGATATGCTTTTATCTGTCACAAAACCTCTGGCAGCACTGAATGCCTATTCGGAAAGCACGCTGGATGCAGGGCAGCCCAACAGCTTAATTCCATACTGGGCAAGTTCTGGCCAGTGGTCTATTCCCATAACCCAGAAACCCAGTGGATAGTCTACTGCAAAGCACTCCATGTCTGTTTTCTCCCCTAGATTATCTTCCACCATATGATGCAGACACTGCCAATGAGATGTGGAAGGTGACAGCCCTGGGCGCCGAGGACTAAAATATATTTTGAAATACATCACTTAGGCAGCCCCCTTCTCCACCGCTCATCATTTGACCAACAGAAGCCTCAAAACTAGCTTTTCCATAAGAATATAACCTACCAGAGTCTGGAAAGGCATTACATAAACTCCTCTTTAAGGTGCCCTCAAGATATTTCATCCTGTGCTCCCTCTGCGTATTCTGAGAATTTCCCCTTGTAACAGTGGATGTCACAAATTCTCAGGTCAATTTGCAGGCTTTGAAGAATAAGAGAGCCCATACACAATTTTCCAGAGGTATGAGAAGCAAAGTCCTCAAGGTCCCTGAGGAAGGATTACAGCATCTGAAACTTCCTCCTTCAGCCATGTACTACTTTCAATGTTTCTGGGGACTGAAAACCATCTCCTAAGGTTTGACATATGTCTTCCTCTGCTTATATGCCTCCAACACTGACAAAATCTTTCTCCTCCTCCCTCTCCTCTTTTGTTTTCTGTGGTGTCGCAAGAATGGTGTCTGCATAAAGTGGGCCCTGAGAATGAGTATGCTCCAGCAGGGACATTGTTATGGCTCACCATCCTTGTCACCTCCTCAAATGGTGACATTAAAGTGCATGCATTATTTATCAGCAGCCTAAGGCGGCTCTAGGCTTTGTGAGGCTTTAGGCAAAACCTAAACATGAGGCACCACTCACGCCCATAATGGGAAAAATAATTCAAGCAATAAAAAAAATTAACTGTATAAATTACATATATTAAGAGCTTTAAAGTGCTGGTGTCGGTGCTCTCTAGCTCAGTGCTGGTGTCAGCGCTCTCTAGCTCAGGGCTGGTGTCAGTGCTTTCTATTCTATCTCGGTGCTGGTGTCAGCATTCTAGATCTCGGTGCTGGTGTCAGCGCTCTCTCTATATCGGTGCTGGTGTCAGCGCTCTTGCTATATCGGTGCGGGTGTCGGCGCTCTCTCTATCTCGGTGCTGGTGTCAGCGATCTCTCTATCTCTGTGCTGGTGTCAGCGCTCTCTCTATCTCGGTGCGGGTGTCAGCGCTCTCTCTATCTCGGTGCTGGTGTCAGCGATCTCTCTATCTCGGTGCTGGTGTCAGCGATCTCTCTATATCGGTGCTGGTGTCAGCGCTCTCTCTATATCGGTGCTGGTGTCAGCGCTCTCTCTATCTCTGTGCTGGTGTCAGCGCTCTCTCTATCTCGGTGCTGGTGTCAGCGCTCTCTCTATCTCGGTGCTGGTGTCAGTGCTCTCTCTGTTTTGGTGCTGGTGTCAGTGTTCTCTATCTCGGTGCTGGTGTCAGGGATCTCTATCTAAGTGCTGGTATCAGTGATCTCTGTCGGTGCTGGTGTCAGCATTCTCTATCTCGGTACTGGTGTCAGTGAAGGAGATAGCGGAGAAGCCAATCAGGCAAACACCATGGCTGAGGATCAGCACTGGACTGTGACCTCCCAACCCCCCCCCCGCAGTGGAGCCCTGCATAGGCGGGGTAAGGGAAGGGTGGAGGGAGGGGCCATGGGCTGACAATCACAGGTGGACACACTGGGACACTAGCACAGGACTGAGCTGTCCTTACTTTTAGTGACACATGATCAGGAGGTAGGGAGTGGAGGGGATGGGACAGGGGTGGGTATAAATACAATCTCTGGCTGTGGCTGAGGGATGCTGCAGGAACATGGATGGGGGGCTGACTCTCTCTTATGTTGGTGGTCGCTGGCTGCAGAAGGGGGTTGTGGCATGGTAGCTGAACCTCTCCCTGCAGCTGGAGCCCCAGTTACCCCCCACTGATTACCCCCCAGAGTGGGGCGGCCCAGACACCTCATCTCTCCTCCCTTCCCTTCCATTGGCTCCATACAGCACCCATGAGGCCTTGTCCGCGGTACCTTCCTCTTCCTCTCCTCACCACTGCAGGCCAGATGCCTCCTCTGGGTGTGCGGGGACCGCTCCGCTGAGCACTCCAGTGGTGGGGGGTGATGGCTGGGGGGGGCGCAATCTGAGTCTTCGGTGCAGCGGGAATTGTGCTCCGGCTGCTGAAATCCCCTCCTCTTCTCCTCCCCAGACAACACAGCGCTGGCCCTGCCTCCTCCCTAACACACAGCCACGATCCGTCCCCTCTCTCCACTGTCTGCCCATGGTGGAGCTTTCAAGCTGGATCTTAACGCCACAGTGACATTGTTGTCAGCATTGTTGTCGGCTCTTCAATTAGGCGGTCGCAATACCCCTGTTAGTGCAAGGCCTTAAGCCATATTTGCCTAATTAGAGAGCCAACCCTGTCAGCAGCCATTTGCGTAAGAAAAAAAAAGCCAAGCTGCCCTGAGCCTGTCCTTGTGCCATACTCCCACAGGTACTCATCTGCATACCTTTGCTGCATGTGCAGCTGCTGCGGCATTGCCAAAGTTGAGTTCCATCTGGTGGGTATGTCACAAATCAGGCAGTTTATTGTCAGATGGAATTCCCGCTGAATTTCAACCAACCGAACACTGTGCATGACCGCCTGAAACGGCTACAGACTTGCAAACCTGGGTACCTGTTTAAGAAACACACCACCAAATTGAAGACATGTGCCAGGCCACTTTCCCTGTCGAAGGATGGATAGAAGATTAGTGCCATTATCGCACACCACCATTCCTGGCTTAAGCTTCTGTGTGACATGAACCACCTCTGGGTCTGCTCATCTGAAAGATCCAAAATTTCACAAAACTGCAGGAGGTTGTTCCTTAGTACGCAGGACAGCAATTTTGCCATTTTGGGTATCTAAGTCGGAAGGGGAACCCCCAGAAATAGGTTGCCTGATTAGATTGGAGCATATCAAGCAGAGGGCGCAAGGCTTGCCATTACATTAATGTCTGTGTGAAAAAACCCGAAACAAGGAAACCCTTGCACCAAAATTCACAAGCAGTGTAGTATGCACTGCCCTAATCACTGCCTCTTTCACATTGTACCTATGTAGTTTACAGATAACGTCTCTGGGCTTGTCATCCTGAGAAACTGGGGGAGGGCCTATAGACCCTGTCAATTTCAATAGTGTCTGATACATCAGCCCCCAGGATCTGGCGTAACAACCCCTGGACTGTAGGCAATGAGTCTGGGGTGCGTGTGGCCCCAATCCTGTATATTTCTCAGTTGATCCCTGTTTTCATAGTCATCCAGCTGATATAACAGATAGATCAAATAGATCTCGTAAGGCTGAGATGGTTTGCAAAACATCATCATGCCCAGTCTTGAGGTTTCCACTCTTTGCCCCAAAGCCAAAGTGTCAGCATGTAGCCACTCTGTAGTTTGTGTAAATGACTACTCAACTGTAGAAAACAGTTGCTGTATGTCAGCTTTAGTGAGGAGAACCAGAATGTGTTCTCTCAAATACCAGTTCTTATCTATGTCCCCACAGTCAGATGGAGTATAGAACCAGGCAGCAGAGTGAGCAGAGAGCTGAGGGTGCGGGGCTGTATTGCAGTACCTGGGCAGCCTGGGAGTGTGCAGGAGAATCTCTGCCATAAGTGGACGAGGGCCGTGTTTGCTGAGGAGCAGGCACCATCTTGGTTGCAGCACCCAGCTGTTCTGCTGTAGCTGAGGAGGAGGAGACCAGGGCACCAGAGTGGGAGCTGCCACGGTCGGGAGGCTAAGAAGATGTAGGGCGCTTCACTTGCATAGCTGTAAGCCTGGGGAGATGCTGATAAATACTGTTGTTATGTTTTAAAGCCCAAAGGTAGCGGGAGCTGGAGAGCCAAGCATTCTCACAACGTTGTGGTCAGGCCACGCACCCATCACAAAGTGCTTTTCACTACACCCTACATGAAATACATAAATACCTTGATGTGGCGCAATGTAAAAAAATAAATTAAACACTCCCTTGATTCAAATAAATCATCACAGAGTGTCACAAAATATATATTAAATCACAAAAAATGTCCATATATTTGTTTTTCTAATTGGAAATGTATACGTATAAATTAAAGTTTGTGTGCACAGAGTTCAGCTTTAAAGCGTTATTAAACCTAAAAGCAAACATTTAATATATTGCAGTATACCAATTCTTAGATATGATGACTACATTCATTTTTTCGTCTTTCTTTCCTTTATTTTTACCTTGTGATCTGGTCAGTAAGTCTGTTGTTTTTCAAAAAAACAAGCACTTCTACAAATGTAGCAGAGTGTTGAGACACACGATTTACCACTGACAGGGATGCTTACAATAATCAACTTTTATTCACGTTAAACCTTTTCCCAAAAGAAAAACACTTTTGCTGTAACTATGTGGGTAACTGAAGCGTGAGCTAGAGTTTGGCTTCAACTTGTTAATTTATTTGAATCTGCTAGTACATCTAACATTCTGCTCCACCCCCAGACCAACAATGCTACTGTCCAAAGGTGCCCCTTGTGCGCCTTCATCCAGAGTGGGGACACTCTTATCTGATGATACCTTTTAAGAAGAGATTTTCCTAATGTGAGAGCTGGCCTTCCAGCGTTGCAGAGCTATGTTATCCTGGGTCTTAATTGACTGGTCATATGCTCTGCTCTTGTACTTTCTAATGTAACCAATGTTACAAATGTTCTACTCAAAAATCTGAAAGGCTGCAATACCATTTTTTTTTACACCGAAGATTATCTGTCTTGGAAGAACATGAATTAAAGTAATTCTTACCACCTTAATTTAAAAACTGTCAAAAGCAAACATTACTTTGTCACATTCGCCAATCAATCCAGATTTCTGCAAGGAATTGCAAGTTTGCCTTAATAAAAGAAACAAGTATTTTCTGAGAAGATTTGATTCTGATAGCCGAATGCTTGTATGATTCAACATAAATCTCTCACACATAAATGATTAACAGAACAGAACTCTGATCTTCTAGACTGTTAATAACCATTGATTCCAGAAGCAATTCTATTCCAGCGTACAAGAGAGAAATGAGAAAGGCCAAACAAGTCATTTTAATCAGCTACTCTATGAAGTCGTCTACTGTATCTTTATTCTAATTTCTTAGCCGTGATTATATGAGAATACATATACTGTATACTGCTAATGCTTTTCATGCATTTATTAGCATTGAAAATAAAGGAAGCTATTGACAACTCTTTATGTCTATACATTATATGTGTTCTATTTAAAGTGCTACTTACATTACAGTATATAGTAATCGAACATACATCAGTGTGCTTATTCTTTCTGTGCTCATCTGATATGAATTGTGTTCTGATATAAATGTAATGCTGGAGCATTTGTCTTGTCATCTAAGCAAGCTTGAGCATATGCACTGAAGCAAAATTACTAACCCCAGGTCAAAGATATACAAGCAAGTGGCAATCTCTGCAGTGTTTGTTAGAGGAACTGGTATTGTAGCTGTATAATGTTAAACATTTGCTTTTTTTCATGCCGGAGATTATTTGGCAACTATTTAAACCAAGACTTGACCCACAGTAGGAAGATTTTCAGATGATTATCCACAACATTTGTGTGAATTTCTGGGTACATTTATTTTCTCTTGTCGCTTTAACGAAGCCAGTCACAAACCTGATCAACTTTTCCTGAAAATGAAATCAAAGATGAAAAATATACCTTAAAGACCCTCTTACATCTATACTTCAAAACTTCAAAATTAGTGGTACATCATAGCTGTAGACTGGCTTTTTGATGATGACAACACTCTACTATGCATGCCCAATGTTTTTGGTAACATTTTAATAGATTTTCAAGCTAGAAGGGCTACAAGTTTGACAGTCCTCAATTGGAAACCTAACCTTTTAGCTTTCATTAATACTTAAAAAAAAAAAAAAAAAAAGAATAACTGTGATGGGGCACATTTTCTTGACTCTTACTGGCTTCAGAATATGCTCCCTTGTAGTCTAGGAATATAAGATGGTGGATCCCCAACCTTTCCAGTAGAACAGTGTTGTTACTTCATAAGGAGAATGTTGGAGACCCAAAGATTGAGATCATATAGCACTTGCTTTAGTAAAGTACTGCTTTTCAATTTTAACCACATATGATTTTGTCACTGTTGGGAATTATAATTCTAATTATTTTACATTTGTTTTGCCTGGAGATCAAGTTTTAGGTATGTACTGGACACTAGGTTCCACTTGAAAAGACGAACAGGGATTTTGAGAAGATAAAATGTAAAGCTATACTGAACTTTTAAAGAAAATGATGGGATTCATGTGCAATGTCAAAGGCCTCTATCTCTTTATCTGATGTGTGTTGTGAAATTCGTTTTCACTGTAGCTATGGCTATACATTTTTCATCAGATGTTGACATTTCTGACAGATTTCCCTTAAGTGAATTATAAGGTGGTCCTTTGAAGTGAAAACACAGATGTCCCCTACCTCCCTTGTCCTCCACTTAGAAAATTCTATAACTATGTAATGGACTTTTTTTTTTCTTCTTCTTTTTCAAAAAAAGCATATTAGTATTTGTTGACCAGTGATACCAGCTAAAAAAAAAAAATGTGTTGCAGCTGTTAGCTGTTTGATGACTGCCTTATTAATAGAGTTGTTGAACCCCACATAGTACAAGTGTAAAACTAGTTCTGAATAACTCACCTAGGTTCATCAATAGATCTTAAAACTGACCTTGATTATTGAATTCTAGCCTGTATGTGTGACTGTAGAATACTAACCACCTTGGGGACCAAAAAAGTGAGAACAAGTGAGAATTGTAGAGAGCCGATGTATCATGATCAATGAAATCACTCCGCTCCCTATTTACAATATGATTACAATGCACAGTGAGTGATAAAGGCTCTGAGCCTCAGTGAAAGTGTCAGGGCTGGGCTCAGCCCTTCCTTCTCTGAGCTGGCCCCTCAGCTGTCGGCTAATTGCCAGCTCCCATCTCTCCACAGTTACTCAGCTGTTGCTGATATCCTGCTCGTCAGTCCTGCCTACTTAAGTAGTCCAGTTCAGAGGAGATCTGCCTTTGCCTTAGTCAACATCACAGCTCTCCTGCATTCCTGTTAAAAACTTGCTTGGCTGACATCCCTTCTGGCTCCAGATCCTGCTTGCTGTTTTACTACGCTCACCTCCAGCTCCCTGACGTTTGGCTTGTCTGATTATCGGTTCCGGTTTGTGAACTCTGGCTATGTTTTGACTACATTTGTTCTATTTTCTTTTATTATTAAACAAGTGTGATTTAACTGTAATTCTGTCTCAGTCTGATTCCTGGTTTCTGACAGAAATGCAGTGCACAGCATTTATAAAATGTCAATCACAATGCCTTTATGGTGAAAAACTGTGTTTTGTATAGTAACTAGAATCTGAACCGATTGCTCTAGATGCTAACTTTTCTTTGATTCATTTTCATATATAATTTAATATTTATTAGTAAAGTAAGACATTGTAATTCATGTTTAAAGGAAAGGGATGGTCGGCACTTAGGATGACGTCCAATAATAGTATTTATTTATTAAATGCATGTACAAAGCTGTAAAATATCCTACGCATTTCGGACATTAGTCCTTAGTCATGTGGGAAGGTTACATCGCCTATACACCTGTTTTAATTGTAATTCATGTACAGTAACATCAACTGCATATTCTAGTTAGGAAAGCCTTTTAACAATAAGTCAGTTCAGTGTTCTTTAGTAAAACAAACCAGTTCTGGTTGAGTACGTGAATGTTCACTTTTGTCACAGTTATTATAAGGTAAACAGTTTAATTTTCCTATTTAGTTAGACATCAAAATATTATTTTATAGCAATTATATGTTAAGTGTTTGTGATTTTTTTTTTTTTTTTATGTAAAAGGACTGAGACTGAAAATTTTCTCACAATCAAAAAAACAGCAAAACCTTTTTTTAAGAGAAAAAAATATTCTGTATAGTCTCTCCTAGATTTGTAGAGGTACAGTGTTACATAATTTATTAAACTTTGAGAGTGCCCTCATACATGACTTTTCCCTCTGGCACTAGATAGCGTTGTCAAGCTTTGGGTGTTGAACAGAGTCTGATATAAGGTTATTCCTATATAAGCCATGTTCAGTATTTTGCAGATGTTTTTTCTTGTATTACTGTGTTACAAGAAGCATGCAAAATGTTTTTATTCTATTGTGCCAGTAATAATAATTCTACCAGCACTTCATCAAACCATTCAACTTTTTTTAAATTCAAGGAAAATATTATTTCTGAAATTGTACAGCTATTTTACTTGTTTTGGAGAAAAAAAAATGAATATAGGGATTTGTAAATATTTTTAAAGTATGATAATATAGCAAATACTATTATTATAGATGGTATATTACTACTAATAATATACTGTACATAATTACTCTAAATCAACAAACTTGGTTTCAGTTTGATGTTTTTTGTCCTCAATTAGTTTAAAAACATCCATCCAATTGCTCAGTAAATCAGGGCAGAGTTACTTCAGAACTTCAGATAAATATAAATGTGGTAAATTATACAACATAAAAAAAAAAAAAACAGAGACAAGGCAATGCAAATATGCTAGGGAGTTAAAGAAGGGTTGTTTTTGTTATCAGTTAGGACAATATTCAACAAAACCTACTGCACATTGGCCTACCCATGAATTTGAGACAGTCATTTGGCTACAAAACCAAACACATACATGTAAAATTTAAAGTTGAAGTTAAACACTGGGTAGATATATATAAAAATCATTAAACATATTTATTAACAAAGCTACCATATACATAAAAAAAAACAAAAAAAAAAACGTTGCCCTCATGTAACCACTTGCGCATCAGCACTCAGACTATGAGAAATAGAGTTACTACCTAGATCCAGCCAATGATATATTGCTCTGCTCCATGCTGTCCATCTAACACAGGGGTCCCTAAACTATGACCCTCCAGTTGTTCAGGAACTACAATTCCCATCATGCCTAGTCATGTCTGTGAATGTCAGAGTTTTACAATGCCTCATGGGACATGTAGTTCCGCAACAGCTGGCGGGCCGTAGTTTGGAGATCCCTGGTCTAACACACTGGACATATGTGACACGTAAATATATATATGCCGCTGCCTCCTCACTCTCCAGTCTCAGGATGAGGAGGCCTCTAAACCAGTCTATTTTGCTTGAACCATTTTTGCCATTTTGACCATTCTGGGCAAAATGATAGTGTCTGTATAAAAGGGGTCCCCTACCCCATAGATACTTACCATGTCAGCTTTTTTCCTCTGCTTCAGCTAGCGGGAAAAAAAAACTCATTGTGTCTGGGTATAAGTGGCGTGACTTCTTTCCATGTGACAGGTCTAACAACCAACGGATGTGCCCAAGCATGGTCTCTTGACAGAGGGCAGTGACAATACTTCCCCTGCTTATTATCTGACAACAACCAACACTGGAAATTCTGGTGCTGGCTATGACTGAAGAAGGAACAGCTGGTAACTTTGGCAAGGATAAGATCAGTGGGTCTCCTTTATGTAGACACTGACACTTTACCTTGAAATAACAAGGTAAGAGTCAGGTTGATTTACTAAAAGAAAATAGACTGTTCAATTTTTTAAGAGAAATTACATTTTTCAAAGTAACTTTTTCCAGAGTTAAGTGAATGAGATAAAGCTCTGCTGACTTACATTGTCCAATCACGTGTAAGCATAAATACAGCTTTTTCCATTTTCCTGTACTAAGTTCTGAGAAAAATGCCCATGCAATGTCAACAGCCTATTTGCCTTTAGTAGCTCAGACCCAGTGTCTCTTTTTAACAGGGGTGTAATCCACAGGGAGGTCCAGTTCCCAAGATATGGTTGTGCTAATAGGTGTGTCTGGGTCACAAGACTGGCTGAATACAGTTAGATATCATTCCACAGGTAGAACTGCTCACATATATTTTATGTGTTAAATAAAACACTGAGCCTGTAGTTGCTTAATTGTATTCTTTAAATGAAATTGAATGCATGCAAAAACTTTGTGATAATATATCAGAATCAAAATGTGTCTATTAACAGTGACAATCGTTTGTTAGAAGTAGATAACAGATTCTGTGATCAGTATGATATCTATATACCAAATCCTCTTTTTTTTTTTAATCAGATGTCCCTTTACCAACATAAAGTTATATACTTGAAGTACATGACTGATTTAACCTATTCCCACACTCAATTTGTAGATTAAAGTTTGCCATTATAAGGCCCTGTCCTCAGGGAATGGTAACCTACTTTTCATTGTGGAAGTAGAAACCTGTGCAGCATGGTTCCTAGTCACCGACAGTGCTATTCTCTCACTAATGATTGGAAACCATGCTGATTGGTTCTAGATTTTGTGATCAATAGGGCAGCCATTCACGATGATCTAATGGGTTTGTTTACAAAATAAATCTGTTGGCTCAGCTGTCATTGTGCCTTGCACAGAGAGAGATGCTGTGACTGACACTGTACAATGTTGTCAGTTAAAAAAAAATAGAAAAGTTAAAAAGAGAAAACTGTTAATATCAAAATGCCTAGTTTTAACCTTTATATTTCTTTCTTTCTTTTTTTCTTTTTTTTCACAATCAAGGTTTTTATTGAGTGAAAATATAGCATACATTTAATATGCACAATACAGAGCATGGAAAACATAAACATGTCATCATTGTGAACGGTAAACACATTGTAGCTTTATCAATGCGGATATCTGGATGCTGGAACATATATGTTTGATGTATAATACTTAGAAGGAAAGGGTAAGGGGTAATAGGTGTTTGGGGTTAGGTTGGCAAGCAATGGTATATGGAGAGAAAAGGGAGGGGGGTGTAAGGAAGTGATAGGAATTGGGTACAAAAAAAAAAAATCAAAATAGGGTTAATGAAAATAATAGTGCTATTAAATGTAAAGGGGGTCTCTGATTGGGGCTCTAGGGAGCCCAGGTGTTAGTTGTATTTATTTAGATAGGCAGATGCTGTGGTGTTTAAGGGTCATTGTTTTGGGTATCTAAAGTTTATATCTTCAAGTCTTCATGAGATAATGGATTAATATTTATAAGAAAGGGTGAATTATAACCAAGGTTGCCACATTTCATTAAAACCGATGCAATTTTCTTTTTTCATCGCCAGTAGTTTTTAAATTTTATACATATAGTGGACTCTGTCCAGCCAATCCTTGACCTTCAGAATGTGAGTGGACTTCCAGTGCAATGGAATTAAGCTTTTGGCTGCTGTCAATAGGTGCCTAGATAAAGACTTCTTGTACTTACTAATCGTAAAAGAGTTAACGTGCAGGCAGCAGCATCTAGGGTGATCTTAGTGTCTGTGATATGTTTAATTTTTTAATTTTGTTCCAGTAGTCAAGGATTGGGGGACATCCCCACCATACATGCACAAACATACCCCTTTCTTTCTCACAGCGCCAGCATGTGTCTGAGTCTGTGTGAAACCAATTTTTCATCTTATCCGGCGTCATATACCACTGTTTTGTAGGACATTTCCTGGTACCTTGAACTGAGTGAGCATTAATGCGCTAAAATGCAGGCTTTTTCCCATTGGGTGTTACTTATGGTAATGCCTAGGTCCGATTCCCATTTTTCTTTGTGTTTATTTTTTTCATTTTGTAGAGGCTGGGATAACCATTTGTATGCTAAAGAGGTTGTTTTGTAGGTCCGAGAGCCTTTATAGCAAATGTCTTCCAGGGGTTTTAGTCTTTGGTAAAATGATGATTTATGTTTATTGTTGAGTAGGAAGTCTTTTGTCTGTAGGTAGAACCAGTAATTTGGAAATGAGACACCAAATTCTGCTTTAAGTGTTTGATTTTGTTACCGCACATGCAGTGAATGGCTTAAAATCTTGAGTTGTGACCCAGGGTTGGGAGTTTTCTGGTTTAAGGCTGGTAGGAAGTCAGGGTTATTGGCGAGTGGGGCCAATGGGCCTGGTATAATGTCCAGTTTATATTGTGGGGCGATTTTGTGCCATATATTTAGGGTGTTAGCTACCAGTGGGTGTGTTTGGTAGATTTAGAATGTGTAGACCAGGGGTAATATAATAGCTGTTGTTTGCTATGGTGGTATTCAAGTTGTACCCAGTCCTTTACTTGGCTGTGACAGTGCCAATCAATAAGTCTGGAAATGTGTGTGGCGTGATAGTATTTTTTGAAGTCAGGAAGGCCAATGCCTCCTCTGTTTTTAGACCATGTTAGAGTTCTAAAATTTGTCCTGGGTTTTTTGTTTGCCCACAGAAAATTTCTTTGTATCATCAGCAATTTGGAGAAGAAAGTGTTGGGAACAGGAATAGGCAAAGCGTTAAAAAAATATAGCAATCTCGGGAGTATTGTCATTTTTAATATCGAGGCTCTACCGAACCACAAAAACCACAAAAACAATTTGGGGGTCCATTTTTGTAGATCTTTGGTTATGGAGCTTAACAGGGGGGTGAAGTTGGCTGTGTAAAGTGAGTCAATGTTAGGAGTTAGCTTGATTCCTAAGTATTTAAGTGTGTCAGATTCCCACTTAAATTTGAAATTTCCCTTTTGAAATTTCCCTTAAGGAGTCCTAGCTTGTCAGGTGGGAGGCTCTCAGGGGAACAGAGTGGATCACATTGAGTCTAAGATGGGAGAATACGCCTCCACCATTAATAAATTAGTGGATGCCCATGAGGAAACTGAAGCCGACTCAGAATGGATTAAAGCCAAAATGGCGGATTTAGAGGACAGATCCAGAAGGAACAACCTGAAAATCAGGGGGATCCCTGAATCTGTGCTACAGGTTGATCTAGCTGCACACGCTACCGCCATATTCAAATCCCTCATGCCATCACTCACGGACCTAGATTGCCCAAACCTACCCACCTATCCGACCAGATACCTAGAGATGTGATTCTCAGACTACATTTCTTTCACATCAAAGAACAACTTATGTCTATAATGAGGAAGCAAGACCAGATCCCCACTCCCTGCCAAAACCTACAATTTTTTGCTGATCTGTCGCAGTACACATTGCAGAAACGAAAAAACTTAAACGCAGTGACAAAGGTACTAAGAAACCACAAAATAATATACAGATGGGGCTACCCTACAAAACTAACTGTGACTAGGAACAACCACACATACACCGTGACCTCCCTGGAAAAAGGTATTGCCCTCTTGAGGGAATGGGATATACTGCCAGATCCCCAAGAAGACCCTGCTATATCTAGCAATTGAGTGCTTCAGATTTGGTCTGGTTTACTTTGAAGTTTGACATGTAGCCAAAAGTTGAAAAGATTTTCATAAGGTTTGTTAAAAATACGTGGGGTTGCATGACGAAAAATAGGAGGTCTTCCGCGTAGGCCGCTATTTTATATTCTCTTTTGTGTATATTAAAGCCAATGATTTTGGGGTATAAGCTTATGGTTCTGATGAGGGGTTCAAGAGTTAAGATAAAGAGTAGGGGTGAGAGGGGGCATCCCTGTCTAGTGCCATTGTGTATATGAATCGGGTCTGATAATGTATTGTTGATTTTAATTTTGGCTTCTGGGTTTTGGTAGAGGGCTTTAATCCAATTTAGCATATTTCCTCTTATACCTATATGGCAAGTGGCAATTGGCAAACATGTACTCCCAGGAGAATCTGTCGAAGGCCTTCTCGGCATCTGTGGATACCAGAAGGCCTTCGAGTTTGGTGCAACATGCATAATGGATCAGGTTCAGAGACTTGGTGATGTTGTCCCTAGCTTCTCTGCCAGGCATGAAGCCCACTTGTTCTGGTCCAATAATTTTTGAGAGTAGGGGTTTCAGCCTGTTGGCTAAAATTTTCAACCAACAGTTTGACATTTATGTTCAAAAGAAATATTGGCCTATAATTCGCACAGTCTGTATGGTCTTTGTCAGGTTTAGGGATGATTGCTATGTGAGCCATGAGTAGGGAGTTGGAGTCATTGTCATGTTTGGCAAGATGGTTAAAAGCTTTAAGTAATGGCTTGGAAAGTAATTGTGTGTAAGTTTTGTAATACTGTGACGTGAATCCGTCAGGGCTGGGGCTTTTTCCAGTTTTTAGCAGTTTGATAGCATCCTGTAGTTCTGCAATGGTGATGGGTTCATCTAAAGCGTTTTTGTCAAGTGTGTGTAGGGAGGGGATTTTGCTGTCCGTCAGGAAATTTCTGATCATGTCTTCTCTAGGGTGTGCGTGGGTTTGTGTTGTGGAGGTAGATTGTAGAGCTTGGAGTAAAACTTCTGAAAGAGTTCTGCTATTTTTTCTGGTTTGTGTTCGAGTGTGCCTGCTTTATTGCGTATAGCATGAATATGGTTCGCTGTCGTTGCATCCCTTAGAGCTCTAGTGAGCTGTTTCCCGCTCTTATCACCACACTCATAGAATACACTTTTACAGAAGAAAAAAGCTTTTTGGGTTTGGAAATGTAGAATTTGTAATAGTGATTTCGTGCATTGAGCAAGTTCATCTGCTGCTTTAGCTGTAAGGGATTGCTTGTGTTGAGTCTCCAGTTTGGCTATCTTAAGGGACAAGTCAGAGCTCTCTTTATTTCTTTCTTTTTTCTTTCTAGCACCCCATTTGATGAGTTCCCCCCTTATTACACTCTTATGTGCCTCCCAATTGTTAAGGGGATTTGTGTCAGAGTCGATGTTGTTTGTAAAATACGTTTTGATGGATTTGCGTATGTCATCATGTATGGTCTGGTCAGTGAGTAGGGTAGCGTTGAGCCTCCAGCTAAAGGGCGTTTGTTTAGGCTGGTCAAGTTTTAAGGTGATAGCAGTAGGGGCGTGGTCTGATATTGTGATAATTCCAATATTAGCTTTGGTTAGATTGATCAAGTCTCTTTGGGACACAAAAATTAGATCTATCCTTGAGTATCTTTTGTGTGTGGGGGGGGGGGGGGTAAGTAAAGTCCTTCCCTGTGGGGTGTGTGGCCCTCCACGAGTCTACCAGGGCTAGTGATTGTAGTAGAACTTTGATTCATTTCAGAATTTTGTAGGACACATGGGAGTACCCTGTTGAGGTGTCTTGGAGTGGTGAAAGTGGGATATTAAAATCCCCCCAGAACAATGCAGCCTTCTGCGAACCACTTGAGTTTGTTTATTATCTTATTACAAAAAGATATGTGAACTTTGTTTGGTAAGTATACATTTGCCAAGGTGATAGGCGATCCTTCCCATGTGCCTTTGAGGAAGATGTAGTGGCCCTCTGGGTCTGTAAGTTGGTTAGTCAGTTCAAAAGGAGAGTGTTTGTTTATGAGGATGGATACCCCTTTAGTTTTAGCTAGTGGGTTTGTGGCATGATATGCTCTTGTAAATGTGTTGTCGGTGAGTTTGGGGATATTTTGTCCCTTAAAATGTGTTTTTTCGGATGAAGACTATAGATGGGTTTGTTTTTTTAAGTTCTCTGAGTAGTTTGGATCTCTTTTCAGGGATGTTGAGCCCATTTATATTATGCAAGATTAGTGTAGGGGATTTTCCCAAGAAGGAGTATGTCATTGTATGGGTGGGTTAAAAAAAAAAAAAGAGGGTGGGGAGAGGGAGGGAAGGGTTGGTAATGGGGTTGATCAGATAGGTGGTGGTTTAGCGGGTATGGGTTAGGTGGGGTAAGGTAGCAGGGTTGTACATGAGTCTTGGCTCGGAAGTGCGTCTAAAGGACGCGGAGCCCGTTAAAGATGTTATTAATTTAACACCTAGGTTGGCTCTGGGGGGGTAGGTGGGAGGTGCGCCAGTGAATGTGGGTAGGAGGACTAGAGTTGTAGATATTCCTCCAGGATCGGGGCTTTCCAGGAGGGCCTAGGTGTATAGAGAATTAGTGGTAATAATGTTTCTTTGGCCTTATTGTGGTTAAATCAGGATCAGTTTATACAGGATTGGTGAATGAGCGATTTGGGGTAGCTACTTAATGTTACAGGGTTACTTAACTAAAACCTTAAGGAGAAAGCATTAGGTAACGTCATATGCTTAACATTAATAAAGAAAAACTGTGAAAAAATTCCAACTTGTAATGATATAGAATTTTGAACATCCCACCGGCGAGTCCACCACTCACTGACCTCGCCAGTAGGATAGTTGCCGACATTCTCCATTATCCTGTGTTTTGTTAGAGCTAGCGTATAAACACAGTTTGTAAGAAAGTATATTAAAAAAACAAAAAGAAAGAACAAAAAGAAAAGAAAATGTATAACTTTGATTGCATTTTGTAGACACTGCACGGTCTGCAGGATATGAGAGAACCCACAGTGACCTTTCCGATCATTAAGGCAGTCTTCGATGGCTGAGCTATAACTTGGTCAAAGTGTCCTATGAACTCAATATTTAGTTTCAGAGTTGTGGTGGCAGACAACTATGTGTCAACCACTTCCAGAAAGTCATCACACCGGAACCGACCGTTAAAACTGTAAGTTGCATAATGGCCAATTGCCATTGTTTACAGTGAGTTGTTTTAGGTTCAACAGTCAGGGTCCCTTTGTATTTCTTAAGTGTTGGTCTATTGACGGGAGTTTTGATGTCCCCCACGGGTAGTCCTAGTGTTCCTGTGGGGAGGTTAAGCTATGCCAGGAGTTGACAATATGTGGATAGCTGCCGCTTTCAGAGGTCTAACATAAGCTTTGTGTTGCTGTTGTATATAGGCCTGATTGCCTATAACAGGGTGTGGCATTGGTTTGTTGTACTGTGGTACCATGTCTTGTATACATTACCCCTTTGATTTTAGCGGGGGGAGAACCATCTGTTGGTAAATTGAAGTTAGTGCCTATAGCCATTACTAACCTGGTTCCTTTGATCAACTTCTGTTGCGTTCTTGCCATCTGGTGGTGGGATGGTGAAATGGCTTTCAGAAGTAAGTATATTATGAGGCTAAAAAGTAAATCAAAGCAGTGAGTTCAGAACATATAAACATAACCAGACAGCTTATGTTTCCTGGATGTTGATCAGTGCAAATCTTTCTGTTGACCTGCGGGGGAATCCTAGGTGTTCCTGTGAAAAGATTATGTAAGGTCAAAGGATTTTCTTGTGGAGATATCTATACATAGTCTGCGGTTTAATATGCACATTTATGCTGTTGTTGCATATATATCAGCTTATTATCAGCATGTCGTGATGCTGGCCTGTTGTTTGTGTGGTTCAGGTTCCGGTGGAGGTTCTTAATAGAAAAGGATCTTCCGGTGGTGAGACATTGCAGTGAGTGTCAGCAAGCGTTACTAACCTGGTTCGTATAACCAACTTCTGTCGTGTTCCTGCCATCTAGTGGAGAGATGTTTACATGGCAGTCAGATGCACACATGTCCTGCAGAAATACCATAAATTGGAGTGATGCAATCGACGTGTGGATAATCAAGTAACTGTGGAACCAGGATAAACAAAAAGAAAAAGTGAAAAACTGGAAAAAAGAAAAAAATAGGCTTCAACAGCATTATAAACATGAAGTAATTTGGCACAGTAGAAAGAGGATTCTGATCTCTTTGGGTGAATCACATTCTAGAACCCTTGGCAAAAGGTGAGGTATAGTTGCGTCTGTTAGCATTTCCCCTGTTTTTCCCTTGATGGTGGGGTGATTTTGCTGGTGAAGGGCCTGGTAAAGGAGGCACATTGTTGATGGGAGGAGGCAATCTGTAGTCAGCATACCATTCAGGGAGGTCCACTGGGGGCGATCTGTAGGTTCTCATAGAATTTGTGCAGATCCTCTGGGACCCTGAGCAGATACTGTTTGCCATTGTAGGTGGCTTGAAGGGCAAAGGGGAATTTCCACCTGTAAGTGATCTCTTTCTCTCTGAGAACTTCAAGTAATGGTCTCAGAGCTCTCCTACTTCTCAGAGTGATTGGGGACAGGTCCTGGAAGAGCTGGACATTTACGTCATTAAAAATCACTTGGTCATTTGTTCTGGCTTTCTGCAAAATCTCCTCTTTAAGAGGCAAGTTTGGTAAACAGCAGATGATATCCCTCGGTGGGTTGTTGTCAGGTGCCCTGGGTTTGAGAGCTCGTGGTCTCTATCATATTCTATGGGTGAGTCTGCAGGCCTTTCCAGGAGGCCATTAAAGATGGAAGACAGGGCAGGTTTGATCTGCTCAGGGGTGATTGACTTAGGGACACCCCTCACCCTGATATTGTGTCTTCTCCCTCTGTTATCGAGGTCCTCGATTTGTCTATTCATTTCCAGCATATGTTGGGAGTGCGTGTCTGTAATGTCATCCAGTCTCATCAGGGCCCTATCTCTCCTCTTCCCTGCCCTCTCATTTACAGCCATTTGCTCAGTGAGTCTAAGCAGCTCTGTTTTAATTTCAGTTATAGCTGCAGAGAATTCGTTTTTTATGTCTGCAGCAATCTCAGTCATTGTGGCATATGTCAGGTGGAGATCGTTTGCAGCATTACCTCTAGAGGAGTCCTCTGAAGCTGGAAGGGAGATTTCATCATCCTCCTTGTCTTCTCTCCCAGCCGCTCTGTAGGTTGGCGCCATCTTGGGACTGCTGTGTTCACCGCTGTAGCGGTATTTACTAAGGCTTGCCGCTGATAATTTGCCTTAGGGGTTCCGGTCGAACGCAGTGATCGATTGTGTAGCCCCTTCTTACTGTAGGTGGGCATATTCGTCCTGAGAGAGGGCCGTTTTCCATCCTAGGCCTCCTGTCTCGCCGGAGCTCTCCTACCCAGCGTACATCTACGCCGCACGCCAAGCCAAGCCCCCCCCCTTTTTTCAGCTTATATTAATAACATATAATCATTTTTTAAAGTAGGATATCAATGAAAAGCCTTTTTTTTTTTTCAAAAAGTAAAATATAGGCAACTTGGGACATTTTTGCACCGTGTTAGCTATTGACTAATGCAGAAAGTTTGCAGTTTAAAAGAAAAGTATAGGATTAGAATAAAATAAACAATTATAATTAGGTGGCTGCAGCACCAATTCCAGCTGCAGCTGTCCCCCACCGCCTCTAAGACTGAGAACTGAGGGGAGAGGAGGGGACGCTGACAATAGCTGGGCTATGGAAACCTATGGGGAATGTCATGGCACCCAGAATACTCAACTGTTGTTGAGCACTGCCTTGCACAGAGCTACAGGATCATAAGATTGGACCAGAGCAGACTGAAAATAGGTACACAGATCTTTTTTATTTATATTTTTTTTTTACACATGTGATTCATATATATAATGAAACCAAAACAAATAAGTTTAGAAATGAAGTTATGTGTAATAAAATAGAATGACACAGGGAAAATATAGAACATATGAAGAAAGGGAGGTGCAAAAAGGCATGGAAAGCCAAGACACCAGATGAAATCTATCAGTAATTAGAAAGCAATCCTGCCCCTTGTCAGTGCAAATTAAAGTGGTGTTCCAGTCCCACAAACATTTTTTTTTTTAAAGACTGCTCTGTAACTGTCTTGATCTGTAAATGAACCTTTCTAACATGTCATATTTTTTACGCTTTGTTTAAAAATAGTTAATTACTCTGACCTCAGGGAGACCATCCTTCTTCCTGACAGGTTGCTATCATGGCCGGTGCTACCACTAGGCGGAGTAGGCAGCCGCCTAGGGCGCACTACCCCCCAGGGCTCAGCCCCGGCCTCTGTCCCTGTGAATCTCAAGGCAAGTGTGAGCTTGCCACTGTCCTGGGAACATATCTGAATGCCTCCAATCCCCCAATTTGTCCCGCTGAGCGCCCCGCTGTTCCCTCTCTTTACAGAGTAAAATCTCACAGCGCCGCTCCGGGACTCCTTTGCTCTAGCCTGTCCCTCTGGAGTGGCGCTGTGTGTCTGTGTGCAGCGGAGGGGCGGGGCTCAGTGGAGATCAGAGCATCGAGAGGTGCAGCGTCTGTTAGCTGACCTCCCGGCCGGTGGAAACAGTGACCAGAGCAATACTGCCCGCCCAGCGCTGAGGAGAGACCGAATGTGACGGTCGATGAAGCAGAGGTAAGGAGGAGGATGGATCCTCCCCACCTTCAGCGAGTTGTGTGTGGGGGATGGGGGTGAGTAGTGCAGGAAATAGGAGTCAGGTAGGTAGGTCAGTGTATGTGTCAGGTAGGTAGGTAGGTGAATGTATGTATCAGGTAGGAAGGTAGGTCAGTGTATGTGTAATGGTCAGGTAGGTCAGTGTATATGTCAGGTAGGTAGGTCAGTGTGTCAGGTAGGTCAGTGTATGTGTAATGGTCAGCTAGGTAGGTCAGTGTATGTGTAATGGTCAGGTAGGTCAGTGTGTCAGGTAGGTAGGTCAGTGTATGTGTAATGGCCAGGTAGGTCAGTGTATGTGTCAGGTAGGTAGGTTAGTGTGTCAGGTAGGTCAGTGTATGTGTAATGGTCAGGTAGGTAGATCAGTGTATGTGTAATGGTCAGGTAGGTCAGTGTGTCAGGTAGGTAGGTCAGTGTATGTGTTAGGTAGGTCAGTGTATATGTAATGGTCATGTAGGTCGGTGTATGTGTAATGGTCAGGTAGGTCAGTGTGTGTGTCAGGTAGGTAGGTCAGTGTATGTGTCAGGTAGGTAGGTAGGTCAGTGTATGTGTAATGGTCAGGTAGGTCAGTGTGTGTGTAATGGTCAGTGTATGTGTCAGGTAGGTAGGTCAGTATGTGTATAATGGTCAGGTGGGTCACATATTGAAAAGAGGGTGGAGTCATGGGCGGAGCCAATGGGGCGGCAAAATTTGGTTTTGCCTAGAGTGTCAAAATTCTTGCACCAGCCCTGGTTGCTATGTCAATGTTGCGTTGGCGGAAGTTCCCACCCCATTGCTATAGCAACCTGTCAATCACAACACCGGCGAGTAGAGGTATGACAAGTTGGATTATCCTGGGAATGCACCGGCATCGCTGGGGGGTGTGGTCCAAATACAGACGTGCCTGGCCTTTATTTCTCTAAACTGACTACTTCCTGACTCTGCCTTGTCACTTGTCAATGTGTAATCGTGTAACATTTATCATATATTGTTGCTTGTAAGATCGTTGTGTGTGACACTGTCATTTATTTTACTGTAACTGTGCAGGGAGAGAAGTCACAATCCTTAGATGATGTCGGGGTGGGTGGAGCCGAGCAGCTATCGCGCAAGAGCCAATAGGATGGTGTCAGGGCGGGCCACTACGTGTATGCAACTCCACCCCTTTCTTAAGAAGCCCAATAATTGGCTGTTGATGTCGGGGTGGGCAGGGCCGAGCAGCTATGGAATAACAGCCAATTATTGGGCTTCTTAAGAAACGGGGCAGAGCCGCATACACGTATCGGCCTGCCCTGACACCATCCTATTGGCTCTTGCTCGATAGCTGCTTGGCCCTGCCCACTCCAACATCATCTAAGAATTGTGACAAGTGTGAATGGGGAGGAGCAGGTGTGTTAATGCTCTCACTCTCTTATACTGGTTACTGGAAGTTCAACATGGCACCTGAGGATCTAAAAAAGAATTGTTGCTCTACATAAATATGGCCTAGGCTATAAGAAAATTTTGTAACAAAAAGAGAACCGCGCCCCCCTCACTAATGCTGTTTTAACCTTGTGATCCTTACTATTTTTATGTGCAAGCTATAATATATACCTTTTAAAGTGCTGCGTGCTTAATGTGCAATATGGATAAACCTTTCACAAAAAGATTTGTGACAATGGATTAATGCCCATACAGATATTTGCCCAGATGTCAATTACAAAGTATATCAACAATCATATATTAAACATATGTGCCATGCAAAATATATATGCACACAAATGAAAAAAACAAACGTGGCAAAAAATTTTTTTGTATGTATAGAAACATTTTTTGTTCCAATGAGTGACACCACTGTGGAAGAAGTTTTCTATATCCTGGCGTTATACAGGCACCCTAGATGTGAATCCACCACCTCCTATGTAATGGCCACTCACCAGAACCAGGTGAGTTATTCCTGGATAACCACTCCTACTTCTATTCACTCCAGTCTCCTATTCCATAGGTTTAAATAGAATAATAGATTTCTACCATTGTGAAGTATGTTAAAAATATTTATTTAGAAATAAGAAAGCATAAAATTGCCAAGACCCTAAAACTGAGCTGCAGCACGGTGGCCAAGACCATACAATGGTTTAACAGGGCAGGTTCCACTCAGAACAGGCCTTGCCATGGTCGACCAAGGAAATTGAGTGCACGTGCTCAGCGTCATATCCAGAGGTTGACTTTGGGAAATAGGCGTATGAGTGCTGCCAGCATTGCTGCAGAGGATGAAGGGGTGGGGGTCAGCCTGTCAGTGTTTAGACCATGAGGGTAAAGGTGATGGACTGGCCAAGCATGTCTCCAGACCTAAACCCAATTGAGCATCTGTGGGACCTCCTTAAACGGAAGGTGGAGGAGCCCAAGGTCTTTAACCACTTGCTTACTGGGCACTTAAACCCCCCTCCTGTCCAGACCAATTTTCAGCTTTCGGTGCTCTCACACTTTGAATGACAATTACTCAGTCATGCAACACTGTACCCAAGTGGATTTTTTGTCCTTTTTTTCCCACAAAAAGAGCTTTCATTTGGTGGTATTTGATCACCTCTGGGTTTTTTATTTTTTGCGTTATAAATGAAAAAAGACAGAAAATTTGGAAAAAAAATGAATTTTTCTTTGTTTCTGTGATAAAATTTAGCAAATGATTAATTTTTCTTCATAAATTTTGGCCACAATTTATACTACTACATATCTTTGGTAAAAATAACCCAAATTAGTGGATATTATTTGGTCTTTGTGAAAGTTACAGACTCTACAAACTGTGGTGCGAATCATACAAAATTGATCACACCTGATGCACTGGTGACCTATCTCATTTCTTGTGACCCGAACAAGCCAGGAAAGAACAAATACCCCCCAAATGACCCCTTTTTTGAAAGTAGACATTCCAAGGTATTTAGTAAGAGGCATGGTGAGCTTTTTGATGTTGTCATTTTTTCCCACAATTCTTTGCAAAAGGAATTATTTTTTAATTTTTATTTTTTTTCCACAAAATTGTTATTGTAATAGGTTATTTCTCTCATGTGGCATGTGTATACCACAAATGACACCCCAAAATAAATTCTGCTACTCCTGAGTATTACGATACCACATATGTGGGACTTTTGCACAGCCTGGCCACTTAGAGAGGCCCAACATGCAGGAAACACCATCACGTGTTCTAGGAGCATAAATTACACATCTAACTTGTTGACTACCTATTACACTTTTGAAGGCCCTGGAGCACCAGGACAATGACACATGACACTGACGTGGCACTGATGACAGGTGGCACTGATATGTGGCACTGATGACACGTGACACTGATGTGGCACTGATGACAGATGGCACTGATGACACGTGACACTGATGACAGATGGCACTAATACGGGGCACTGATGACATGTGACACTGATGACAGATGGCACTAATATGTGGCACTGGTGACAGATGGCACTTATACGTGGCACTGATGACAGATGGCACCGATACGTGGCACTGATGACACGTGACACTGATGACAGATGACACTGATACGTGGCATTGATGACATGTGACACTTATAACAGATGGCACGTGACACTGATAGGTGGCACTGATGACAGATGGCACTGATGACAGATAACACTAATATGTGGCACTGATGACATGTGACACTGATATGGCACTGATGACAGATGGCACTGACGTGGCACTGATGACAGATGGCACTTATACATGGCACTGGGGACAGTTGGCACTGTGGACAAGTGGCACTGGGGACAAATGGCACTGGGGACAGGTGGCACTGACAGGTGGCACTGGGGACAGGTGGCACTGGGGACAGGTGGCACTTGGGACAGGTGGCACTTGGGACAGGTGGCATTGGGGACAGATGGCAGTGGGGACAGATGGCAGCGGGGACAGATGGCAGCGGGGATAGATTGCACTTTATTTTTAGTTCTTTTTTTTTTTTACTCACGGCGGCGCTGCAGCCGTTCATCTCTCCCTCCTCACACGCTATCTCTGTGTGAGGATTGGGAGCGGCGCTGAGAGATGATCTCATATGTTTACATATGAGATCATCTCTCATTGGACACGCCGATCACGCTGTAAACGGCCGCTGTGATTGGCTGTTTACAGCGATCTGTGACTGGCTGTGTCCGATGCGCTCTCAGGAGCGCGCATTAGGGAAGTAAACAGGAGGATGTCCAGGGACGTCCTCCCTGCAGGGAGCGTCCACGCTGCAGCCGTCTTTTGGCTATAGAGCGGGCGCAAAGTAGTTAACATCCACCAGCTCCGTGATGTCGTTATGGAGGAGTGGAAGAGGACTCCAGTGGCAACCTTTGAAGCTCTAGTGAACTCCATGCCCAAGAGGCTTAAGGCAGTGCTGGAAAATAATGGTGGCTACACAAAATATTGACACTTTGGGCCCAATTTGACCATTTTCACTCAGGGGTGTACTCACTTTTGCTGCCAGCGTTTTATACATTAATGGCTGTATGTTGAGTTATTTTGAGGGGACAGCAAATTTAAACTGTTATACAAGCTATACTGTACACTCACTACTTTACATTGTAGCAAAGTGTAATTTCTTCAGTGTTGTCACATGACACGATATAATAAAATATTTACAAAAATGTGAGGGGTGTTCTCATTTTAGTGAGATGCTGTACATAAGAAATTGATTATCAATACAACCTGCTTGATATAACTGGTTAATCATACACCACACTCTTATATTACAAAGGCCCTGACTTTGTGTAAGTGTACAAAGTGTGTAAGTGTAGGGCTGGCCGTACACATTTCAAATTTTGGCCCGGTTCAGCAGGAACTGGCCTAATTCGAACCATTTATGGGCAGGCTGAATGTACCAAGTGGATCAATTGATCGACTTGGGTACAACCAGCCTGCCAGATTTGCTTGCTATCATATTAAGCAGCTGCTATAGCCGCTAGCAATAAATCACGTTCTTCTGGCTTAGCAGGAGGGATTCTCCTGTCAGCACTGTCTCTGTTGATCAGGGAATCGTGCAAATTTCTTTCCTGCAGGAAAGAAATTTGACCATCTATGGCCTGCCTAAGAAATTATGTTGGTTTGAAGCCAAAGGGTAGCCACACCAAATATCGATTTATAAAAGGATAAAAATATACAAATAAAATATATGTTTTTGAAAGCATTCTTACTTTACAGCATTTCTTCACTTAGTACGGAGTATGAACAGCATATATATATATATATATATATATATATATATATATATATATATATATATATATATATATATATATATACACAGTAAATAGACATGGTTTTATTGGGAGAGAGTCTAAATGAAAACTGTTTCTCTAGAAAACTGATAATGATTGGTGACACTATCGTGGCTCACATTGTATGAAATATTTGTTTATAAAATAACGACTTTCTACAAATTGTGAAAAAATATACTCAACATCAGTTTAAAAATGTAAACATCACTTAAAAAGTTAATTATATTGACTCCAAACAACTATATTTCCATTCTAAAGGGATCTCTACTGACAGAAATACAGATGCTTTCATTCATGGCCTTCCAACTGCCTGCTTCCTTTTGGTTTCAATACTTTATCAGCCACTGACCAGGGACAAATACATAGTCAGCATTGCTGATTAACATACTTGTTCTAGTTCAGTTACTGATAATGTAATGAAGCATTTGGATCTGCATAACAGCCATGCTACTAAAGTATCAAAAAGAAAAAGTCTGTAATGGCATCCTTTGTTTCCCTCTCTACGTTTTTTTTTTTTTTTAAATAATTGAGCATTATTTTTCTTAATTTCAAAATAAAAGCATTAATACATTTCTAAATTTATGTCAGGCCAAGTATTTTCTTTCCATCTGACATTTTCTGTAGGACCAAACAAATGTACCACATGCTGCTTGTTTGACCTTCACTGAAGCACAGACAGGTGTCACAGCTATGCTGCAGTATGTGTTTGATGCAATGAATGTTAACCCAATTGTTTTAGTGATATGTTGTTTTAAAAATATAATTACCAGTCCAAACCCTTTATCAACCATTCTAGTTTTCTGGGCATTGCATCACTAAGGGGCATGGTACATGCGCCTCTTTAACATATGTGCACAGCTGTCTTCGAAGAGCTCTGTCTTAGATGTATGTATGTTAAGAGGGTCTGTCATGTTTGACCTTTGAAAGGAATTGTATAAAACATAATGGTTTGGATACCTAAACAAAGTCACAAGGTTTGCTTTCCTTGTCCCTTCGCTATAGAAAGTGGTTTACCACACTTGGGCCCATTTAGTTCACTATTGCACTGTGTTTTCTAAATATTTTCCGTTTCATCCCATGAAGCCTGTTTGCAGTCTATATGCACTCAAGCAATTACTGTATGGAATTTCTCAGAGTAGGTTTTCTGATAGTGACACTGGACTCTGGCTGTATAATGTGTGTTGAAATTATATTTTGTAGTCTCTATTGGAAGTCCATGTGATAAAGTGACAATACATGGAGAGAGTGACAGAGCGTTGTCCTCTATACGAGGACAAGAAGTGCCAAGGACCCTCATGGTAGGATTGCTAAGTTTTACTTTAATGCCTCAGTGTCTACAATATGTCAAATAGGGATGAGCCGAACACCCCCCGGTTCGGTTAGCAGCAGAACATGCGAACAGGCAAATAGTTTGTTCGAACACGTGAGCACCGTTAAAGTCTATGGGACACGAACAACAGAAGAGTTGCAGCTGTTATAGCAGCAAAGCGTGGGCCAACTCAATATTGAAACCTATGGACTAAGACTGGGATGCAATAAAGTTTATGTGCATGTCAAGGCAGGTGTTCCAATACTTTTGGTAATATAGTGTATATATATATATATATATATATATATATATATATATATATATATATAGGGTAGGGGGCCCCCAGGGGTGTCAGATTGATCTCACCAATGTAGTTAATGCTACCAGACATTGTTCAAGTGAATATAGATCTATCTAATGGCATCCCAGTCTTATTCCATATGTTTCAATATTGAGTTGCCCCACGCTTTGCAGCTATAAAAGCTGCAAATCTTCTGGGAAGGCTGTCCACAAGGTTTAGGAGTGAATCTATGGGAATGTTTGACCATTCTTCCAGAAGTGCATTTGTGAGGTCAGGCACTGATGTTGGACGAGAAGACCTGGCTCACAGTCTTGGCTCTAATTCATCTCATGGTGTATATTAAATCTTTAACATAATATACCAGAGCACAGTAAACATGACACTGGTGATGGTTAAAACATCAGGGGTAAAGGGCCTATATTTTCTAGGGGAGTCACAGCCACTAACACTATTCTGGCATGGGTCTGAATCCCACCTCTGGAAATTGTATCACTCAACACTGCCTGATGCGTTACATCATAAATAATCCACCAGAATCGCAGAGCGAGAGATGGCAAAAGTTGGTATTTAAGACATACTTACAATTCTGGAAGAAACCTATTTTGCATACAGTAGGCAATATAGGAAATTGGGTGAAGGGTTAGTACCACAGCTCCCACAGAAACCAGTATGGTATTTTTTTCCTAAAAATCATGAAGTCATTGACCATCCACTAGGTTTGACCCCATCATACTGTATCATCAATGATGAGAGATTAATTCCATGAGTGCGCCTGAAGCCTGTCTTTTGATTGCATTACAATATTTTGAATGAGCACCAAGATCCACACTATTAGGGGCTGACAATAAAGTTAAAATTATGGTAACCTATGTGGCTCACGACCAAAGCTATAAGCAATAAGAAAAGAGCTTGAAGGAACACTATTGCTGTTTAAATGCTACAAAGAATATAACAGAATATCTAAAAAGGAAATCAAGGATGCAAAAAATTGTATTTTTTTCCAAGAAAAGTTTATTTCATATAGAAAATATAACAGGCAATATACCAAAGTAAGTCAGTGTATCAAGTACAGCAATACATGTGGACATCAACCATCGGAGACAATGCATTCAGCAATGAACAAATACAATATCTGAGAAGCAGACGTAAGGTAGGGTTGCTGCTCGTATAGACTATGGCATAAACATAGAACTGATAGACCACAGCAAAAAGTAGGGCCTGAGGCCCAAAGTCGCGTGGTGTAATAAGAAAATAGAAAACAGAAAACAGAAAAAACAGTACGGTAGTGTCATGAACTACCGGGCATCTATACGTGCCGGATGACTGTTCCGGTGTCCCAGTATCTGTATGGTGGTGTATGAATTCCGTGGATTCGGTCACGGACCACTAGCATCCACGGATGTCTTACTCCTGGGAGACACGGGCATGTCAGTAAGGAGGCCAAAGTGACAGTAGGGGGGAACAGGCAGGTGGGGGGAGAGAAGGAAGGCGCAAGTATGTAACATACCTCAGAGTGACTTTGTTTATCTAAATCGGGAAGGGAGTGAGGCAAGATATTGCTGGCGGATAGTGGGAATGGGTTAAATGGGGCGGATCGGGAGTGGAGTCTTAGTGTGGCTCTCGGGGGTCTGGGGGTGTGGTAGGATCAGGACACAGTAATCTTTTATATTCGTCAGTTGTAGTGAAATGCTGCCAACACGACCATATAGTATTGAATTTAGCGGGAGAGTCTCTTGATTGGTGGATTCAATTTTCCAATTCAGCAATTTTGGAAACACGCTTAAGCCAATCAGCGGTTGTTGGGGGGGTGGAGGCTTTCCAAAGAGTGGGTATGCACATTTTAGCTGCATTCAGTAAGTGAAGTGCAAGGGACTTATGATAATGTCTGAAAGGAATGGAGGAATGATGAAGAAGCATTTGTGCAGGTGTGAAGTCCAAGTGATAAGTAGTAATCTGTGAGGTTAGACGATGGACTTCCCGCCAGAAAGGTTGGAGTGAGGGGCAAGACCACCAGATATGTAGCATAGTGCCTTCCCCTTCAGAGCATCTCCAAAAATCCGGGGGTATGGCCGGGGAGATTTTGTGGAGTCTGGAGGGGGTCTTATATACACCTGGAGAAAATTTTGAAGCCATTTTCTTGTGCAGTAACACTCGTGGATCCCTTATGAACACTAGTGTAAATACGCTCCCAATCTTTCGCTGAGAGGTCTAGAGATAAATCCCTTTCCCATCTCTGCGTGGCAACATTGGACTTAGCGTCAGAGTCAGAGAAAAGCAGTGAGTAGATTTCGGATATCATGTGTCGTTGTGGTTCCGTTTTAGTACAGAGTGTCTCAAACGGTGTCAGTTGTCTACTTAAGTCTGGGCGTCTGGTCGGGTCATTAAGAAAGTGTCTGATTTGAAGGTAAGTCCAAAGCGGGCATGATTGGTTAGTCTCTCGTTTGGGTATGTCGGATCGGTCGATAAATGAGGCATTGGAAAAGAAATGTCTTGCTTGTATAACAGCATGTGGCCAAAAGTCAGCCAGAAATGAATTTGACAGGCCAGTGGGGAATCCCGGATTATGTCTGACGGGCGTCAGTGGGCCCAGTATCGTAGAAATGTGGTGGGTTCTGCATACTTTTCGAAATGTTTGCAAAGTGCAAGCAATGAGTGGGTGGGGTTTACAGGATTGGGGAGTGTCGTTCGGGGCTATCCAAGGCAGTTGGTGAATAGGGATCGGGGTGAATTTGTTTTCAATGTTTATCCACGCTTTGGAGTGAGTGTGCACATTCCAATCCACTATTCTCGTCAGTTGGCAAGCCCAATGGTATTTGATAATATGAGGGAGACCTATCCCTCCTTTCAGTTTTGGTAGACAGAGTTTTGCTAGGCTGAGACTAGGCCGGTCTTTCCCCCATAGAAAGTCAGTGCACGCAGTGCGATATGAAGAGACGAAGGCTTGGGGTAATTTTTTATGTTGAATAATTTTTATTGAAAATTTTTGCAATAACAGAACATTAACATGCATGTAAGTAAGAACATGTGTATAATAACAATCATATACAAAGGGTGTGGTGCCGCAGATAGAAAGATCCGCTCACATGAAGCAATAATACATAACCAGTCATATCTCTTGAATGAAGGGGGTACAGGAAGGCTCCTTCCCTGTATATGGCCCTACATATCATCTTAAAGGGTCAGGCATAGGAGGAGTCCAGGAGTTCCCAGACTCCTGGGTGCCCCAAATGGGATCATGCTGTCACCCCAGAGTGGGAACTACCAGATATCCGCCACAGGTTGAGGTTATGTCTTGACATGGAAAAGTTCCGACCAGACAGTAGTGTCGGTCAATCAAGCCCGGGGAGCCTAATGTTCAGCAAGATTCTAAGTTATCCTTGCCAAGAGAGGCAGTATAGGAAAAGAAGAGAGAAACGTGTGAGGGAGAGGAGGGAGGGGGACTGGAAAGGGGAATCAGCTAATAGTCCCAGAGATCGTCACACCAGGTGGAAGGCCAGGGATTAGAGAAATGTTACAGAAAGTGGCCCATGGTTCCCATATATTCTGGAATTTCTCCAGCTTGTCATCCAGTTTGGCTACAATCTGTTCTTGGGCCATGATCCACGAAACTTTTGTTTTAAAGAGCTGAAAGGAGACAGAATGTTTCTTCCAGGCTTTGGCTAACGTTATTTTGGCCCCCAGTAAAATAAAAAAGGATAGGGTCTGAAATGCTTTAGGGAGTCCAGTTATGGGGTGATTGAACAGAGCTGAGTTAGGGTGAGGCGGTACAGCGGTACCTGTTAAGGTGCTGATTGTACGGAATACTTTCCGCCAAAACGATCTGATGCGGGGGCAGGTCCACCAAATATGAAGCATAGAACCCTCCATCTCGCATTCCCTGAAGCAGACCGGTGGAGTACCCGGAAATAACCTGGCCAGCCTGGAGGGAACATAGTACCACCTGATCAAAACCTTTAGACTAGCTTCAATAAGAGAAATATTAAGAATACCTTTGAAAGCTCTGTCCGTGGCTCGAAACCAAGTTGCGGTGTCCCAAGTGTTATTCACGTCTGCTTCCCAGGCTCGGACATAAGAAGGTTTAGTTTCCCTTTGCATCAGTGCTGCATAGATCAAAGAGATGCCTCCCCTCTGATCCATTAGATTGACACACCAGTGTTCATAGGTAGTGATAGTAGGGGGCAGGGGTTTATTGGTCCATATTGAATGGAGGAAATGGGAAATCTGCGAGAACCTAAAGAGTTTGGAGTTAGGCATATCCAGCTTTTTCTGACAATGTGTTAGGGTAATGGGGCCTGCGAGGGAAAAGAAGTGTCCTATCCTATAGAGGCCTTTGTCCGTCCACCATTTAAAGGCTTGAATTTCCAACCCCGGGTTAAAATCTGGATTATGGAATAGGTGTGACAGGGGCCTTATTGGGGAAATGATGGTAGGCAGAGTGAAGAGTTTGGAGCAGAGGGCCAGTGAGTGTGAAAGAGTAGGCGCCATAACTGCCGGTCTGAGCCTAGGCTTGCACCCCAATAGGAAATCTATGGTGTTTGAGGGGATGGCTTGCTTTTCCATAGACAGCCAATCTGGTTTCGAGTTCTGTGTGAAGGCTGTAGAGATTTGAGCTAACTGAGCTGCCTGATAGTATTTCCAGAGATTGGGAAGACCTAAGCCACCTTGCGATCTCAAGCGGTAAAGTGTTTCCGAGGGGCACCTATACCCTTTATTCCCCCAGATGAAGCGTAATATGTCCGATTGTAACTTGTTGAGGAATTGCTTGGGGAACGGGATTGGTAGCGAGCGGAATAGATAGAGCATACGTGGGAGTAGGGTCATTTTGACTGCGTGAAGCCTGCCCAGCCAGGATAGACCACATTTGGACCACCTTTCCATATCTTTTTTACATTTTTGTATCATGACAGGGTAGTTGGCTGTGAGAAGTCCGTTTATGTCAGACGTTAATTTAATTTTGAAGATTTTTTATTATTGCATAAATATGAGAGTGTACAAAGTATCAAAACCGTAAACAGAATAACGTGTCGATGACGATCAGTACATAGGATACATACAGTCGGGTTCAGATAACGGAAATGACCCAAAAACATCACAGAGAACAGGGGAGACGCTGTGGATAATCATGTATCAGAAAAAAAATAAAAAATAAAAATATATAAATAAAAAACTGGTATATCGGGATCAGGACTGTCAGGGGATGTCATCCATAGATAAGAATGTCTGGATGAGAATAGGTGACTCAGTAGGAGGTCAACGAACAACCCCGGGGGCCCCATGCTCGCCACCCCATTGGGAACTAACTGTGGACAAGCTCAAGGCTCCCGTGGAGCCGATCCCGGACCCCCTGACAGGAGTCGCTTCCTGCTACAGGCCAAAGCCATATAGACAGGGCATTCAGTAACAATGGGATAAATTTAGGGCAAGGAAGTACCTGCCAGTAAGTACGTAGGGCTGAAATCCTCCGACAGTCCGTCCTACAATCAGCGAAGCAACCCCTGCAAGGACAACAACAGGTCTTGTCAAGAGTGCAGAGAAGTGGGGACCAGGGCGTCCCGAGAAGAGAAAGAGAAAAGAGAAAAAAAACGTGTGAAAAGACAGGGGGTGGAGAACAGGATAGTGTCAGGGAGGGGAGGAAGTGGAAATCTCAGATCTATTTTCCATTCCAGGTAGTAAAGGTATGTTACAATATTTCGCCCAGGGTTCCCAGGTGAGAAGAAACTTATCAACCTTGTCGTTTAATGTAGCCACTATGTGTTCCTGAGACATAATCCAGGACACTTTTCTCCTACAGCACTGGAACGAAACTGTAGGCTTTTTCCAGGCTTTAGCCAGAGTGGTTTTTGCCCCTAACAGGATAAAAAATGATAGTTGTTGTTGAGGTTTAGTCATGTTCGGGATGTAGTGGTTAAGAAGGGCTACATTAGGGTTGGGAGTAACTGTAGTATTAGTCAAAAGTCCAATAATACAGAATGTCTTCCGCCAAAATGATCGAATGCGTGGGCAAGTCCACCATATGTGCATCATCGTACCCTCTAGTTTACAGCCCCGAAAGCATAAGGACGAGGTACCTGGGAACAGTAGCGCTAGTCTAGAGGGAACATAGTACCATCTGAATAATACTTTTAGACTGGCTTCCATCAGAGAAACATTACACATACCTTTGAAAGAACGTGTAGAGGACCGAAACCAGTCCGCTGTGGTCCATGTATTGCCCGTGTCTTCCTCCCAGGCCCGAGCATAAGATGGTTTATCCACTTTCGATAAGAGGGCTGTGTAAATCAAGGAGATACCTCCTTTCTGATCAGTGGTGTTGACACACCAATGTTCGTAGGGGGTTATCGAGTGAGGTTCCTTCTTATTGGTCCAAATGGATTTCAAATAGTGGGAAATTTGAGAAAATCTGAATAATTCTGTGTCAGGCATGTCGAGTTTCTTCCTGCAGTGGGAAAGGGAAAGAGGGCCTGTCGGGGAAAGGAAGTGGCCTATGCGGTAAAGACCTTTATCCGTCCACCATTTGAACGCCTGCATATCCAGACCCGGAGGGAAATTTGCATTGTGAAATAAGTGTGCTAGTGGTTTCAGTGGGGAAGTCAGGGCGTGGCTTGTGTATAGTTTAGAGCAGAGTGCAATGGAGTGAGAGAGGGTGGGAGACATTATGGCCGGTCTGACTTTAGGATCACACCACAGTAGGAAGTCAATAGTATTAAGGGGGACAGCCTGTCTCTCCATAGAGAGCCAGTCAGGCTTTGGACCTTTGGAGAAAGTCATAGAGATTTGAGATAATTGTGCAGCCAAATAATAGGACCATAGGTCCGGCAGGCCTAACCCACCCTGAGTTTTCAAGCGTAGGAGAGTCCTTGATGGGCACCTGTAACCCTTTTTACCCCAAATAAAGCGTAGTATCTCAGATTGGAATTTGCTGAGGAACTGCTTCCGAATAGGGATAGGTAGAGATCTAAATAAGTACAGGAGGCGGGGCAGGAGGGTCATTTTTACAGCATGCACCCTACCCAGCCAGGACAGACCACATCGAGACCATCGTTTAAGATCCTCTCTGCATTTGGTGAGTATAGGAGGGTAATTCGCTTTAAAAAGGTCAATAATTGCGGGAGTGAGTTTGATCCCTAGGTAAGGAAGCGCTGCAGGAGCCCAGGCGAAGTCAAAGTTATTAGTAAGTTGTGTAAGCCGGTCAGTTGGGATATTTACGTTTAGTGCTAGGGATTTATTCATATTCACTTTAAGCCCAGAGAGTGAACTAAAAGTTCCTAGTATTTTGTATATCATTGGGATGGAGATTAGAGGGGAAGTTATATATAGGAGGAGATCGTCGGCATATAAAGCGCATTTGTGCTCCTGGGCTCCACACATTACTCCTCGAATGTCAGGGTTCGATCTAATAGCAATGGCCAGGGTTTCAATGGCGATGGCAAAAAGAAGGGGAGAGAGCGGGCATCCCTGTCTGGTACCCCTGCCTATGTTGCATGAAGTTGAGTATCTGCCCATCAGACGCACCTGGGCTGAGGGGTTTGAGTAGAGGGACGTGATTAAATTAAGAAAATACGGGCCAAAGCCCCACCGTCTGAGGATGTCAGACAGATAATCCCAATCTATAGAATCAAAGGCTTTGTGTAGGTCGATTGAGAGAAGAAGCCCTTCCTGCGAGGGTCCCCGGTCCCAGCAAGAGTTTAGGAGGGAGATTATATCAATGGTTCGTCTGATCTGGTCAGGTCCCTGTCTTCCGGGGATAAAGCCTACTTGGTCTTTATGGATGTAAGATGGGATAAAGCTTGATACCCTATTGGCTAATATCTTCGTCATAATTTTTATATCGTTGTTGATCAGCGATATCGGGCGATAATTGCCCACTTCGCTGGGGTCCTTACCTGGTTTGGGTATTACTGAAATGTATGCCGAGTTAAGGTCAGCATTCAGGGGGGTCCCCTCCCTAAGGGAGTTAAAGAATTTAGTCAGGTGAGGAGCCAGAGAAGGTCCAAATTTTTTATAGTAACCAGTGGAAAAGCCATCTGGTCCTGGTGATGAGCCCAATTTCAAGGAGTTGATAGTGTGTAGAACCTCTTCTTGAGAGAACGGGCAATCTAACATGTCCTTATGATCAGTGGACAGAGAGGGCAATAGAAGGGAGTCCAGAAAAGAGTCCTGATTCTGTCTAGATGAGCGGGGTTTAGGTTTATATAGTTCAGAATAGAATTGGAGAAAAGCTTCCATAATCTTTTCGGGATTCTGCGATAAATCCCCAGAGGGCAATTTAATTTTAGGGAAGGCTAAGGAACGGGGTTTGGGGCTAAGCTTAACCGCTAGTTTGGAGCCAATCTTGTCCTGTTGGGAATAGAACTTAGCTCCTGTCCACCTAAGGTGCTTTTCGGCTGCTGTGGTCAAGTTCAGGTTCAATAGGGTCCGAGCCTTGTCAAGGTTAGCTAGAGATACAGACGTAGGGTGTTGTTTGTGAGCCGTGGCTAGAGATTGGAATTCCTTCGTTAATCTCAATGTCTCTGCTTTACGTTCCGATTTGAGTTTTGCTGTCAAATGCATAATTTCCCCCCGAACTACTGCTTTATGTGCCGCCCAAATGGACATAGGAGTAACGTCACTCGTGGTGTTATTGCAAAAGTATTCTGTTATGGCTTTTTCTATCATTGTACAATGTACAGGGTTACTTAAAAGAGATTCTTGTAGTCGCCATCGGGGGGGTGGCCCAAAGCCCATGGGCCTTCTTGTGTTCAGAGTGACCATTGAGTGATCCGAAAGGGGCGTGTCTACAATCTTGGAACTTGTAACGAGGGGGATCGAGGTGGGGCGAGTAAAGATGTGGTCTATCCTGGCAAAGGAATTGTGAGGCGCTGAAAAGTGAGTATAATCTTTAGTGTGGGGATTAGTTTCCCTCCAGATGTCGACCAGACCCGCATCATGAAGCAGTTTTGCGATCTTAACACTCTGCCTAGGGGGATGTTTGGTTTTCGGAGACCCCTTGCCAGATTTGTCAAGGCCGGAATCGAAAGCAATGTTAGAGTCCCCACCAAAAAAAACTGTACCTCGAAGGTGCGGCTGTAGTTTGTGTAGTAAGGATTCAAAAAAGGTTCTCTGACCCTTATTAGGGGTGTAGTAAGAAATAAAGGTATATAGTTCCCCATCAATCTTTCCGGATACCAAAATGTATCGTCCCAGAGGGTCAGCTACCATCTCTGGTTGTGAGAGGTTAATATGTTTGGCCAGGCAGATGGCCACTCCTTTCGTTTTATTGGCCGCCGAGGACAGGAAAAATTGGGGGAAGCGTTGGTGGAGGAAAGTAGGTTTATATGAGGAAGGGAAGTGGGTTTCTTGGAGTAGGAGAACATCTGCGTGTAGGGACTGATAGCTCTGGAACAGTTTTCTACGTTTGACCGGGGAGTTGAGGCCTTGGGTATTGTGAGATATAAGTTTCAGGGAGGGTGCAGAGGTATGTGTACTAGCCATGTGTCAGGAGAGGTATTCCCAATGTGTGTGTGTAAGTCTTACCTTCGGTTCGTGAGAAGAGCTTTAGGATTATAATGTGTGGCGTGGAGACCAATGTACTGGGGCCTGGGACTGGAGACCATGAACATCCATGGAACCTGGAGACGGAAAGATAAGTAAGGGAGAGGAGGAGGAGAAAAGAGGTGAAAAGAAAAAGGAATAAAAAAAACAGCGTTAACACAATCAGAGTGAAAGTACATATATTAGAAAATAGATACAAATCCCCTACTAATCGGGGGTCCCCTGACCCCTGCCCATTCCCAGAGCGGAGCTGAATAATCATTCTCCGCCCGTATCCTGAGAGGCCCGGTTTGCCCTAAGAACGAGGCGACCGGATAGGCAAGCAGGGGCACTAGTAGTGCTCCTGAAGCCTGTCAGAGGTGCACTGGGTCCACCACAGCCCCAGCTACCGGAAAAGTAGAACAAAACAGTTGAAGGCTATAAATAAGCCCATGAGAACCTGTAAACAGAACGTCCAACAATAGTACTTAGTTATGAAAATAAAAAAAAAAAAATAAATAAATAAATAAAAAAACACATTACCGGGGTAATTATCCGGATGCCCCGCCCACCTCCAGGGCCCCCGACTCCAGAGTCAGGGAGTCCGGAGAGTGAGGCGGGCCCATCCGGAGAGTAAATAGAGAACACCAGGGCAGTACAAGGAGAGGTCCTACTGAAATCGAGCGGATACCCCCGAGTGCAACTGACGTCAAAGATTCCGCCAACTGCACCAGAGGGTATAAGTTGAGAAAAGTAAAGGCCTTTAGCTGCAATTATAGGTTGGAGGACTGATATGCAGTCCCCAAGGGGTAGAGTAAATCTTAGCCTACAATACCGTTAGGTACTAGAGAAAAAAAAAAAAAAATTAAAAAAAAAAAAAAAAAAAAAAAAAAAAAATTTCTGAAATAGGAAGGCCCATCCTCCATATGAGCTCCTGGGGATGCTAAGGAGTTCCAACCCTCCCTCCCTCCCCCACCGACACAGAACCCTCTTAATGAGGAATGTCGATAGACCCATCGAGTGAGGGTCCACATTAAATGTAAATCTGTTCAGATGAGGGGTCTGGACAAAAAGTGGAATAAAAAGAAAAAAAAAAAAAAAAAAAACAAGAAGAAGGGGGTTACAGGAAGTCCCAGGAGTCAGTTGGAGGTCAAAATCAATGCAGTGGAGGTAAAAGGATCGGGGCCCCAATCCTCAGAAGTAGACTCTTCATCATGGCGGGAAGTTCTCTTTGGTGCGTTTGGAATTCTGTGTCAGCCAGGAAGGTTGAAGAGGACTTGCTGGTGGGGGTCTCTTGGATGAAGAGGGCGTTCCTCTGGTAGTTTGTGTGGGAGATGGTTCCTGGGCGATCAGACCGAGCTGTAGCATGAGGCGCTCACCCTCTGCAAATGAAGAGAAGCTGTGACTCTTATTCCTGTACGAGAAGTTGAGGCGTAGAGGGAATGACCATCTGTAGGAAATCTGTTGTTCTATCAGAAGCTGGAGTAGCGGTTTGAGGGCGCGTCTTTTCTGCACCGTGTAGGGTGACAGGTCCGCAAAAATTTGTATTTTGTGTCCCAGCAGCCTGAGATTGTCGGAGAACCTAGATTTCTTCATTACCTCCTCCTTCACGGAGTAATAGTGGGGTTTTACAATGACGTCTCTGGGGAGGCCATCGGATCTGGGGGGTTGTAGGGCTCTGTGGGCTCTATCGAGCTCTAAGCGGTGTTCCGCAATGTCTGGGATAAGGCCCTTGATCAGTGTCTTTACCGCCGCAGTGACATCTTTCTCAGATTCGGGGAGCCCCCTGACCCGGAAGTTATAACGCCTGGATCTATTTTCAAGGTCGTCGATTTTTGCGCCAGCTGTATCAAGTTGTTCCTGAAGGTCTTGAATTCTGGCCGAGTTCTGGTTAATTCTTGCCACAGATTGATCCGCTTTCCTTTCAATAGAGTCCATTCTCATCCCTAGTTGCTGCAGATCAGCATGGAAAGATGCGGTGATAGATGAGGTAATTTGGGCAGCATTTAGCGCTAGACTTTTAGTTAGCAGCTGTGAGATAGCTTCCATCATGGAGGGGAAGTCAGTAGGTAAGGGAGCTGCTGTATTTGCTTCACACACAGACAGTAACATGCCTGTGTGAGGGTCTAGCATGGGGGTGGAGGGGAGATTATTCTCCATTCTGCCCAGCAGAGATTCAGTGGAGGTGGGGGAAGTTGCCAGGGGGAGAGGAGGAAAGTCTGTACCTGGGGAGTAGGGAGATGTTAAGTCCTGGTCCGCTATCGAGTCTTCCTGTGTGTCAGGCCCGTGAGTATCTCGGTGAGCCGCAGCCGCGGCCATCTTAGAGTAGCTGACAGGAACGGCCGTCGCCGTTATCTGGCTCATAGCGTCCCTCCGCTCCTTTGCTGTGGACACCGGAGGATTCCTGGAGGCTTCTCCCGCCCGTGGGTCCCGTTATTATTCGCCGCGGGGCGTTCTGTAGGCTGCGGTAGCTATTATGGGGCCGTGGTGGAGCGGAGCTCTAATAGCCGGCGGCCATCTTGCGAGCTGCCGCGCATGCGCCTGTCAGACGTTAATTTAATACCTAGATAGGGTAGTGTTGCGGAGGCCCAAGGGAAAGCGAAATTGGTTGTGAGCTGTTTAAGGCTATCCGGAGGCAATGTTATATTTAACGCTAGTGACTTGGACATGTTCACCCATAAACCGGATATCCCACTAAAGTCTTTAAGGGTACGCATAATCATAGGCATAGACGTGAGGGGGGAGGAGATGAACAGGAGGAGGTCATGTGTGCCGCAATTGACTCCCTTGATGTCCGGGTTAGTCCTCAGGGCTATAGCCAACGTCTCAATGGCTATCGCAAAGAGGAGAGGCGAAAGTGGGCATCCCTGTCGGGTTCCTCTGCTTATGGGGAAGGAGTCTGAGTATCTGCCCAGCAGGCGCACTTGTGCAGAGGGGTTAGAGTATAGTGAGTTAATGATATTGAGAAAATGTCTGCCGCATCCCCATCTATGGAGAAGATCAGACAGGTATGCCCAGTCCAGCGAGTCAAACGCTTTGTGAAGGTCAATCGATAGAAGGAAGCCCTTCTGAGGGGGTGTGCCATCCCATTGTGATCTGAGTAGGGAGATTATGTCAATGGCACGTCTAATCTGGTCTGGGCCTTGTCTCCCAGGAATGAAGCCCACCTGATCCTTATGTACATAAGAGGAGATAAAGCTGGACATTCTATTTGCCAAAATTTTTGTCATTATTTTGATATCGTTGTTTATGAGCGAGATGGGGCGGTAGTTTCCCACCTCGCTATTGTCTTTGTCCGGTTTCGGAATGACCGAAATGTATGCAGAATTTAAATCCGGGTCTAATGGGGCTCCATTCCTGAGAGAATTAAACATTTTAGTCAAGTGTGGGGCCAGACATTGTCCAAATTTTTTATAGTACCCTGTGGAGAAGCCGTCCGGGCCCGGGGAGGAGCCTAACTTAAGATTCTTGATGGTATCAAGGACCTCAGCTTGGGTGAATGGGGTCTCCAGAAGGTCACTGTGTTCCTTAAGCAGTACCGGTAAGGGAAGGTCAGCTAAGAATTTGTCCCTGTGTGCTGAGGAGGAGCTAGGGTCTTGTTGGTACAGATTGGTGTAGAATTGCTTGAAAGAGTGCATTATCTTGGTCGGGTTCTGTGATAGATCCCCAGAAGCCACTTTAATTTTAGGGAAGGTCTGCGATCGCTGTCTAGGGTTCAGTTTAGCTGCCAGGCGTGAGCCGATTCTGTCCTTTTGGGCGTAAAATCTTGCACCCGTCCAGCGAAGATGTTGCGCCGCTGCCGTGGTCAGGGATAAATTTAGACGTGCTCGGGCTGAGTCAAGGTTTGCGAGGGATGTAGATGTGGGGTTCCGTTTGTGGGCCTTGGCTAGAATGCGGAAGTCTTCAGAAAGTTTCAAAGTGTCTGCTCTATGTGCTGCCTTAAGTTTAGAAGATAGCTGTATTAATTTCCCTCTAATCACCGATTTATGCGCAGCCCAGATGATAGTGGGAGAGATCTCTTCTGACTTGTTGAGAAGGAAGTACTCTTGGATATCAGATTCTATTAGGGAGCAATGAACGGGGTCGTTCAAGAGCGATTCTCTCAGTCGCCAGCGAGGGCGATGATCAGTCCCTACTGGTCTTTGAGTTAGTAAGGTCAGCATGGAGTGATCCGAAAGAGAGGAATCAACAATTTTGGAACTCCTGATCAGGGGAGTCGTAGAAGGACCGTGTAAAGATGTGGTCTATCCTGGCATAGGAATTGTGAGGAGCCGAGAAGTGTGTGAAGTCCTTCATATGAGGGTTAACCTCCCTCCAAACGTCTATCAACCCTTCTGTGTTCAGGATTTTCGCTATGGCAACACTTTGTTTAGAGGGCCGTCGGGGTTTGGTGGCGCCGTTCGTAGATTTGTCAAGTGAAAAATCAAAGGCTATATTTGAGTCCCCCCCCGAAGAAAACCGTACCTCTGAGGTGCTTTTGCAGCTTTTGGAGTAAAACTTCAAAAAAGGCCCTCTGGCCCTTGTTGGGCGTATAGTATGATACAAAAGTGTAAAGTTCCCCGTCAATATAGCCAGACACTAGAATGTAGCGACCCTGCGGGTCCTTGATCGTTTCGGGTTGAGACAAGTTAATGTGCTTGGCAAAACAGATAGCGACCCCTTTCGTTTTGTTTTCCGCCGAGGCCAGGAAGAATTGGGGGTAGTGTTGATGTAGAAAAGTGGGGTTAAACGTGGAAGGAAAATGTGTTTCCTGTAACAAGAGTATATCGGCATGCAAAGAGTGGTATTGTTGCAGAATTTTCCTACGTTTGATTGGAGAGTTGAGACCCTGTGTGTTGTGAGATATAATCTTTAAGGTAGGTGCACTGGTGGGTGTGTCAGCCATGGGTCAGAAGGGAGTAGTTGGTAGCAAAAATTGGAGACTTACCCCGCCTACGGGAAAGGTGGATCAGGTTAACCTCTGGTCGCCCAAGAAGAATGGTCCTGGAGCCTGGGTAAGAAGACTGGGAACAGTTGAGGCATCTGCGATCTCGGGATGGAGCGGCGGAAGGGGGGAGGAAAAAGAAATGAATAAGCAAAGGAGGAAAGAAAAGAGAAGCATATCGTTATGTGACATATTATGCAATCCTGTGACAATCACACCCATTAAGAATACATAAGGGTCCCCTGACACTCGCCCACCCCTGTGGCGGAACGGATTGGCCGTAACCGCCCCCAATACCTGAGGAGCCGGAAGACCTTAGTAAGGAAATCCGGGCTAGGAGCCAGGTGCACCGGAGGTCTCCTGGTCCAAGTGAGGTGCACTGAATCCACCACAGACCCGCCACCCTAAATCATTCATATCCGAAAGCCCCGGAGGGACTCATCATTTCCCAGCTACAGAGCGTCCCCTAAGGGATAAGAAGAAAAGGTATCTCTGGCAAGTAAACCGCTCGGTAGAACCGAGCCAAGAGGTCCCTTGATTCCCGTCCGTCGTCCACCCCTCCCACCCCCCAGACAGGGGAGTAAGAGGGGGGGGGCCGCCAGACAGGTAATAAGCCTACATAACAATGCGAGCTTGGTGGGACCATCCCCGGCAGCTCCACCCAAGGCTAATATATTTTCTTTGGAGCATCTTATAGGGGGTAAATGAGCCATCAATTAAACAAAAAAGAAAAAATGAGAACAGTTGAACATCTGAGAGGAGAGGTATGTATCTGTTACGGAGCTAAATTACTGGGAGCCCTCCCCATCTACCTGAATAGGGGTCAACAGAATAACAAACCAGTATAGGGTGGAAAAGATCTAGTTAACTGCAACTCCTATAAAACCTGTCAGGGCAGATCGTTGGTACGCTGAAGTCACAATCCATAGTAGAGAAGGATCTTCCCTCTGTTGCGACTTAGGAATGTCGCTGTTGCAAGGTTCCCAACAGAATTGTAAACTGCGGTCACTAAGACCGAACGGAAAGGTCGATGTTTAAAGTCAACCTAGTTCACCGTGCATTTGGGGTAAGGGGGACCATTCCCAAGTCCGCCTCCCCAAACGGAAGGCGGAACTGAGGGCTCAAAACTGACCCTTGACCCCAAAAGGGCGAACCAAAAACAGGAGATAAGTGTATTATGTGGTAACCGAGGATCAAAGTCTCAGGTCGGTAGGTTTTCCTTCGTGCGCTTGGAGCCTTGCTTCAGCCAGGTGTGTTGCAGGGGGCTTGCTGGCGGAGGTCTCTTCGTCGAGGTCGGAGTTCCCCTGGTAGCCGGAGCTGTGTGCGGTTCTAGTTGAATCAGACCGAGCTGTGTGAGAAGACGTTCACCTTCAGGGAAAGTGGAGAAGCCAAAGCCTTTGTTCTTGTAAGAAAAGTTCAGTCGTAGAGGAAAGGACCAACGGTAAGCGATTTCCTTATCCAAGAGGACTTGTAGTAATGGCTTGAGAGCTCGCCTTTTCTGTATCGTGTATGGTGAGATGTCGGCAAAGATTTGGATTTTGTGTCCCTGAAAGTTGAGATTGGTTGCGTATCTGGATTTTTGCATCACTTCTTCCTTGGTCGCATAATAATGCGGTTTAACAATAATGTCGCGGGGCAGACCATCTGAGCGGGGCGCCTGCAGTGCTCTGTGAGCCCTATCCAGCTCCAGGCGGTGGTCAGGGATATCAGGAATTAGGCTTTTTATCAATGATTTCACCGTTTTCTGTACCTCTTTTTCGGTTTCGGGGATCCCTCTGACCCTGAAGTTATACCTGCGTGACCTATTCTCAAGGTCGTCGATCTTAGAAAAAGCAGTCTCTAATTGCTCCTGTACTTCTTGCAGCCTGTTGGAATTTTGGTTAATCTGAGCTGCCGCTTGTTCCGTTGTCTTTTCTATAATATCCATTCTCATTCCAAACTGCTGCAGGTCTGCATGTAGTGAGTTAGTGATCTGTGTAGCAGTGAGTGCCAGGCTTTTGGAAAGCATATTGGAGAACGCAGCCATCATTGAGGGAAAGTCAGTGGGGGCTGGGATGTCCTCCTGTGCTTCACTGACAGTGAGCATGAGGCCTGTGTGGGGGTCCATCATGGGAGTAGTGGGACACACAGCAGTCAGACCACCCAGCAGGGATTCTGTAGAAGCTGGGGAGTTAGCAGGCTGAAGCAGGGGGTAGTCGGTACCTGTGAGGGCCTGTGTCATCTGGTCCTGGTCCGCAATAGATGTTTCCTGGTGCTCCGTGGGGTGAAGGCCTCGTGTTGCCGCCGCCATTTTGGCATAGCTGAGGGGGCCGGGAGCCGCCGTCATCTGGCCAGACAAGTCCCGCTTGGCTTGCGGGGATGACATCCGCTTGTTCCTGGGGGTTTCCCCTGTATAAATCGCCCGGTGTGCGGGGCGTAGGGGCGCTCGGTAAGCTCCGGTGGTCAGCGGGGGTCCGTGGTGGAGCGGAGCTCTAGATGCCGGCGGCCATCTTGGGAGCTGCCGCGCATGCGCCTCGGCTTGGGGTAATTTTATAGGGATCGTTTGCAGGACATATAATATTCGAGGGAGAACGTTCATTTAGAGTATGGCAGCCCTGCCAAACCATGAAAAAATACCAGTTGACCAAGTTTTGAGATCTTTTTGGATGTGCTGGAGAATGGGGATGTAGTTTTTGATGTACAGGTCAGATAATTGGGAGGGGAGAGAAATGCCTAGGTAGGTAATGGCGTCTCGGTTCCACTTGAAAGGGTAGTTCGCTTGGCACAGCAATAGAGTGTCTTGATGTAAGGAAATGTTCAAAGCTTCTGATTTCGAGAAGTTGATTTGGAGATTCGAGAGAGTGTGAAATGTATGAAAGTCTGTGAGTAAGTTGGGACGAGTGATGTGAGAGTCTATAAGGAATAAGAGGATATCGTCCTCAAAGGCAGAGAGTTTGTATGTGTCATTCAGTATTGTCACTCCTTTGATGTCAGGGTTGGCTCGAAGGAGCTGGAGTAGTGGTTCTAGGGTGAGTACAAATATTAAGAGGGACAGGGGGCAACCTTGGCGAGTGCCGTTGGATATGGAGAAGGCATCCGACAGGTGGCCGTTGACTCAAACTTGCGCTGCCGGGGAGGAGTAGAGTGCCATGATAAATTGAAGCATGCGGTCTTGTATCCCGATCATTTGGAGAGCTTTTTCCATGTAGTCCCAGGCCACTCTGTCGAATGCCTTCTTCGCATCCAAGGAAAGGAAGAAGCCCTGTTGATTGGATGAGGACAGCCAGTGATGAATGTTAACAGCCTTGATTGTGTTGTCTCTTGCTTCCCTACCAGGTATAAAACCAACTTGGTCGAGTGACACGAGGTTGGGTAAGAGAGGCAAGAGGCGGTTGGCCAATATTTTTGCATATATTTTTAGGTTGACGTTAAGAAGGGAAATTGGTCGATAGTTAGTCACTAATGCGGTATCTTTGTTCGGTTTAGGGATTACTGAGATATGTGCCGTTAAAAGGTCTCGAGGAGGAGGGTTGTCAGAGGAAATAGAGTTGAAGGCATTCAGAAAGTGGGGTTTCAGTGTGTTAACAAAAGTCCTATAGTACGCCGTTGTCAGTCCATCTGGGCAAGGGCTTTTACCGGGTTTCAGTTGTTTGAGGACTGCGTCCACTTCCAGTGGTGAAGTAGGTTTATTTAAGTCAGCAGATTCAACATCAGATAAGGGGGAGGGCTGTACTTGGTAAGAAATTCCCTGGGAATGTCCGTCGGGGCGCGTCCCCCGCGAGAGGGTCAGTGGGGTGTAAATTGTAGAGTTGTGTATAGTATTGTACGAATTGTCGAGCTATTTGATCACTTGCCGCTGTTTTGTGTCCTTGAGAGTTCGTTACATAATGGATAGTTGTGGAAACTTTCTTAGCCCTAAGCGCTCTAGCTAGGATCTTACCTGATTTGTTGCCAAATTCGTAGAATCTTTTTTGAGAGAGGATATAATTTCTTCTAATTTGTTTATTAAGAGTGTCTAGCAGGTCACTACGTGCTTGGAGCAGTTCAGGAAGGGTTTCTAAAGCGAGGGAGTTTTTGTGTACCCGTTCCAGTGTCCGTATAGTGTTAGATAATTTTGTGATATGTGCTTGTCTGTCCCTTTTCCGTTTAGCCGAAATTGCCATGAGTTCTCCTCGTATCGTACTTTTGTGAGCTTCCCACAATATCATTGGTGAGATTTCTGAAGAAGTATTTTCTCGAAAGTATAATTCTATACGCGTCATGATATCGCTTGCAATAGTTTCATCAGTAAGGAGGGATGGGTCCAAGCGCCAGATCCGTGACCTGGGGGGGGGGGGGGGGCTTGTGCCATTACTAAAGTCATGGAGATGGGATGGTGATCCGAGATGTACATGGGGTGAATTATGGCGGAAGTCAAAGCAGGTAGATCAGTCTGAGAGATAAAGAGGTAGTCCAGTCGGGAGTATCGGTTATGAGGGGCCGAATAGAATGTAAAGTCCTTGACATTCGGGTTAAGTGTACGCCACGTATCATGCAGGGCTAGTTCTTGCAGGCGTATTTTAATTGACCGAAGAGCTCGGTATGGCATAGTGGAAGTACCCGTCGACATGTCGTGGGGAGGATTTAGGGGGGCATTGAAATCACCCCCAAGTATGAGCATCCCTACTTGGAAAGTGGAGAGTCCGTTTAAGCTGGCGGTAAAGAAGGAAACTTGGCCCGTGTTAGGGGCGTATATATTGGCTAGAGTAACTGGTTTGCCATAAAGAGAACCCTTTATGAATATGAAACGGGCCCCTTCCTCAATGCATGTGTCCGTAACCTGGAACGGACAGTGTTTAGCAATCAGGATCGACACCCCTTTGGTCTTAGCAGCGTCGTTGGTGGCATGAAAGGCAGTTGGATAGCGTGCGTTTGAGAAGTTTGTCTTGAAATGGGTCTATTGAAGAAATGCAATACTTGCCCTACATCTGTGGAGGGCGATCAGGACCTGTGATCGCTTCTCGGGGGTATTAAGTCTGCGAGTATTGAGAGAAACCACTGTAGTCTCCAACTTGGTGTGACACCGATTGGGATTCTACATCATATTTGAGGATGTCCAGACGCGATAGACCGTCAGGAACGGTGTGCGTACAAACTGTGTAGTGATATACGGTCTGAATCGGAGGTAGAACTGGGTGACTACTATACCAGTCCGCGAGGCACACTAAGAGAACCACTGGGGTTCAGAGAGAGTAGTGCGGTGGGGTGAGTATAGAGAGGGTGAGGGTCCCTAGGGGGAAAATAGAAGGTAGCGGGAATAGGGTAGCACACACACCTGTGTGAGGGGGTGGTTGATGGAAGAAAGAGAAGAAATTCGGAGAGTCACAAGTACCAGCTTGTTAACCCGAGGAGACAGGCAAGCTGCGTCCAATAATATCCGAAGTGGTTCAGTGGCCGGGGATAGTAAAAGCAAAAGTAGAGTATAGTCAAGGGGTCACTGAGTGGGGGTTGGTTGAGATCGGTAGAGAGTGTAGCGGGTTGTGGTTTGAATACAGCGTGCCAGACGGAGAGACATGTCAGGATCAAGAAACTGAGGAGGAAAAGGCAATCAAGGAGGGGTAGGTCTTGCAAGTGGAACGGCCGAAGGGGCAGGGAGGAATCTGTTGTAGTGAGAGAGAGCCCGGGGAGGTTGTCAGTGAGGAGTTTGTCCGGACGAGACACGAATCGGTCAGCGAAGGGAGGGGGCAGCTGGCGTGAGGTCGATTAGGTGGGGGAATGTAGAGAGTCCACCTAAGGATGTAGGGGAGAATAGTTTGTGTCGCACAGTGAACATACACTCACTGAAATGTCAGAGTCGGGGACACTGAGATTGTGGAAGATCCCACTATATTGGCTTGGGTGTGAGGAGGGGTGGGGCAAGGCTCAATATAGTAGGGAGTCATTTACTGACTAAGAAGACCAGGTTGTAGGGGGGGGGGCTTCGTGGTGTGCAAGGATACGCAGGTTCAAAGTCCGTGGCGTCCAAGCAATGTCGTGTGTGAGTCATTGGTCTTAGTTCGGTGTATAGGCAGATGTGTAAAAGATCACTACTGTAGTGGTGTGTTGATGTGGAGGCCCTGCCATCCCCCGGGGAGCAGCGAGACCAACCACCCAAAAGGCCAAGGGTGATTGCCACAAGCTAAACGCCTGTGGTGATGCATACGTATGTAATCACGAATGCATAGAGGGAACTGCTGTCGTTCCCCGGTTGAGGCAGCACCCACCAGCCAGGATATAGGGAAGTCCATTACATGTACACTTCCGCCTTTAAATATAAGTACAGGCGCATAGATGACACTGAGAAAGCTTGTGTTTTCTGTTAGTGACACGTATCTGCCTATATTCGGGAAGAGGAAGTATAGACACGTTTGCGTCTGGTAAGTAAAGAAAAGAAAAAGGAATAAAAGCATCAAAAGCAGAAATAAAAAATAACATTAAGAATGAACCCAGAGGGAGAACATCATACTAGATGAGCATCATACATGCACTCGTAGAAAGGGCAACAGCGGGGTCATGCGCAATATGCAAGTCTTCACTATAGCGATCCAGGTGGGTAGAAGAGAAGGTCTAGGCACAATATAGCTAGAAGGTAGCACCAGCCCAAGACAGCCATGCCAACAAAAAAAGGGGGGGGGATTCGTGTTGCGTAGGGATACGCAGGTTACGGTCTGCGTGTCTCAAGAGATTTTGGAGACAGGCAGGGGGCCGTATGTGGGTAAACAAGCAGAGGTATTTTAAAGATTGTCCTTATCCTTCTGGTGAAAGCGAGGGCATGGCTAACACCTGTGTGAGGCCATCCCTATAAAGGGGTGGGGGCATCGCCATGAACCCCAGGCCCGCGGTCAGGCACACATGCCTAATGGCAGTATGGTGGGAGTGCCCGCTGTGCCCTGGATGCTCAATCATATACCCTCGGGGACATAAGGGGGTCCGTCCCGTCCACAGCCTTGCCTGTAAACAGATGGGCCAGTGCATGTAGGATACTCAGAAAACTGAAGCATTGCATATGTGACATGGATTAACAGACAGTCATGCGGATATCGCAAAGGCAGTACTGAGTTCGGTAGAAAAAAAACATAGGCATCTTAGCATTCATATATATGACAAAGGCGTGGATGTGAACACTGTGCAAGTTCTCACTACAGTGACCCCGTTGGAATGAGAAACTAATCTAGATGCAACCTAATGAGAAAATAATACCAGCTTAGGAGATGGAGGGGGGGCGGGGACTCGTATTGTGATGGGGTACCCATGGTATGTCCTGCGGCTCTCGAGAAATTTCGGGCGTAGGCAGGAGGCCTTAACTGGTTAAACACACAATGGCATTCTATAGAGCGTCAATAGCCTCGGGCTAAAGCGGGGGTAATGTTAACGCCTGTGGGGCAGGTGTAGTGCCGAATCCCTAGGCTGGCGGTGGGGTACACCTGCACAGTGGTTCACATCCTTGCCCCTGTACAGAAGGATCAGTGCATAATATATAATCATAAATCATTAGGTAATGCAGGAGTGACATGGCTTTACACATATTTGCAAATGATGCAATAGTGGCATGACTGAGTTCAGTGGTAGATAAAAAAAAAAAAGTCAATTCCATCCACCACTAAGTGATGTATGTGGAGAAAAATGCGAATGGTATAGGAGGCTAGTATTATCCAGTTATGCACCAAAATACTGTGCAGTCGCTCAGTTCCTGTGCGGATAGCGTCCCTGGGACTTCGGGACGGTCACTGACAGTCAACAGCAAATGGCGCGTAATATTAGAAAATGGTGGGGGTGCGGGGGGGCAATTGGTGGGGAGATGGGGAGCAAGAGTTACTTATCTGTTCCAGTGGGGACGCTGGATACCCTGGTGGGGACGATTAACGGTCTCGGCGGGCTCTCCTGGGATGTGGAGCGATGGTTGGGCTTGCTTCACGATTCCGTCCTGTTGTTTGAAGAGGTGCCCGCTGATCAGATGGGGAGTGCCGTCTTCTCGATCGGGAGTCCTGCGTCTCCATGAAGTCGTCTTCCGGAGTCGGTCTCCTGGTGGCAGGTGGTCGGAACTCAGCGTACCAGTCGGGCGCGTCGGTGTAGGGTATTTCCAGTACTGCGCAGAAGTGGCGGAGATCTTCAGGTACTCGGAGGAGAGCCGTACGGCCGGACGAAGAGGCGGAGAGACCAAAGGGGAACTTCCACCTGTACGGAATAGCCTTTGCACGGAGTACTTCCAGGACCGGGCGCAGTTCCCTGCGGCGCTGTAGTGTGATGTTGGAAAGGTCCTGGAAGAGGTGGATGTCTGCGTCGTTGTGTGATAGCCGTTCGGTAGCGTGGGCTCTGCGGAGGATCTCTTCCTTCAGCTGGTAATCAATCACGCAGCATACCACTTCCCGGGGGGGGGGGTCAGAATCTTTCCCCCGTGGGCGGAGAGCACGGTGAATGCGTTCCATGCCGATCTTTGTAGCCGGAGGCCTGTTCAGTAGGTTGTTGAATAGGCTAGTCACCTCCTGTTGCAGTTGATCAGCGTCGATCGATTCAGGCAATCCTCTGATGCAATCCTCTGATGCGGCGGTTGTGGCGTCTTCTGCGGTTATCTAAATCCTCAACATGACGGTTGAGGTCCCGTAGTTGCATGGTATGGGAGTCCAGGACTTGGCAAGAATGGCGGAGTACTGAGGCGTGGGTCGTCGTAGTCTTTTCCACTTCATGTACCCTACCCGCAATCGACTGTAAATCCACCCTGAGGTCCGAGATCGCCGCTGTGAGGGCTGCCGTAAGGGTGTCCTTAATATCCGCCGCTATTGAGCGTAGATCATGCAGGCTTGGCGGTTGTTTGGGGCGTGAGAACAATCCTGCTCGCTTCAGGAGAGGACCGAGTAACAGAGACTTGTGGTAGGCCTGAGGTCTGTGAGGAGCCTCGTGTCGGCGCCATATTGCCCGCCTGGGTCCGGAACATTTCGGGGATGTTTTGGCTCAAACGCCCGGTGATTTCCCTTGGTGATCGGGAGCGGGAGGTAGAGGAGCCACGGGAAGAGGTTCCCATCATTTGCGGGGTGTAGGATAAAATCCTCCGGCACTTAAACCTCTCCGTCGGCAGGAGCTCTAAGTTTAAGCTGCCATTCTCTCCCGAGGTCAGGCCACGCCCCCCCAGGATGCAAAAATTTAAGTCGAACGACAAATTGCAAAATATAGTATGACAAACCCCAAAAAATTGTTCAAATATATTAGTAGTAAAACGGTCAGGTCTGAGCATGTCGGCCCTTTACAAAAAAATCTAGAGTGGGTGACTGGGGACAAAGAGAAGGCAAATTTATCAAATAAATTCTTCAGTTCTGTGTATACAAAGGAGCATGGGGGAGCTCAAGTCCATAATGGGGATGGTATTAACACAGCCCCAAATGATCCACAATGGCTCAAAAGTGATATGGTCCAGAAATATTTAGACAGAATAAAGGTGGATAAAGCACCTGGACCAGATGGCATCCACCCACGGATCCTAAAAGAACTGAGCTCTGTCATTTCAAAGCCATTGTATTTAAGTTTTAGGAACTCATTAATGACGGGAATAGTACCAATGGATTGGCGTAGGGCCAATGTGGTGCCTATATTTAAAAGGGCAACAAAGTCTTTACCAAGTAACTATAGACCTGTTAGTTTAACTTCTATAGTTGGGGAGATACTGGAGAGATTAATAAAAGACCACATAGATGAGTTCTTGCTGGAAAAAATATTTTAAGCAACAGACAGCATGGAATTTAATGAAAGACAGAAGTTGTCAAACAAATCTGATTTCTTTTTATGAGGAGGTAAGTAAAACCTTGGACAGAGGGGTGGCGGTGGACGTGTTATACTTGGATTTTTCAAAAGCGTTTGACACAGTTCCTCACACATGGCTAATGTGTAAGGTAAAGTCTACAGGCTTGGAAATATAAATTTGTAAATGGATAGAAAACTGGCTAAAAGACAGAATTCAGAGAGTAGTGGTTAACGATTCTTACTCTGAATGGTCTAAGGTTATCAGTGGTGTACCCCAAGGCTCAGTGTTGGGACACTTACTTTTTAATACCTTTATAAATGATATTGGGTCTGGGATTAAAAGTACCATTTCAGTCTTTGCAGATGACACCAAACTATGCAGTGGAATAACGTCCTTACAGGATGTCTCCAATTTACAAGCCGACCTCAATGCTCTGTCTAATTGGGTAATGAGGTTCAATGTTGATAAATGTAGTTATGCACTTGGGGGCTAAGAATATGCATGCATCATACATACTAGGGGGAGTACAACTGGAGGAATCAATGGTGGACAAGGATCTGGGGGTTTTGGTAGATCATAAGCTCAATAATAGCATGCAATGTCAAGCTGCGGGTACCAAAGAGTGCAAATTCCTTTCTTGTATTAAGAGAGGTATGGACTCCAGAGAGAGAGATATCATTTTTCCCCTGTACAAATAATTAGTAAGACCGCATCTGGAATATGCAGTTCAGTTTTGGACACCAGTTCTCAAAAAGGAAATCGGGGAACAGGACAAAGTGCAGAGAAGGGCAACCAAACTGATAAGAGGCATGGAGGAGCTCAGCTATGAGGAAAGATTAGAGGAACTGAATTTATTCTATCTTGAGAAGAGAAGATTAAGGAGGGGATATGATCAACTGGGTACTAACATTTAACATTTATAGGTAAAGTTGATCCAGGGGAAATCTGATTGCCTCTCGGGGATCAGGAAGGATTTTTCTTCTGTAGCAATTGGATCATGCTTTGCTGGGGTTTTTCACCTTCCTCTGGAACAACTGTGGGTATAGGATTGAGTATATGGGATTGTATGATTTTATTTTAATTTTTTATGGTTGAACTAGATGGATATGTGTCTTCTTTCAACCTGACTAACTATGTAAGATATGGATATACAAACTCCCTTCAGTTACAGAAAAGCAATACAAAACCTACAAATATACATATGTAGCGCCGGGCTCCTAATGAGCAGACGCTATTGTTCTTCAAATTTAGTTGCCTGAACCTGTAGTTGGGCTCAGGCTAATTATTCTAAAAGTTCTGGTATCTGTACCAGTTCAGCTGGGTTGCACTGGTTTCCACTTGGCCGTAGGTGTCGCTGTTACCACCGGTAAGTGTAGAAACGCAGCAAGCTGGATGTATTGAATTCCACTCTTGCTCGGAAATAGCCCAGTAGGAGTGTCTTCCTGCTGTGCATTCTGGGAGATGGTTTTTAAGGTACAGACGCCATTTTTCTGGGTCTTAAGATTTTGTGCTTGTCGCCTTCCTGTTCTTGGGGTCCGCTACCCCAACCTCGTGGCCCTCCTGGCCTGGGTTGTGTACAGCAAAATCCTGTGCCTCGGGGGCCGGCTGGCCCGAGGCTATGCAACTGAGAGGGTAGGCCCGAAAAGTCTTGGGGGGCCTACTGATCCAGGGGTGGTCCAGTGCTGTCTCGCCTATGGAGAGAGGCCCAGAAACTGGAGGATCCAGGGGAGGACTTATCTTGGAGAGGACCGAGCACAAGGCTGGTGTTTCTGGAGGAGCCTGGAAACTCAGTTGAAGGACGCAACCCGGATCAACACCCATACAGTATCGCCGGGTCGGCTGAAAGAGATTGGTACTGTATGGCCATTCTCAAGAACTCTCAGTAATACTTTAATTTAATTGATAAGTCTGTGGCTGCTAGGCCAAGTGAGAAGGGCCTATCCAGGGGTTGCTGGATCCAGTCAGTGGAGTGTTGTCGTCTGGATCTGAAGAACACATCTAACCCGCAATTATCAGGAGCCTGAACTCACCCCTTAACCCTCTGACCTTCCATTGAAATACTTTGCCTTTATTTAAAATAAATAAGCGAAAAAGGACTAAGTATTGAAATTTACATACTGTACATATGCAAAGTTATCTTTCATAGAGAATAACCATTTACGATAGCTTGTATACAGAAGAGATACACTAAGGCTTGTTTCACAGGGGCACCATGCCCTGAAAACTGATCCACAGTGGATTGTTTTAAATTGTTTTCAGATCGCTGTTTGGAGCTGGTTTACAGGCAGACAGGAGGCAATACTGCTGCCTCCTGAATCCTAAGGGAGATTTTACATTTAATTACTGTGCCTGTGTTTGTAGATGATGTGTGATCTGATTCAAATCAATTTGCAGTTATATATATAAACTTCAGTACTTAAAAATCTCCATAGGCAACAATTTTTTTTTTTTTTTTTACAGGTTACATGTTTAGAGTTACAGAGAAGGTCTTGTTCTGGAATTATTGCTCTCATTCTAACGTTTGCGGTGAAACCTCACATGTGTGAGATCGGTTGTTCCTAGTGATCTCTGTGTTGTCCCAGTGAGCCCATCCCCCACACAGTTAAAACACACACTGAGGGAACACAGTTAACCCCTTTGATCACCACTAGTTTTAACCCCTTTCCCGCCAGTGTCATTTATACATTGATCGAGAATACATATTGGCCTAAACTGATGAATACATTCGTTTTTTTACATTTTTTTTTTTTTTTGATATGTATTATAGCAGAAAGTACATTTTTTTTTTCTAAATTGTCTGTCTTTTCTTGTTTATAGTGCAAAAACTAAAAACCACAGGGGTGATCATATATCACCAAAAGAAATCTCTATTTGTGGGTAAAAAAGGATATCAACTTTGTTTGGGTACAATGTCGCACGACCGCAAAATTGTCAGTTAAAGCGATTCAGTGCCGTATTGCAAAAAATGGCCTGGTCAATAAGGGGTAAATCCTTCCGGGACTGAAGTGGTTATAGAATGTGGCACAGATAGTATGCTACAGAATATTTGGCCATCTGGTGTACTGTTGCTGGGGTGAAATGTGAATCATTATTACTTTGAACCTATCTGGGACAGCTCAAAGGAATGACAAGCTATATATTGAGTATTCACCTAATTGTAGGCGAGGCTGCGACCTAACTGCCACTCATGCTCAGATCTGGTGGACGTGCCCCATTATCTGTCCAGATTAGTTAGATGTTAGAAACCTTATCTCCCACATAACTGGAATCCCTATACCTGATGACCCTTGGTTTAGGCTCTTCCATTGCTCCCCAGAACCCATTAAGATATATAAATCTTCCATTGTACCCCACATGCTCAACACAGCCAGGTCGCTGGTCCCGTTATTTTGGAAAAAACAACAAGTACCTACCCCAAAACTGTGGCTACAAACACTTAACTACATCCATGACATGGAAGACCTTACCTTAGAGCTCCACAACACTAAACCAACCTTTACCAAAAGGTGGGCACGTTGGTTAGCATTCAGGTCCTCCTGCACGGTTCGGCGCGGAATATTAATACAATAGAAGTAAATTATAAATGCCTCTCCGGATGGTATTTGACCCCCCTCAAACTGAGTAGATTCCAAAAAGATAAGTCCCCAGAGTGCTGGCGTGGATGTGGAGCCATAGGTACGATGGCCCATATTTGGTGGGGTTGCCCTAAGATCAAAAAATATTGGCAACAAATTCTTGACCTAATTAAAATAATTACTGGGAAGACTATTCCGGAGGACCCTTGGACGGTACTGTTTCATGGGACTGATACTCCCATGAGACAGTACAAGTCGTCAGTAATCCCTATTCTTTTAAATGAGGCCAAAAACGTAATCCCCAAAAAATGGTTGGACCCGGAGAGCCCGGGGATAGGGGAATGGATTGCCAGAATTAATATACAGCAAAAAATGGAAGGACTTGAGCTTCATAGGGAAGAAGGGGAAAAAGTCGAGGAGGGGGCGGGAAAGTGGGATGGATGGGACACTTTCAGAGAGTCATGGAGATTTTTTGAAGAAATAACAAGATAGAGTGAGGGTTTGGAGGTTTCTCTAGGTGTTCTTCTTAAAAAATGGGACTCTTTATTGGATTTATCAGTTTTGTTTGGGCAACTAGTCAGAAATACCCAGAAATCGTTTTGCAAGGCAGGGACGGGGGGCGGGGGGTAGGGGTTATGGGGGGGGGGGTAAAGTAAAGTGTTTAGTTTTTTGTTATGTGTTATAAAATGTATGTGATGAAAAATTTATAAATAAAGAATAAAAAAAATAAAAAAATAAAAAGCATTCAGGTCCTCCTCTTATTACACAGAGATTATGGCCTTCAATTAATGCCTACTCTGCTTGGTGTTGTTTAAGCTATACTTTAGCCATTACCATCACCCTCTTCTGCTTAGTATCGCATAATATTAATAATTGTAATTGTGTGGTATGAAATCAAATAGGGTTATCGTCACTCGATCTACCTCGGCACCCCTCCTCTCCCCACCTCTCTCTGCTCCCCCATTTCCGCATCTATACCTTCTTTCTACCTTCATACGTCTCTCCTACTTCTCTACTTTTCTGATACACAGTTAATTTATCTGAGATGATTTGTTACTCAACTATATTTTTGTGTATGCAAAATAGGTTACTTTAATTTCTTATCATTACCAAATGTATCATTACCATAAGCAAAGTTTCAGGCTTTTTATGTTTATTAAAAGTCAGCAGCTACAAAAAGTGTAGTTGCTGACTTTTAATAAACCGACTCTTACCTGTTCCACGGTCCAGCGATGTGGCCGAACGCCGGCGCCTCCATTGCCAGTCTGGGCACCTGGCCGTGACAGCTTTCGGCTTCATGGTCGGGCACACATGGCGTATGCGTGAGTCGCAGGAGATCGCCTAGAGGGGAGTGCCGCCTAAGGCGAAATGAGGAGTCACCTTGGCAGTCCCTGGGCGGAAGGAGGAAGTGGGACAGGAAGTCCCCCTCCTAATGAAGCTCCCACTCCCCCCCAAAAAAAAATTGTTGTACTCCCCCTAGTGTGTATGATGCTTGCATATTCTTAGCCCCCAAGTACATAACTTTACATTTATCAACATTAAACCTTATTTGCACATAGTTGCCCAACAGTGCATTGAGGTTGGCTTGGAAGTTGGAGATATCCTGGAAGGACATTATTCCACTGCATAGCTTGGTGTCATCTGCAAAGACTGAAATGGTACTTTTAATCCCAAACCCTACAGTGGTGTGAAAAAGTGTTTGCCCCCTTTCTCATTTCCTGTTCCTTTGCATGTTTGTCACACTTAAGTGTTTCGGAACATCAAACCAATTTAAACAATAGTCAAGGACAACACAAGTAAACACAAAATGCAATTTGTAAATGAAGGTGTTTATTATTAAAGGTGAAAAAAAATCCAAACCATCATGGCCCTGTGTGAAAAAAGTGATTGCCCCCTAAACCTAATAACTGGTTGGGCCACCCTTAGCAGCAACAACTGCAACCAAGCGTTTGCGATAACGTGCAATGAGGCTTTTACAGCGTCCTGGAGGAATTTTGGCCCACTCATCTTTGCAGAATTGTCCTAATTCAGTTACATTAGAGGGTTTTCGAGCATGAACGGCCTTTTTAAGGTCATACCACAACATCTCAATAGGATTCAGGTCAGGACTTTGGCTAGGCCACTCCAAAGTCTTCATTTTGTTTTTCTTCAGCCATTCGGTGGTGGACTTGCTGGTGTGTTTAGGATCATTGTCCTGCTGCAGAACCCAAGTTCGTTTCAGCTTGATTACACGAACAGATGGTCGGACATTCTCCTTCAGGATCTCTTGGTAGACAGCAGAATTCATAGTTCCTTTTATCACAGCAAGTCTTCCAGGTCCTGAAGCAGCAAAACAGCCCCAGACCATCACACTACCACCACCATATTTTACTGTTGGTATAATGTTCTTTTTCTGAAATGCAGTGTTCCTTCTACGCCAGATATACTTGGACACACACCTTCCAAAGAGTTCCACTTTTGTCTCATTGGTCCACAGAATGTTGTCCCAAAAGTCTTGGGGATCATCAAGATGTGTTGTGGAGAAATTGAGACGAGCTTTGATGTTCTTTTTGCTCAGCAGTGGTTTTCTCCTTGGAACTCTGCCATGCAGGCCATTTTTGCCCAGTCTTTGCCTGATGGTGGAGGCATGAACGCTGACCTTAACTGAGGCAAGTGAGGCCTGCAGTTCCTTGGACGTTGTTGTGGGGTCTTTTGTGACCTCTTGGATGAGTCGTCGCTGCGCTCTTGGGGTAATTTTGGGCGGCCGGCCACTCCTGGGAAGGTTCACCACTGTTCCATGTCTTCGCCATTTGTGGATAATGGCTCTCACTGTGGTTCGCTGGATTCCCAAAGCTTTGGAAATGGCTTTATAAACCCTTTCCAGACTGATAGATCTCAATTACTTTCTTTCTCAATTGTTCCTGAATTTCTTTGGGTCTCGGCATGATGTGTAGCTTTTAAGGATCTTCTGGTGGACCTTACTGTGTCAAGCAGCTCCTATTTAAGTGATGCCTTGATTTTGAACAGGTGTGGCAATAATCAGGCCTGGGTGTGGCTAGAGAAATTGAACTCAGGTGTGGACAACCACAGTTATAGTATGTTTTAACAAGGGGGGCAATCACTTTTTCACACAGGGCCATGATGGTTTGGATTTTTTTTCACCTTAATAATAAACACCTTCATTTACAAATTGCATTTTGTGTTTACTTGTGTTGTCCTTGACTATTGTTTAAATTGGTTTGATGTTCCGAAACACTTAAGTGTGACAAACATGCAAAGGAACAGGAAATGAGGAAGGGGGCAAACACTTTTCACCCCACTGTATATCATTTATAAAGATATTAAAAAGTAATGGTCCCAAAACTGAACCTTGGAGTACACCACTGATAACCTTAGACCATTCAGAGTAATGCCGCGTACACACGACCAGACTTTTCGACAGCACGACAGGAACGAATCCGTCGGACAATTCGATCGTGTGTGGACTCCATTGGACCTTTGCTGTCCCAAAATCTGATGGACTTTAGAAATAGAACAGGTTTCACATTTTTCAGCTGGAACTCCGCCGGACCCAGTTCCTATCGAGAAATCCGTTCGTGTGTATGCTAGTCCGATGGACAAAAACTGATGCTAGGGCAGCTATTGGCTACTGGCTATGAACTTCCTTATTCTAGTCCGGTCGTACGTCATCACGTTCAAATCCGTCGGACTTTGGTGTGATTGTGTGTGGCCAAGTCCGTTCATTCGGAAAGTCCGTCGGAACTCCACCAAAAGTCTGTCGGGAAGACCGTCAAAGTCCGGTCGTGTGTGTACGCGGCTTTAGAATCAGTAACCGCTACTCTCTGAATTCTGTCTTTTAGCCAGTTTTCTATCCATTTGCAAACTGATCTTTCCAAGCCTGTAGACTTTAACTTACACATTAGCCGTGTGTGGGGAACCGTGTTGAACACTTTTGCAAAATCCAAGTATACTACGTCCACTCTGTGTTTGCTGTGCTTTGTCCGTCTGTAGTAGTAAAGAGTGATGTGCTTATAACTGACATTTTATTTAGATATCATATGTAGGGGATTGATATGTCTTATAAGGGTGCAGAAAATTGTAAGCAGCCCACAAATCTCAAGAACAAAAAAGGGTTCAGGAAAAATTCAAAATATCCTATCTTTATGATGAACAATAAACTGTATACTGCTAAGAACAATTTGGTATATAGCACAGTACCTGTTTATGGTCATGTAGCGTTACATTTTCCACATCACTTAGGAAACATAACAAATCCTGAAAGTGGCCTGTTTTTCTAAGCATAACATAAGAACAACATGAATTCTCAATAAAAATTAAAACCATCATTACTATGTGTACATTGTGCACTCTTTTTTTTGTTGCTTTAAAAGGAATCCCAGTAAGAACCTGTTAAGAGGCAAATTAACTCATTAAAAATAAAGTGATTGCTAATTCCTACTGCTTCTAATTGTAATGCAGGGCAACAAGTTCACAATTACAGACTGTTAAGACACAAAGAAAAAAATGAAATCTACAACTAATCTAACAAATTATTCATCATGTTAATTAATCAGTTTAAATTTTCACAACAGTAGACCTGACGTTTTTTACAACGTCTTCTTTATGGGCTAAAAACTTTGAATTAATAATTTGTAATAGCAGTTTCCAACTGTTACCTAGGTTCTTATGTTCTGCAGGTTGATTTAAAGGAATGGCAGACTGACTAAGAAGGAGAGTCAAGCCAATGCAGCCATTGTAACTGCAATGGGGACTGTGTAGTTAAATATAAATGAAACATTTTATTCAGAATGCCTTCACTCTTTCTGTTCAAAACACATATAAACAGCCATAGTCCTTTGCAAATAATTAGGATAAGATGAACTATTTAGTTATGGCACTAATGCGTGATTCATACTGAAGTAAACAAATGCTTAATTTTTATGATGGTATAATTTGAGCAATTTTTTTTTTTTTTCTTTTATTAGAAATTACATATTGGTGATTAGAATGTTCTATACGGTAAATACCTCAGGGCCCACAAAATAAATTGAATTGAACTGAATGTGATCTTATCAGGTTAAGCAGGCAACATAGTTCTTAAGGATATTGCAGAACACTGAACTGTGCTAATTGTTCCGATGTTCAGAAATAATTAAAGTAAACCTGTCACAAACCTTGGCAATTCAAACTGTGAAAATGTATGAAACAATCAAAATCAGAGGCTACCTGCAGCTTGTGATAAAACCATTCAGAGAGACGCACAGCTGACTTTATATGCAAATCTTAACTTTTCCTTTAAAGGTTGAGCTTGGTCGTATCTGCTCCTGTCTACCTGGCCTTCCCATGAGCTATTTATTGTGATGGGCAGTGTCACTGAACAAAAGGGAGGCTTCAAACTGGATCTGTACAGGAAAACTTAATAAGATTCCTACACTGACTGTGAAATGCAGTGAAGGTCAATTTTCATTGACGGTAACATCAGCTTGGGCGGGGGGGCGTGGCTTGGCGCGCAGCGGAGATGGTCGCATAAGAGAGGAGCTCCGTCAGACCTAAGGCCTTAAGCACCTTTTCTGCCGAAAAAACAGCTGATAATGAGCAAACAGACCCGCTCTACTCAGCACACACGATCCCGCAGGTCTACCGCTGCTTCCGCGGGGAGGAATATCACGGAACTCTTCAAGAACCAGGCCGCGATTCAGCGGATCTCGGCGGGAGGGAAAATGGCGCCAGTGCACCACGAGGAGGACATGTCTGAGGACTCCCAGCCTGCTAGCGAGGAGAACGGTAGGAGGAACACCCGTACGGATCCCCCTCTCACCTATTCAGACATGTCAGGCTTCGCAGCCGACATAAAAGCCTCTTTCTCGGCCGCCATTACCGACCTGAAGACTAATCTGCTAGTCCTTACAGAAAAGATGGCCTCTGCCGAAGCCGCAGGGAAAAGCAGAGACAGGGACATACACAGATTGGAAGGGGTGGCAGCCTCACATGCAATGCACTTTATTGAAATGAATAGGCACATGGAGGACTTGGACAACAGGGGAAGGAGGTGTAATATTAGGGTGAGGGGTATCCCTGAGTCTGTAACAGCTGAACAGATTAACCCAGTGCTACAGAGAGTATTCAATAGCCTGCTGGAGAGACCTGAGGACACGGAGATCGAATTCGTCCGTGCGCACAGAGCACTCAGAGCAAGGGGACCTGACACACTGCCTCCACGGGACATTATATGTTGTTTGCAAAAATTCACACTGAAGGAGGAAATTATGTTTAAGGCGAGGAGGAATGAACATATCGTTTTTAACAGCGAAAACATAAAGCTCTTCCAAGACCTATCGCAGATTACGTTGCGGAACCGCAGGGCTCTGCGCCCCCTACTGGATGCATTAAGAGAAAAGGATTTACGCTACACGTGGCGCTTCCCCTTCGCCCTCCTCGTGACGCACAATGGAAAACAGCACATCCTGCGCACTCCGAATGACCTACCAGAATTCTGCGACGCCCTGCACCTGGGACGCATCGACCTCCCCGAATGGTACCACAAATTTGCACTGCAGCCCAGAGAGAGAAGCCCACCACACTCACCTTTGGCGACGCCAGAAAAACACCTAGCGAAGAAGTCACGCCAGACCCGCCAAGATGGCATTGGACCTGGTACACCACGCAACAGACCCCATTCCTCGAGAGCGCCCTATGAGGACTAACCTCAACAGATCCCAACTTACACCGCGGACACCCAGCACCGACCGACTGCGCTACAACTGAATGGAAGATGTTGGATGATGTCCCATGCTCTGCACAGAGCCTCTATTCCAGTTTGCCCAAACGGATGACCCACGTAATACAGGTACTATTTACTTTTATTTCCCATCCCCCTGGATTTATATTTGCACTGTCATGGGCAGCAGCCCAGGAAATAACTTACTCCGCCCAGTTGGAGTTAACATGCCCCAACCACCAGGCCGCGGATGACCTCTCATCAAGCCGGACACACTTACTGAGCAGATGTTATGGTCCATACTGCTTCTAGTTGATTCCACCGCAAAGCCCAGGGACATGACTCACTACCTCACCAACATAGGCGAGCTGCACATGAAGAATCCAATTGGAGGGTGTAGCTCTCCTGGCTGGGTCCTCCTGACCCTGTCTGCCCTGGGCACAAGAGGATTGGACGTACAACTAGTAACAGAGGGAAAAATCCATCCTTACTTACTTATCTCGGTGTTATTATATTTTATATTTATTTTAGTTTATTTTATTTCATTTTTGCTACATGATCTCACTCAATGTCTTCCATCTGTTACGTATATACCTGTAATCTGCTGTCGTGCCCCCGGTGTATAGCGTAACCTACCCAATAGTTTGGTATCCGTGTTCACTCCCCCCGTTATCTTAATGTGTTGATAAATAACATAACCATAGACACTGCACTCGTTTGCTAGGCAGAAAAGTTAAAAACCTTTTAATGCTACTTATTGAGACTTGGAGGGCCCAGGTCTGACCCCTCCACTAGTTTATAGAACCTATTGTTCATATTATTGGCTACTCACAGCCCCATCTCTGGTTGTGTGTCTCCCAGGTTTCCCCACAAATAGTCACGCACTCATCAGAGGACCACTGTCCTCGTTGGGACGTCATTGTCAGGCTCATCTGAACAACTCGATTGTTTAGGTGGACCACTTACCCCATATCTCCTTCTCCTATACTTTTCTACTTTCCTACTTAATCTCCCCTACCTTCACTAAGCTATCCTCGTTGCTGCCTATTGTGACATATCAGATCCAGACTCATATCTGGCTCAGTTTTCTAATATATATTTAAAGTTGTGATTACAGGTGCACGTTATCGTCTCTCTCTGGACCTGTCAAATGGCCTACTCAGCACTAGGCAGAACGCCGAAACTGGTGTCTCACAATGTACAGGGACTGAACATTCCCGAGAAACGTTCCACCTTGCTCCGCAAACTCAAAAAGGGTAAGCCTAAAATTGTTTTTTTACAAGAGACTCACTTTAAGACGCACCATGTTCCCAGGCTCACCGACTCCTATTTCACTGAGGCACACCACTCTACAAATGACACTTCCAAATCCAAAGGGGTGTCCATTTTACTCAGCAAAGATGCTCCCTTTGAGGTCACTGACAAGTTGATTGACAGAGGAGGGAGGTACATTTTCCTAAAGGGGACCCTGGCAGGAATCCCCACTACACTAGCTAACGTGTACTTCCCAAATACGGGTCACTTAACATTTTGCAGACAACTAGTGGAAACCCTGATGGGCTTCAGCACAGGACGTTTAATTATGGGCGGTGACTTCAACATCCCCTTAGACCCACTACTGGATACATCTTCAGGGAAAACATACATTACATTTCAAATCTTAAAGCAGATCAAGAAACTCCTGCACACATTAGAATTAGTAGACACTTGGCGATACCTACACCCAAATGATAAAGATTTCTCCTTTTTCTCGGTGCCGCATGACCGCCACTCCAGGATTGACTACCTATTTATAACACAAAGAGACCTACACTTAGTGTTAGAGGCCAACATAGGTATTCAATCAATCTCCGATCATGCTCCAATCTCATTGGATTTTGACCTAACCACAAATAACAGAAGCTCCCCACAATGGAAACTGAACGCCTCCCTGCTGACGGACCCAACTCTACTCCCACAAATACACACAGCCCTAAAGGACTTCTTTGCCCTGAACGTTTCACCTGATGCAACTCCACTGACTGTTTGGGAGGCACACAAATGCAACATAAGGGGACTTCTGATGAGCTTAGGAGCTCGCAGGAAAAGAGAAAGAGAAGCTGAAACCCAAGCATTATCACAAAAAATTAGAGCTCTAGAAGCACTACACAAGCAGTCCCTATCTACACACTCGGCCACAGAACTCCTTGAAGCTAGGAAAGCACTCAGACAATTGCTGGAAAATAAGACCAAACACATCCTTTTCTTTAAGAGAAAGGTGTACTACGAACAGGGAGACAAGGCTGGACACATGTTGGCGAAAGCATTAAAAGACTTGACCACCAACAACACAATTCTAGGCATCCGTGACAAGGACGGAAACTTGGATAGGACAACGATCAAAATAGCACAACACTTCCAGGACTACTATAATAAGCTGTATAACTTACCCACACCACATAAACCCCCTGATCTCAAGGGACACAGACACCAGATAATCAGGAACTTCATTAGAGATTCTAACTTACCGTCTCTACAGATGGAGGACTCTTCTGAACTAGACAAACCCATAGACCAATCAGAGATCAAGTGTGCCATAAAGGAACTAAAGACCAGTAAAAGCCCTGGACCGGACGGCTATACTGCCATATACTATAAGACCTTTGCAGACATATTGACCCCACATCTGCAAACAGCCCTGAACTCCCTTGCGGATGGACGTCCAGTATCCCCCGACTTCTTGTCGGCCAACATAGCTGTGATCCCAAAACCCGACAAAGACCTGACACAATGCTCGAGTTACAGGCCTATTTCGCTACTAAACCTAGACGTAAAACTCATGGCAAAAATTCTTGCTACAAGACTGAAACCTCTATTGTACAAATTGATTGGACCAAGCCAGGCAGGCTTCATGCCAGGAAGAGAGGCCAGAGATAATGTCACAAAAGCTCTTAATCTGATCCACATGGCCCATGAGCGAAAGATCGAGGGTCTTCTCCTGTCCACCGACGCTGAGAAGGCCTTCGATCGAGTAGCCTGGGACTACATGCTCGCAACATGTAGACACATAGGTCTAGGCCCAGGGATGCTGAATTGGATCTCCTCCCTATACCAAAATCCCTCAGCTAGACTAAAAATCAATGGTACCCTTTCAAACAAAGTAGACATAAAAAATGGAACTAGGCAGGGGTGCCCCTTGTCTCCTATACTTTTCATCATCACACTGGAACCATTCATAAGGAAGATCATGGCAAATAGTTCTATACACGGTTACAAGGTAGCAGGAAGGGAGTACAAAATAGCTGCTTACGCAGATGATCTAGCCTTTTTCCTGACAGATCCCCACATCTCGATCCCCTTCCTCATGAAAGAGTTTAATTCCTACGGGTATGTGTCCAACCTTAAGATAAATTACTCCAAGTCGGAAGCCCTTAATGTAAAAGAAAAATGAGGTGAAAACCGCGCTATTATTATTCATCAAACATTGTGGGTTCCCACCGCTAGTTTGTACTATGCTGTGGTCCCCCCACAAACTTTCAATCCCAGAAGTGCAGGTGCTAGCCTACTATTTTAATGCCGTGTTCTAATGAAGTTGAGTTAAATTCAATCAAAAAACAAAAAACAAAAAGACCAAAAAATGTATCAAGTGCCAAGTGCTAATCTTGTGCCTTAATCGGCTATTTCAAAGTGCTTTGTGCGTGTGGGTATCATGGGTTACTATCCTGTGATATTTAGGCGTGGTCTGTGCTAATTGCGAAGTTTAGTGCTTCTACTAGTAATAACAAATTTATTCCATCAGTAGCCCATCTTCACTGCCCAACATGGTGATACAATGAAACAAATATCTGTTACATGTGACCTAGGTTTTCCAATAGCATAGTCAATAACATAATCCCATCAGTTTTCCTGCGTAAAAACAATTTTTCAATAATGAAACAAAACAAAAAACAGAGCAAAAAATGTATATAAAGTCCGTGACAACACCGCTTGTGCTTGGTAAAACTTTAAATTGTGCAGATTTCTTGCTTAGTGACCGTCACCACCTATGAAATGGATCACTTACCAAACCTTGGTAAGTGTAAAGCCAGCGGTTACTTTAGGATAACCAATCCAATCTATTGCCTCCCTCTTTCTCTCACCTCCTGGTGTAGATATTGTACGGATAGACTCCACAGCAGGTGTCCCCAGAAAATGAAATAATAAACAGGGGGCTTCCAATGGTGAAGTACGTTTTACAAGGTTTTTATTAAAAGTAAAATGTTAAAAAAGACTCACATGGTCCAGTGCCGCAGCTGGCACTAAGCATATCCAGCCTTGTGTTTAAAATCAGATTGGCGTGCGTCCTGAACTCCCTTCCTGGTGTGAGGTCCCTCTCCCGGAGGTGATGCAAGCACGTACGATTACCCAGCAGCCTCTACGCGTTTCGCAAAGGTTATTGCATCATCAAGAAGCTGATGATGACGCAATAACCTTTGCGAAACGCGTAGAGGCTGCTGGGTAATCGTACGTGCTTGCATCACCTCCGGGAGAGGGACCTCACACCAGGAAGGGAGTTCAGGACGCACGCCAATCTGATTTTAAACACAAGGCTGGATATGCTTAGTGCCAGCTGCGGCACTGGACCATGTGAGTCTTTTTTAACATTTTACTTTTAATAAAAACCTTGTAAAACGTACTTCACCATTGGAAGCCCCCTGTTTATTATTTCATTTTCTGGGGACACCTGCTGTGGAGTCTATCCGTACAATATCTACACCAGGAGGTGAGAGAAAGAGGGAGGCAATAGATTGGATTGGTTATCCTAAAGTAACCGCTGGCTTTACACTTACCAAGGTTTGGTAAGTGATCCATTTCATAGGTGGTGATGGTCACTAAGCAAGAAATCTGCACAATTTAAAGTTTTACCAAGCACAAGCGGTGTTGTCACGGACTTTATATACATTTTTTGCTCTGTTTTTTGTTTTGTTTCATTATTGAAAAATTGTTTTTACGCAGGAAAACTGATGGGATTATGTTATTGACTATGCTATTGGAAAACCTAGGTCACATGTAACAGATATTTGTTTCATTGTATCACCATGTTGGGCAGTGAAGATGGGCTACTGATGGAATAAATTTGTTATTACTAGTAGAAGCACTAAACTTCGCAATTAGCACAGACCACGCCTAAATATCACAGGATAGTAACCCATGATACCCACACGCACAAAGCACTTTGAAATAGCCGATTAAGGCACAAGATTAGCACTTGGCACTTGATACATTTTTTGGTCTTTTTGTTTTTTGTTTTTTGATTGAATTTAACTCAACTTCATTAGAACACGGCATTAAAATAGTAGGCTAGCACCTGCACTTCTGGGATTGAAAGTTTGTGGGGGGACCACAGCATAGTACAAACTAGCGGTGGGAACCCACAATGTTTGATGAATAATAATAGCGCGGTTTTCACCTCATTTTTCTTTTACTTTGAATAGTCACCTATGGGTGATTCTATTGCACGAAACTGCAGCTCACCATAGCATTCTATCTTATCTCTATTTTTAATTTTATTTTTATTTCATGGTTGTAACACACTAACCAGCGCCGGTACCACACGATTTTATTATCGGAAGCCCTTAATGTCACGCTCCCAGGGACCACACTTAGGGCCGCTATGGACAATAACCCCTTTAAGTGGGTTACTAAGGCAGTCAGGTATCTGGGAGTCTGGCTGACCCCTAAACTGACCGATATTTTTTCACACAACTTTACACCACTCCTCAAATTGATCGGAGAGGATCTTGGCCATTGGCACACCAGGCTGTTTTCTTGGTTTAACAGGGCAGCCATCTGCAAAATGGTTATCCTGCCAAAAGTGTTATACCTGTTACGTACACTACCAATTAAAATACCTCAAAATTTCCTCAGGTCACTCCAGGCTACACAAATGAGATTCATTTGGGCCCACAAAACACCTCGTATCAAATTCTCACTACTCACTAGAACCAAAGCACGGGGAGGCCTGGGCGTCCCAGACTACAAATCATACTATCATGCCACACATATTGCCAGAATCCTGGACTGGCACTGTCATGCGGACCTGAAGGACTGGGTACCACTAGAGAATGAATCAAGTCCGATTCCCCTGAAATACTCGCCCTGGATCACACCAAATAAGTATCCAATAGAACTGAAAAAACACCCACTCATAGGAACCACGCTAGGCATTTTTCACCTGCTAGCCAAACGAAACAGATCCTTCCACTCGATGGGTCCCCTAACCCCACTGTTAAACAACCCTGACTTCCCACCGGGTATGAGTAAAGCCCCATACACACGGTCGGACTTTTTCATCAATTTGGTCCGATCGGACAAGGTTGTTGAAAAATCAGACCGTGTGTATGCACCATCGGACAGTGTTCGTCGGTTTGTCCGTCGGACAAAGTCTTATCTCCTGCTGGAAAGATTTCCCGTCAACCCGGTCCGATCACACCAAATCCGAGCGTGTGTACGCTTGTCCGACGGACAAAGTGCTACGCATGCTCAGAAGAAATTCTGTGACGGAAGCGCTCGGTCAGGTAAAACTACCTTTCCTAATCGACACAGCACATTCGTCACGCTGCAATGTTAAAATGTCTTTAATGCAGCGCATTCTCTTTTTCTTTAAAATGCAACAAGAATGACATCTTTTAGCTGCTCCTATTCACCCGCACTTCTCACAAACTTACTTCTTTATTACTTTGCAGCATTTATACACTACATGTTTATTTTTACTCAGATCGTAATACAATCTTTCTTATTTTTTTAACCAGATTTTTTTTTTTTGGGGGGAATACATATTTGAAGGAGGTTTTTTTTTTTTTTGGAGGGGGTTTGTATGTCTCAACTTAGCAAAACCACATTATTAACATTTGTATTTCTTGCTTACATTTACTAGGAGTTTGTTGGTTGTTGGTGCCCCTTGTTAATTCTAGGATTAGTGAAATGTACCTGCCTACTCAAAGAAAAACTGTCATTGTAGAAAAGTAAAACACAATAGTCAATGATTATTTCAAAGCAAAAAAACCTTTATTTAGGTCTCAGCAACAGACCAAAGAGGAACGCAGCCATGGTGAAACTTGGGGAATTTGCAAAGCCTTGGACACCCATGGCAACCATCATTTTACAGACTTAAACAATTGGGGGCATGAAGACTACCTATCTAAATAATAAGGGAGCGCAATCTGGTCCTGAAGTCCAAAACATCCGGAACTGCAGCAGATGCCATCTAGGTCCCCAGGCTCTGGTACTACGAGAGGCTCCATCTTCTCTCAGACCAGACTGAGTCCAGGTTGTCACTCTCTTGTCTTCCTTGTACGCTTCCTTCCACGCCGTGGTGCTGGTGCTGGTGGGGTGGCAGAAGGAGGAGGAGGAGGCGGAGCAAGGTCACTCTCGCAAACATGTGTGAGGGGAGTCATCTCCCCAGCCATGCCCTCATTTAGGATTTTGAGGATGACCTCCTCACACATGCTGCGTTGCCCCGCCTCCATACCCGTAAATTTACTTGTAACCAAGGAGGCAAAGGCCTCCTCGTAGGTGGGTGTGGCATAGAGGGAGGCTGAGGCATCTTTTATCAGCTGGAGCGCTGACTCTCCCACCTCCCCCATGTTTTTCGCCCTTCTGTAGGGAAGGCGGAGGGGAGAGACTTGGGAGACAGTCAGGCTCCTACGCCTACCCCCCTCTTGGCTGCCACTACCCCCTGCCTCCTCCTGACTGCCACCTTCCACAGCCACCTCCTGGCTGAGGTCTTCCTGTGTATGAAAAAGGGACATAGTTTCAGTTATTTGTTCATCAAACACACACAATTCTCATCTAGTGACTGTTGCAAAATGTTTTCAAATACAAAACCATACAATTCTCAGCCCTGCAGTTTAGATTCTTCCCAAAAATGTCTCCCACACCACTGTCTGTTGATATGTCAATCACGTTAGGAAATAAGCAATTGGGGATCCTGAATTAACTGAACATCATTCATTATTCAACAAACTGGTTCCAAAACTACTATACCTGGAACAAGCTGGGCACCTGCACATATTCCTGACTGGAAGGCCCAGGTTGGTCCTCGGAAGCCTCATCAGGGGTGGCGTGCGTGGAAGGACGCGTGCAAGGAAGAGTCGAGAGTGACTTCCTGACAGTAGCCTGGTCTTTGAGAAAGTGGAGCCTGTCATAGTACCAGAGCGTGGGGACATGGACATCAGCTGCTGCAGCTCCAGATGCTTGTGACTTCAGGACCTTATTGCGCTCCCGGAAATAGGTAGTCTTCATGTTGTTTATCTTCACTTTTAAGTTTGCGACGGTTGCCATGGGCAGGGTAGGCTTTACAAATGCCACCAGTTTCAGCAGGGCTGCGTACCTCTTTGGTCTGTTGCTATAATCCCTGTGTTTTGCCTGCCATAAGAGGGGGAATTGCCGGTATTTATCAATGAAGTGTGGGAGAAAGCTCACGTTGTAGAACGCCTCCATCACCTCTGCAAGACACAACGCCACACAAAACAATATAAATAATGTCAGCCTAAACACTCCTAATCTTCTCCATAAAGAAGCCTCAAGTTCTAATCAGTCTAGGCTAGTTATGTACCAACGTCAAATTGTACCTTCGTTTGTAGCGATCGTCTCGTGCGTGAGCTTTCTCTCCCCTCGTCTCCCAGATCGTGGCTACGACACAGGCGTGTGACGTTTTATATACAGTGCGCATGCGTCAAACTCCGCCCGCCCCTGACGATCTTTCTCGTCTATTCCCCACCCCTTCTCTTTACGGCGCAGTGGGGAGAGCACATGGCGGGGACACAGCAGGTGCGCCCCAAATATCCCCCCAACGAGGAGGAGGACGAGGAAAGGCCGGAGGCAGAAACGTCCCGATCCCGGAGCCTGAAATTCAAGGCCTCCAATATGTCATTTGGAGAAATGTTGGAGATGGTGGACATATTAAAGAGGAGCGACTATGATGGGAAGTATGGGCCTTACCTCAACCCCAATGTCCGCAAGGCCAAGATCATGTCTAAAGTTGTGAGGAGGCTGTACAATCATTTTGGGGTACAACGATCCAAGGAGCAACTGAGGAAACGCTGGTCAGACCTGAAACTGAGGGAGGCCGATCAGTACAGAAAGATCAAGAGAATTCTTCAAAAAAGTAAGTAGTTGTGTTTTGTGTTTTGATTTCTTGCTTGCATACTGCTCCATGTGGTTTGATTTTTACAAAGTTGTACATTCCAAAATGGCCACTTTCATGTTCGTCTGTGCATTCGATCGTACTCAGCCTCGATCTTTCTGCCACTGTCATGGTCGTGTGTGTGTCCATTCGATCGTACGCAACCTCGATCGTGCGGCCACTTATAATACGATGTTTGGTGTTTTTTTGGGGGAAAGGAAGTTTGTTCTCCCTAGAAATGTCATCCAGAATGTAAAGGCAATTTATTCAATGTAAAGGAGAGGTCACCCAGTAGGTGTTTACCCATCTGGACTCGAGAGCACTAGTGCTGGGACACCCAAACCCCCTTTTTATTAGCCTTTTCCACACATGTGCTCCAGTGGATACTAGAGGGGGGTCTCCATCACACAAACTTCTACCAAAAAGCTAGTCAGTTTAGCACCTTTACAAAGTGACTACATTCATGTAGTTGACATTTGTAACTGGCCAAACTAAAATAGTGTCCGTCACTTTCAAGCAATGTTTGTCATTTCCTATTTCTGCCCTCAATAGTTTGTGTTGCTAAATCTTCCTTTTGGACATTCTCATAGGGGAGCGAAAACTTGGGCCGTCTGAGGAAACCCCCAAACCAACACCTCCCAAAAAAGGGGAAAGAGCAGAAGCAGAGGAGGAGGAGGAGGAAGGAGAGATCATCGAACTTGGAGAAATTGTCACCACAACAGGTGAGTGTGGGAGAACACAGCTACTGGTAAGCTAATCCATGTATGGCTGCCTCATTTCCAACACCCCATTTTTTTTGTTTGTGGTTTTTAGGTGACGTGGATGTTGTGGAAGAAAAATCGCACTTTACCACAGAGAGTGCCCACGTACTCATCGGAGAGATAATGGTCTGCAATCGAGATCTAGATTACATAAAGCAAAACATCAATGATGTTCAACAAAAATTGAAGAACATCATTGATGTTTTAGGAAAAATATGAAAAAGCACCAAGTAATTTACACACATTTGTGCCAGCTTCTGAACACATTTGCAACTTAAAAACTGTGTGAAATTTGGAACATGCACACATTGTGTCCACATGTGCTAGCTCCCATCATGGTGGATGAATGGCAACGTTTTTTTGGGGGTGCAAACACTTTACGAACTACGAAAGTGGTTGTGGTGAAGGGGTTGCACCCCCAAAAAAAACGTCCATTCATCCCCATGATGGAAAATGGCACTTTTGAAGCTTCTAGGCATGTGTTTTACCATCTAATGACCATTTTCCGAACCAAATTGTGTGCATGTTCCAAATTTCCACTTTTCGGGGGTGCCCCCCCCATGTGATGAAGGCAAGATCAAACACACTTTGAACATATAGTCATGTCTGATCTTGTCTTCACTTTACAAAGTTGAACTTTCCTACTTCATAGGTTCTGCTTAGCTCCATGCCTGGTTTTACAAATTGCGTAATCTTTGTAAATAATGTTGTAAATAACCAAGATGTTGTCAGTTTTGGCGTGAAGATTGTAAACGCACTTGTGAATGTTTTCCAAGTAAACTTTTTTACTTTTCAAAATGTGTGGCTTCCTTATTTAACTAAAACAATGCATTATGTATGTAAAATGTAAAGGATATGGGGGGCAATGGGTGTTATTTACTAAAGGCAAATCCACTTTGCACTGCAATTTCCTTTCCCAGGGAACTTTTTCAATGCACTTGTAGAGCATAGCGGATTTGACTTATGTAAATGACACCCACAGTGCTTTGTACGAAAACACGGAGCACAGCATTTTGGAGAATACACACATGTCACACCTGGTGCTGAAAAGGAGTATTTTGGGTGTCAGTTATGCAGGACAAACCTTCTCTAGACCAAAGATTAGGTAGCAAACACACATGAGAATAATCTTTTTGGGAAGAAGAGACTGTTACCTCCTTTTGCCCAGAAAGTGCATTACCACTGTCGAAGGCAAAGGGAAAAAATGTCAAAGTAAAATAAGCTAAAAAGAAGACTGAAATGACAAGAAATCAGAGGTTGGTTAAAATATCAGATTTATTAAAAAATGCCTCTCACACATCGTCAGGCAGAGCAATGGCCCCCCTACCCACAAAGTATTCCATATATTGGTCCCGGACCACGCGGGCATTGAGAGGGGGCAAGCCTGGACGTGCCACTCGAAGGGCTGTGAGGTCCGCATTTGGAGGGCCCTCCACATCTGGGCCAACGGGCACCACATAGTTCCTGTTATGTCTTTTGAGGAAGTTGTGCAATATGCAACAGGCAAGAACTATGTGGTTCAGTTTGTATTCCGCCAAGTTAAATGCCGTCAGGAACAGGCGGAAGCGGCTGGCCAGGATGCCAAAAGCGTTCTCCACCACTCTTCTGGCTCTGGACAGCCTGTAGTTGAAGACCCTCTGGTCCGGGGTGAGGGTCCTCATCGGGAACGGCCTCATCACATGGGGAGTCAGCGCAAACGCTTCATCTGCGACAAAGACGAAGGGGAGTCCTTCGGCATTCTCCTCTGGAGGTGGCAAGCACAGACTGCCACTTTGGAGACGCCAGTAGAACTCCGTGTGCGTAATGGCCCCACCATCCGATATCCGGCCGTTCATCCCCACGTCCACATACATAAACTCGTATGTTGCCGACACCACCACCAACATCACTACACTATTAAACCCTTTATAATTATAATAGTAGGACCCCGAGTTGGGCGGTGGGACGATGCGGACGTGTTTCCCATCAATTGCCCCTCCGCAGTTAGGAAAGTCCCAACGGCTGGCAAAGTGGGAGGCCACAGTCTGCCATTCCTGTGGCGTGGAAGGGAACTGTGGAGTGAAACAAGAAAAAAAAATGAGTCACTTTGCACCTAAACATTGCAAGCAGATTAGACAATCAACATCTTGGAACAAGAGCATTGTATAAAATTGGAGGCTGGAAAGTATTTACACAGAAAAGTAGAGGCTCCCCTTCACAGATTACTCACCCCCCCATCAATCCCCCCACTTCTGATGGGACATTGGCAATAACTATGGTTTTGGGGGGGGGGGGTGGTGGACAGGTAACCCTCTGCACTTCATTGATTGGCAAATGGCTCAATAATGTGGCCTAGTTTGGCCAGACCCTCTGTACTTAACACTATTGGCAGGCCACAGGAAAGATCAAATAACATTTCCCCCCCCCCAAAAAAGGCAGGCACAGTGTGACATTATTAAATTACCAAGCAACCTAATAGGAGGGAAAGAAGACAAAAAAATAGGAAATGGAATGTATGGAGGCAGTCCCTTGCACTACATGCTTTGCTGAATTCATCCCTAAAGATGCGCACTATAAAGAGGTAGGTATATAGTGTGTATGGACCTTGGGAAAGCCAGCAGATAAAGGATTGGTACCATCTGACAGAGCAGTTGGGGGAGGGGGTTCCTAATGAGTTTGCCCCCCCCCCCCCCACCAAAAGAACAAAAAAAGGGGGCTCTACATGAAGTAAACCACACAGCAAACATTTGTGCATATTTTAGGGGGTGTTTTGGGGCAAACAATACTATGCAGCAGACAAAAGACATTGCTTAAGTGACTAGGCCATAGGTGTCTATTGGGGCAGAAGAGCATGCTGGTGAGGTAAGTGAAGGGAAAAATGCATGAAGGAGAAAAGGGGCACAGCATATTAGAACATATTGCAATCATGGTAATTAGGGAAGGAGGTCAAAAATACAAGTCATTAGCAAACAGAGCATACATAGAAGGGAATAGTAAAGTAGAAATGTTACCTTAATATAGTCCTCCTGCAGGACCTGAATGATGGCAGAACAGGTCTCTGGAATAATGATTCCCAGGGCCTGGGGAGAGATACCTGAAGAGAACTTCAAATCCTGAAGACTTCTCCCTGTCGCCAAGTACCTCAACGTGGCAACAAGCCTCTGCTCCGGAGTAATGGCTTGTCTCATGCAGGTATCCTGCCGGCTGATAAAGGGGGTCAGCAAAGCCAAAAGACGGTGAAAATCGGGGTCCGTCATCCTGAGAAAGTTCCTGAAATCATCAGGATTATTCTCCCGGATCTCACGAAGCAAAGGCATGTGCGAGAACTGGTCACGCTGAAGCAACCAATTCTTGGTCCACATACTCCTCATCACTCTGTTCATGGACGGGTCTTGGGTCAAAGCTAAAAGCCCGACACCAATTCCGCGTACAGCACGAACTCGGCGACGAGTACGCACGGGAAACATCGCTCACAAGGTCACAAAAGGTCGGCTGGTCAGAACGGACAAACAGAAAGCACCGATAAACAGCAAGGCCTGAAAGAACGAAGTGAATACCAGCAACGAGCAGACAATAAGCAGTGCAAATCAAAGCGTCCTATATCAAGATATAGGCCGCAATGACCAACAAATGCGAACTGACTACACGCACTAATAAACAGATACGCACGACAAGCACAAACTGAAGAGCAGTAACGATCTGAGTCAGAAAACTGAGAAGCGCGAATCTTAAGTCACCAAACTTCCACTAACTCTCGATAAACACGGATCAGCAGAAGGAGCCCAACGGGTGCCTGACGTGGTGCTGAACTTCCCTTTTGTAATCTCGTGGACGACGACTTACGTCACGACGTTCTTCCGGACCGGATATTCCGACAACGTAGTCCGACCGTGTGTACGCAACGCCAACATCGGACAAAGTACGTCGGACAAAGTCCGACCGACCTTGTCCGCGGATTGTCCGAGCGTGTGTATGGGGCTTAATAGATATCTTCAACGAGATGACAAAAACTCGCCACTCCTCGCTACACAATGTTTCACTAGAGGGGATATCATGGACTTCTCAGACCTTAAAGCAGAAAACAATATACCCTTTTTACCTCTATGGACATACTTTCAGATACGCACATATGCACACAAACCCTCTAGGAAGGAACACTTCACCAGAGGCCTCACGGTTATGGAGTCGGTGTGCCTTAAAGGGGAGCAAATACCCAAAACTACTTCAACGGCTTATGGTTGGCTACAGCAGGAGGACGCACCCACGCATGACAGGTTCAGAGAGAGATGGTCGGACGCCTTGGGCATAGACATCACGGACTCGCAATGGGAGAGCGCCTGCATATTGGCTCATAAAGGCTCTATCAGCACAAGGGCACAAGAAACGGCTTACAAGATTCTCACTCATTGGTATGCAACTCCGGTAAAGATCCACAAATGGTTTCCGCAGTCCAGCGATATGTGTTGGAGGTGCGGCAAAGAAAAAGGCACTCTCATACATATCTGGTGGCAATGTGAGAAGCTGATGCCCTTCTGGAATACAGTGATAGATCTAATACACCAGATCACGGAGACCAGGCTTGTTTTGAACGCAGCAAACTGCCTTCTACATATTTCTAATTTCTCCATGAGCAAATACAAAAACTGTCTATCCAAATACCTGCTGATAGCAGCTAACTCAATCATTCCACTCCGTTGGAAATCCACTTCGGTCCCGACGGTGAAGGAATGGCTCCATAAAATTTCTCACATTTGTGAGATGGAGGATACAAAAGCACAAGCTGAGGAAAAGGCTGAACGTTATCTCAAGACCTGGTCTCCCTGGTTTAACTACAGACTCTCCCAGGAATATTTAGCACTAACCACGTAGCTTGGTATGGCCAGATAACCATAATACTGTTGTCTGACACATTGACAACAACATCGATCCATTGTAACTTTCTGAATGCTGCTGGATACTAATGAAGGAACTACCTAGCTCTAGATTTGTATATCAGATTCATATACAGTTGCTGGCACAGGATAGCCCTCTGCTTCTTTCTTTCTACCACCTCTATTTCCCCTCTTTAACACTCTAACTATTGTTAAATCTTTCTTTCCACTCCCAAGTACATTTACCCAATGACTTTTGGGAAGCGGCTTCAGCTCCTAAGCAACACAAGCCGAGCCTCATTTAGCCAGCTTTGGCCGGATGTTAAAGTTTAAACCTGCAGAATGTTTTAAAGAGACCAATTGATGTAATCAACCAATCACACTGCTGCATTGTTCATATTTATATTAATAATGTACTTCTGTTGAATCACTTGTATTCTGTTTAATCCTTAATAAACCTTTAAATTAAAAAAAAACATCAGCTTGGGCACTTGACTATCATGTGATCGGTTTGAATTATCCCAAATTTTTATTGCCCTGGCATCCTTTTAAACAGTGCCAGAAATAAGTCACATTCTCATGGATCTGGCAAGACTGAGTTTGAGATTTGATATTTTTGCCCTGGGCAATTATAGCCCTGGACAATTATAATGGTATGTTTCTTTCTGCATTCTCTTACCATATATTTAGCTTTATTTGGCCCTAGGCTATGTTTCCTTCATCTCATCACCTCTGTCTCATCTGATCCTAACCTGTTACTTTTTTTAGGCTCTTCCCTCATATACCATCACTAGTGCATTTTCAGAACATGGTCTGTACGGATTCAACCAACCACACTATGTATGCTTCTGACTGCCCCCCCCCCCCCCATTATATTTTACCTGTTATGATATTTGGCTTCTGATTTAAATTTAGCATTTCCTGTATGTATTCAATTGCCCCTAGTTGCCACTCTGTCTCATTCTGGTAATATACATTCCTACTGCCTTTGGGGGTTTTATAATTTGCCAGCCACCTCCCTATAAAAGTCAAGGTTTCCAGCAACCTTTTGTTATTGGTAGGGAGATATTTAAGCTGGCCATAGACTGATTTGAATTCAGCCAGGGACTGACATTCTGACAGAATACTTGTGTAGCACTGACCCCTGAAGAAGCGGCTGAATTTTTCTGGGCTTACCGTTCTTGTCTAGGGGTTTCCAGGGTTGATACCCAGTAACTGTAGAGACCGACACCTGTATTCCTTGTTAGGATTTTTATTTGCATAAAACAGTTGAACAGGACTCAGTCTCTAAGTTGGGAATAGAGGGTAAGGATATAGAAGCTCAGGCACTTTGAGACTGCTGATCCAAGGAATAGCCACTCGCAACTGGATAAATCAACTGTTGGATAAATTCTTGCTTGTAGATCTAACAGCCAACAAGTGATTTTAGCTTAGCAAAGTCTCTGCCACAGACTTGGTTGTGCAACTTTAGATGAATGCAAAAGTCTCTCACAGGAACTTAGTTGTAACTAAAGGGTAAGGTTAGGAACTTTTCTTACAGTACCAGTATCTTGCAGCCGGTCCGGCGATACCGGATAAGAAATGCGGATTCAATTAGTGTTCTTACAGCTCAGCTTCCAGACTTTTACCGAGCAGCCAGCCTCATGCGTAGCCCTCTTCTGAAGAGTCCTCCCCTGGTTGCATGTAGAGTTGCTGGGCCTCTCCAAACCTAAGATGGCACTGGAACACCTTAGAATCCTCCTTCCAGTTACTGCGTCTCGAACTAGCCAGTTCCGAGGCTCGAAAACGAATGGATCCACACCCCAGGCCATGAGGGTCTCTGGGGGCTGGTCAGGAGGACCAGGACCACAAAGTCAGCAGACACTCCTGGACCGGAACCCCTCAAGGGGCTGGTCAGGCCCGGAACGGGCCCCGAACCACGTGACTTCAGCACCTTAAGTACCCTCTCCCGGAATACACAGCGGGACAAACGCACCAACTGATTGGCTCCGAGGGAAGATCGGTACCCTATCCGTACAACCAGACTGCGTTCTAGGCCTGTCACAGGTGCTCACCCACCTATGACCAGGCAGAACCTCAATACAGCCCAGCCAAACTAATGCCAAAGCATAATTTAGAATATTTAACCCCAAAACTCAACTAGAGTTTTGAGCAAAATCTAAATTTAAATGCATAACGCGTACTTATCAAAAGTACCGGCACTACACTTACTTGTGTGGATGAAGGAATACGTCATTTTTTTTTTCATTCAACTCACGTCTATGGCCAGCTTTCAGCTTCATTCACATGGCTGTAAAAAAAAAATGCATTTCCAAGTGTTTTTTAATTACAGATCTGAAAGCTGCTGCATTGTTTTCAATGGAGTTATCCACACAGGTGCGTAAATCTGAGCTGCTTTTAAATTTGTTAACAAAAAAATCAAAGAAACCTGCATACAAGAACACGTGCTATACGTGTTTACATGTATAAACTAATGTATATGTGTTTGTACACATGTACATTAAAGTGTTTGTAAATGATCACCTTGTAAAACAACCCATTCAGTTTAAAATTGAAAGGCAAAACATTTGTATATAGATATAAAAAACATTATCAGTACCTTTTTCCCTTTTTTAAAAGTGATCACAGGAATAAGAAATGCTGGGGTAACAAATACTTTAAGATTAAACAATGGGGAAAAATAAATTATCATAAAAACAGGTTATGTACGCATATGCATCTTTACACATGCAAACACATTCATATTCAACTATTTTTTACTGATCATTGTGCAGGAACTTTTCTCCTAGAAATCACACAGTGTAATAACATCAGTAATAACATCAGTAACAGGCATCGGATTGTGGTGGCGGCTTGAGTACAGAAGCCCAGGGCTTTTATCTCAGCCTTTCTTCAGCGGGAGAGATCGAAATTTGGACAAAGAGGATGCTGGAGAGCATCACTTTAACCACCCGCTCTCAAATGGATCCAGGCACGTAGCTGAGCCAGAATATACCATCGATGTTCCGCACACAGCATAGTCCTAACTAATGGGTACCCTTCTTTTTCACGCACATTTGCCCTTTACATGGCTTCCACAAAAATAAACAAATCCCCAGGCCATTTAAGACAGGTTACCCATACAGGTCCTTCTGATTGTATGAACTGAGGGGGTTATACAGATATATAAAACAGCTAGATGTATGTGCTATCTTCTTTTAATTTGGTAGATGCTGAGGGCTTTGGATTATTGCATCTCTCATATGGACTACCTTGAAAGACACCTGCAGTTCCTGAGAGATTTATGATGCCGGGCTCTCCTACCCTGCATACACTGAAGTGTATTTGTAATGCCTGGTATGGCCGGAGCCAGCATGTTTATTAAAGCCTGGGTTATAGCTACTAATTTTCACCTGATTACCACACTAGAAATCAGGGTCCTGAATGCATTTAATTTGGGTATTAGGATCTCTAGCGGGGAACTCTACCATGTTTTCTTTTTATTATATTGACCTATTTTTTAATTTTTATTATTATATTGCCCTAGTATTAGCCAGGACGGTTACTCCCCCGGGGCCTATAGGCTGTTTGCCTGACTGTGACTACAGCTTTTGTAGGCCTTTGTCTCTTGCTTGACATGTCCCACTTAAAGCAATCATTATAGGCATGTAGAAGTCTAGTTTAGCCAGAGCTTGAACTCTGTATGGATGCTGTTGTTATATATGTTATCTATGTTCTAAATGTTTCACTCAGAAGCTCAGTTATTGAATTACATAGGTTTGGCAAGATGGACCCATCGTTCGGGTGTGGGGGGGGGCTTCTACCCTATGGATGTGTACACATGGATGCATGCGGGAGTCCTTGTCCTGCAGACGAACGGGGAGGTGCTGCTGTAGCACTGGTTTAACCACTTGCCGACCGCTGTCAGCAGATATACATTGGCAGAATGGCACGGCTGAGCAAAGTAACGTACCGGTACGTTACTTTGAATTTCCTGCACGCGCCTGCCGCAAGCTCCATGACCACGCCCGTGGGACCCGCAGACTCAATCGCTTTGGGGATACCCGCGATCGTGTCATGGAGCTGAAGAATGGGCTAGTGACAGGACACTGATCGTCTGCTCCCTGTCATCGGGAGCAGCGATCAGTTCCGTATCACTGCTAGCCCATCCCCCAGACAGTTAGGAAAACTCCCCTAGGACACACTTAACACGTCCGCGCCCCTAGTGGTTAACCATTTCACTGCCAGTGACATTGTTACAGTAATTTCTGTATTAATGGCAATTAATGCCAATGGTGTCAAAATTGTCCGACGTGTCCGCTATAATGTCGCTGATCGCCGCCATTACTAGTAAAAAATTTATTAATAAAAATGCCATAAAACTATCCCCTATTTTGTAGACACTATAACTTTTGCGCAAGCCAATCAATAAACGTTTTTTGCGATTTATTTTTTACCAAAAATATGTAGAAGAATATGTATCGGCCTAAACTGAGGAAAAAAAAGTTTTTTTATATATTTTTGGGGGATATTTATTATATCAAAACATGCAGAATCCGAAAAACGAAAGATCCGACATAAACAAATGATTTATTTTCGTTTTCGTTGTGACAACAGTTCGATATACATAGGAGATTCAACGCTGACAATAACAATCTGTGTCCATTGAATCTGTGGTCGAATGTGCCTAACCTTAACTCTATTAGTCCAAGATTATTCTACATAGAGAGGAAAGATTCGACATAGAGAGGAAAGATTCAACGTAGAGAGGAAAGATTTGACGTAGAGAGGAAAGATTCAACGTAGAGAGAAAAAATTGCTGCTGGAATTGCAGCTAAACTATACAGAGTCATACAGTTTAGCTAATAAATAAAGAAAGAATTTCGCGCAATATATAGCTAAAATTAAAGTGCAATAGGAATATTCCAATAGTAAGATATTAATACTACTGGTACAATAATACAATACTCATAAACATCAATGTCTACATAAAGTAGTACATAAAGTGACAGGTGCATATGTGCAAAACCATAAGAGTACCATATAAGGTGCTGTGAGATGCAAATAAAAATAAAAATAATTCAAACAATCGAATGAATTCAAACAATTACCGTGCATTCAAATGCTAAAGTGCTGTGCCATTAGATGATTACTGAGAAGAGTCAAATAATGGATGAGTAATCAATGTCAGATGAATGGTTAATAATACTAGTAGAAAAAATATTAAACAAATAAATAGAAAATTGAATAGATAAATAAATAAATAAATCTATATATATAGTCCCAGGTTGGATAAAATATATATGAATAAAACAGTGTCCAAGTTAATCCATCCGGTCCTGATGGTATATTTAGTCAGGTACCGTATTCGCTTCAATTAGGCAGTAATTATATATTCCGTTCATTCAGGTTATCAGCATTGACTGCATGATATAAGTATTAAATCCTGTATGTTTTCTGCAGCGGGTACTTGGTCCTGATTTTCATACACTTCAATCCAATCACTAGTCTCTCAAAACTCTCACCTCAAATCTGAAAGATTGTAGCTTTTCGGGCATATCCTATAGCCCCATGGATTGTGGATACTGGTTGTTCTGCATAAAACTGGTTAGAGTAAAAAACTTCTCCTTTAAGAGCGTTTGCAATCTTGATTCCTGCAGTGCTCAGTGTCAAAACAAGACAAAGGGCAAAGAAACAAGAAAGGGAAGCCTCCACTAGTGTAGTATCTTGATTAAATATGGGCAAGTTTATTAAAGTACAGTGGGTGGACTCTTACATTAAAATCAAGGTTTAAAAGCAAAAAAACGGCATAGACATGTATAGAAATAAATATCTCCTAGGCGTTCTCAGCGCCTTCTCACGTCTCACGTCTCCTCTGCCTGCGGCCACTCCCTACGCGTTACGACACGTCACGTGTCTTCATCTGGGGATGAAGACACGTGACGTGTCGTAACGCGTAGGGAGTGGCCGCAGGCAGAGGAGACGTGAGACGTGAGAAGGCGCTGAGAACGCCTAGGAGATATTTATTTCTATACATGTCTATGCCGTTTTTTTGCTTTTAAACCTTGATTTTAATGTAAGAGTCCACCCACTGTACTTTAATAAACTTGCCCATATTTAATCAAGATACTACACTAGTGGAGGCTTCCCTTTCTTGTTTCTTTGCCCTTTGTCTTGTTTTGACACTGAGCACTGCAGGAATCAAGATTGCAAACGCTCTTAAAGGAGAAGTTTTTTACTCTAACCAGTTTTATGCAGAACAACCAGTATCCACAATCCATGGGGCTATAGGATATGCCCGAAAAGCTACAATCTTTCAGATTTGAGGTGAGAGTTTTGAGAGACTAGTGATTGGATTGAAGTGTATGAAAATCAGGACCAAGTACCCGCTGCAGAAAACATACAGGATTTAATACTTATATCATGCAGTCAATGCTGATAACCTGAATGAACGGAATATATAATTACTGCCTAATTGAAGCGAATACGGTACCTGACTAAATATACCATCAGGACCGGATGGATTAACTTGGACACTGTTTTATTCATATATATTTTATCCAACCTGGGACTATATATATAGATTTATTTATTTATTTATCTATTCAATTTTCTATTTATTTGTTTAATATTTTTTCTACTAGTATTATTAACCATTCATCTGACATTGATTACTCATCCATTATTTGACTCTTCTCAGTAATCATCTAATGGCACAGCACTTTAGCATTTGAATGCACGGTAATTGTTTGAATTCATTCGATTGTTTGAATTATTTTTATTTTTATTTGCATCTCACAGCACCTTATATGGTACTCTTATGGTTTTGCACATATGCACCTGTCACTTTATGTACTACTTTATGTAGACATTGATGTTTATGAGTATTGTATTATTGTACCAGTAGTATTAATATCTTACTATTGGAATATTCCTATTGCACTTTAATTTTAGCTATATATTGCGCGAAATTCTTTCTTTATTTATTACTATTTTGTGTATTTGTGAACACAACACATTTTGCAGCAGAGCACCACTTATTTATTCACTTTTATATACTCCGAGTAGCGCGAGGGACACACACACACATACAGTTTAGCTGCTCCGTCGAATCTTCTTTGAACATTCGACAGACACCATAAGCCTTCAATGACAGATTTGACCTTAATTCATTTGGATTTTCGAACGAATGCAATTTTTAACAAAAAACAAATAAATAAAAACGAATTTCGGGAGTAACTAAATAAATTTATTTTTCGGACGAAAACTAAATTCCGAAACGAAATATTTCAGTGTGCACATGTCTATTTATTTGTTCATCAGGCAGACCTTTCCTACCTCCATAGTGAAACTATAGAAAACATGGTGATCTCTGACCATCAACCTATAACTATGACTTTGCTTAGAACAACATTCACCAAAATGTGGAGGATGGATGCATCACTACTTACAGACCTGGGTGATTTAGCAACTATCAGACAACAGATAGGCAACTTTTTTCATCATAACGACACCCCGGATGTTTTCTCCATGATGCAATGGGAGGCACACAAATGTGTCATAAGAGGCCATTTACTCTCCATTGCGGCTCGGAAGAAAGAACACCAAGCTCCATTATTGGGACTTTACAATAAGATCAGTAAGCTGGAGACTCAGCACAAATTATCGCAGGCACTTCAGATAGCACAGAAATTGGGGGAAACATGATCCCTTCTATTAGAAGAACTTTTCAAAAAGGCACGCCGACGGAACATTCTGTCTCAGAAGTTCTATGAGAAAGAAAATAAACCAGGTAGACTTTTGGCCAGGGCTACTCAACAGCACACGCTTGCTTCAACGGTGCACCATGTTGTAGATGCAGCAGGTGTGACACATTCTAAAAATGAGGATATTGCTCACCAGTTTCAATGCTTCTATAATGACTTGTACAGCTTGCAGTCCGGTGCCTCTGATTCTGCTTCAATGACTAGGCGTGCTGATTTGATTCAGGACTTCCTGCGAATATGACTCTTCTGCCTTGTCTGTGGAGGACTCAAAGGCTCCTGAGGCCCCTTTATCAGAAGAGGAGTGGAAAGCGACATTAAAAGCCACAAAACCGGGGAAATGCCTGGGCCCAGATGGCTTCCCGACCCAGTACTATAAAACGTTCTCAGAGTTATTGGTCTCTGGTTTCTGGCTTTCTGAAGGCCTTCAATTAGTTGTCTACTAGACCCTGCACCTTGATGAGCCTTCTTGAGGCTAATATTTCTGTTATACCAAAAGAAGGTAAGGAACCCACCAATGTAGCTATATATTGCCCAATTTCTCTCCGTAATGTGGACGTCGGGTTGTTTTCAAAGATCTTGGCGACTCGATTGTCCTATCATGTGCCGATAACACTATCAAAGCTTTGAACTTGCAATACCAGCTTACCTCTAATCAACAGGAGGGGTTATTTCTTTCCATGGATGCAGAGAAGGCATTTGACAGAGTGGCCTGGGACATATGGAAGCTGTCTTAGGAGCTTTGGGACTTGGGACACGTATGAGAGCTCTCGTGTTATATGCCAACCGCAGAGCCAGGGTTAAAGTCAACGGCCACCTGTCGAGCGCCTTCTCTATCCATAACGGGACCAGACAATGATGCCCTTTATCCCCCTTGCTATACATCCTTACACTGGAAGCCCTCCTTCAGTGCATTTGGACCCATCCTGATGTTAAAGGCATTGAGGTACACAACCGGGTTTACAAGATCGCTGCATTTGTGGATTGCTTTTTCTTTCATCCCCGCTGACGTCTTTACCTAATCTTCTGAAGGTTTTTGATCACTTTAAACTGCTTTCAAATTTGCTAATTAATTATTTAAAGTCTTTCGTGTTGAATGTTTTGCTTCCAAGAGAGCTAGCCAAGCAATGCCAGGCTAATGTCCCCTTTCAATGTAAAACTGATGCAATCACCTACCTCGGAATACAACTCCTTGCTAATTTTTCAGATCTTTACAGTAGGAATTTTTAAATGGAATTGCAAAGCATACTCAGAGTCTCCCAGACTTGCAGCGCAACTACTGGGCAGTTCATCTAACTTGAGTAGTGGACTGGAAAGTCCATGTCTGCTGTAAAGGATGAGTAAGCTTGAAATCTTTGATCTCTGACTTACGAGTAGCTCCCTGGCTTTCCAAGGAACATACGTCGCCAATATTTTTCTCTCATCCCTTTGTTGGGGCTACCCTCCAAGTCTTTGAACAAGCATGTTCTACACACGCAGTTTTTGCCAAATTCTGTCCAATCACTCCAGTGAGAAGCAATCCTGATTTCCCCCCGGTCATTCCAAGACCTTCCTTGCAGCTGAATGGCCTTATACGGAAATGTTGACCAAACATTTCTTTCGTAGAGGTCGATTCATGCGGCATACTGAGCTAGCAGAGCTCTCTAACACTGATTCATTTCCCTTCTGGTCTTACATACAACTCAAACACGATCTTAATAATCCATTGCGTAAAGAAAGATTTATTAAGCTACCCACAGTATTTGAGGCACTGCTCCGTGACCTCTCCCCAGAACCATGTGATCTCTGCACTTTGTGACTATGTTTGTTTTATGATTCGTCTGCTCTTTTTTTGCTCAGATCGCGTATTCTGGAATGAGGCACAGGGGAGATAGATGATAGGGATCTTTTAAACGTCTCAACCCAAGAGAATGTATATGAATTGAAAACGAGGTGGTATAGAACACCAGATTTACTGCATACATTTTCTACTTCGGTCCCCCAACCGCTGTTGGAGATGTGGTAGAGAGAAAGGTACATATTTGGTGGAAATGCCCACTGATCCAGTCTTTTTGGTGTAAGGTGCATGACATGACCATGGCGGTCTCTTCGCTCCCATTGGAGTTCCTTCTGCATTTTTCCAATATATCAAAAAAGCGATATTATAAATCGGTTGCTATGCATATGATTAAGGCTGCTAGGCTTTGTGTACCAACTCATTGGAGATTTATTTCCCTTCCTTCAATGAATAAATGGTTTCATCATGTTAATCACACTGCAGAGATGGAGGAGCTGATTCATAACACTCTTGACAGAGTCTCCAAGTTCTCTGAGACTAGGGAGACCTGGATAACCTTTAGAGATTCTCACATTTTGGGAGATGCAACAGGATAAACATTGATATCTGACTGAAGCTATTCAATTCTGGAGTCTAACAGATTCCCCTGATCCCTACTTCGGAGGTGTTACAACTAAGCATAATCGTTAGCAATAGGTGGAGAGGGCAGTTGGTGGTGGCCCCACCCCTTCTCCATCTCTTATCCTTTATCTGCCTCCTTCCTTCTCATTTTCTAGTCCCTATTCTATTATATATACAGCGCTACTAATTGGTTATATATCTAGTACTATAAATTGCCGTATTGTGTTATATTACTAAAATTATTTGCAGTTTGGTGGGCTATATGGTCTATACCTCTTCTTTGTTTACTGTTCTGTATTTTGATACATAACTGCAAGGGTTTGTTTTTATTTATTTACCCCCCTCTGGGTTCACAGAGAATAGACCTAACAGTCCTTTTTAGGACTATCCAAAATGTTGTTTTGGTAATCCTCAGTAGGGATGGGCCGAACGGACCCCTGTTCAGTTTGCACCAGAACTTCTGAACCCCGTGAAAGTTCGGACCCGAATAACGAACCCCATTAAAGTCGATGGGACCCGAACATCAATAATCAAAAGTGCCCATTTTGAAGGCTTATATGAAAGTAATTGGGCATATAATGGTTATAGGGGTTCGGGTCCTGCCCTGGGGGATATGTATCAATAAAAAAAAAGTTTTTAAAAAACGTAAATTTTTAAATGAGCAATGATTTTTTTTATTTTTAAAGTGAAAGCATAAAAATGAAAAATTCCTTCCAATTTAGTGCCTGGGGGGTCCCCCTATGCCGCGTAAACACGTTCGTACTTTGTCCGCCGGACCTAGTCCAGCGGACAAACCGCCGGACTTTCTGAGGGGGGACTTGCCCACACACGCCCGGACTTCCGAGCGTGTGACTTGCCCACACACGCCCGGACTTCTCCGGCGGACAATCCGCGGGAAAAAGTCTGCGGGACTTTTGAAAATGAACGGACTTGCCCAAACACGGAGCAGTCCGTTCATTTACAACGTAACTGCAGGTAGACGGGCTAGCGAAGGCAGTGAATGCTGCCGCACTAGCCCCGTCACCTTGCATGGAGGGAATCCCACGCCGAAAAAACGGCGTGGGGGTCCCCCCCAAATCCATCTCAGACCCTTATCCAAGCACGCAGCCCGGCAGGCCAGAAAATGGGTGGGGAGGAGCGAGCGCCCCCCCCCCTCCTGAACCATACCAGGCCACGTGCCCTCAACATGGGGGGTGCCCTGGGGAAAGGGGGGCCGTGCGGCCCCCCCACCCCAAAGCACCTTGTCCCCATGTTGATGAGGACAAGGGCCTCTTCCCGACAACCCTGGCCGTTGGTTGTCGGGGTCTGCGGGCAGGGGCTTATCGGAATCCGGGAGCCCCCTTTAATAAGGGGGCCCCCAGATCCCGGCCCCCCACCCTATGTGAATGAGTATGGGGTACGATGTACCCCTACCCATTCGCCTAAGGTGAAAAGTGTAAATAAATAAAAACACACAATTTCAAAAAAATATTTTATTGCACTGCTCCGGGGGTCTTCTTCCGTCTTGGGGGGTCTTCTCGCCGGACTCCTCCGCCATTTACCTAGCTCTTTTACCGAGCAGAGGTGGCCGGCTACCTTCTTCGTCCTCGCCGCCATCGTCTGGGGGTCTCGATCCGCCTTTGGGGGTCTTCCGGGGTCTCTTCTGTTCTTGCCGCGGTCGTCGTTTTCCGCGGCGCCGGCGCCGCCTTCTTCGTCTTCATCCTCCTCTTCTTCTTCTTCTTCTTCCTCTTCTTCTTCTTCTTCCGATGTTGACCCGTCGCTGTCTCTGGCCGGAATGCCAGAGCCGCGCTGTGCTGGGACTTATATAGGGACAAGGGGACAGGGTCACATGCTCATGTCACATGGTGACCCCGCCCCCTTGTGATGTCACAGTCCCGGAGGATGCTGGGACTGTGACATCACAGGGGGGCGGGGTCACCATGTGACATGAGCATGTGACCCTGTCCCCTTGTCCCTATTTAAGTCCCAGCACAGCGCGGCTCTGGCATTCCGGCCAGAGACAGCGATGGGTCAACATCGGAAGAAGAAGAGGAAGAAGAAGAAGAAGGCGGCGCCGGCGGCGCGGAAAACGACGACTGCGGCAAGAACAGAAGAGACCCCGGAAGACCCCCGAAGGCGGATCGAGACCCCCAGACGACGGCGGCGACGACGAAGGTAGCCGGCCTCCTCTGATCGGTAAAAGAGCTAGGTAAATGGTGGAGGAGTCCGGCGAGAAGACCCCCCAAGACGGAAGAAGACCCCCGGAGCAGTGCAATAAAATATTTTTTTGAAATTGTGTGTTTTTATTTATTTACACTTTTCACCTTAGGCGAATGGGTAGGGGTACATCGTACCCCATACTCATTCACATAGGGTGGGGGGCCGGGATCTGGGGGCCCCCTTATTAAAGGGGGCTCCCGGATTCCGATAAGCCCCTGCCCGCAGACCCCGACAACCAACGGCCAGGGTTGTCGGGAAGAGGCCCTTGTCCTCATCAACATGGGGACAAGGTGCTTTGGGGTGGGGGGGCCGCACGGCCCCCCTTTCCCCAGGGCACCCCCCATGTTGAGGGCACGCGGCCTGGTATGGTTCAGGAGGGGGGGCGCTCGCTCGTCCCCACCCCTTTCCTGGCCTACAGGGCTGCGTGCTCGGATAAGGGTCTGAGATGGATTTGGGGGGGACCCCCACGCCGTTTTTTCGGCGTGGGGATTCCCTTTAAATCCATGCCAGGTGACGGGGCTAGCGCGGCGGCATTTACTGCCTTCGCTAGCTCCGTCTATCTGAAGTCACATGCTAAATGAACGGACTTTCCGATGAGCGGCAAGTCCGTTCATTTCCAAAAGTCCGGCGGACTAGCATACTAACGGCGAGATTGTCCGCCGGACTGCCAAGTCCAGCGGATAATTTTAAAACAAAACTTAAAACCTAGTCTGCCGGACTTTTGGCTCCAAAAAGTCCGCTGGCGCCCACACACGGGGGATTGTCCGGCGGACTCGAGTCCAGCGGACATTCCCGCGGGATAGTCCCTTAGTGTGTACGCGGCATTAGTCTACCTGTAATGTGGCAGATCTGTACCATGTCTAGAATCTGCTGCAGCAATAATTACATTTATAAAGCCACAAAAAATGAAATTTTCCCTGCAAGCTGCCTTCATTTTGCTCAGCAACAGCTGGGGAGCCAGTGTGTATGCTGAGGCCATTATGTAGTGCACTGGGAACAAGATTATAGATTTTTGGGATTCATTCTGGTGTCACTTTGACTTTGTAAAGAAGAAACGGGTGCATAAAAATTGGTCTTTGGGTGTCGTGGCCCTTTCCCACCGTAACCCTATAAAGGTACTCTTGATGAAATCAATAATTGGCCTTTCTGTAAAAAATTGCAATGATATGCACCTGCCAAACAGGTGCTGAAAAATTGGTCTTTGTGTGTTAATTGTGTCCATGAAACCTATAACAAAAACATTCTTCCAGATGATTGAACACCCTCAAAGCTAGGCAGCCTCGAAATCCTGTAGAGATTCCACATCCCAAAAAGACTTAATTAGTGTCATTGGCATCAGGGGCTTCATAGCTGGTAATCCAGGACTGATTAATTTTTATAAAAGTAAAACGGTCCACGGAGTCTGTGGACAGACGCGCTCTATGTTCAGTAACTAAACCTCCTGCAGCACTGAATGCCCATTCTGAAAGCACGCTGGATTCAGGGCAGCCCAACAATTCAATAGCATACTGGCCAAGTTCTGGCCAGTGGTCTATTCGCATGACCCAGTAAGTCAGTGGATCATCAGCTGGAAAGCTCTCCATCTCTGTTTTGGCCCCTAGGTAATCGTCCACCGTGTGATGCAGACACTGCCGATGTGGAAGTGGAAGCTGATAGCCCTGGGCGGTGAGGACTAAACAAATCCTGAAATGCCTCACTTAGGCGGACGCCTTCTCCAACGCTCCCCTCTTGACCAACAGAAGATTCAAAACAACGTTTTCCATGACACTGTAACCTACTGGAGCCAGGAAAAACGTTCAATAAAATCATCTTTAACGTGTCATCAAGAGATTTTATCTTCTGCACTCTCTGTGGGGACGGGATGAGTTCTGAGACCTTTCCCTTATAACGGTGGTCAAGGAGGGTTGCCAACCATTAATCATCCTTCTCCTTTATGCCACGTATTTTTGGGTCCTTTTGCAGGTTTTGAAGCATGAGGTTGCCCATGCGCCTCAAATTTGCAGAGGCTTGAGAAGCAGACTCCTCGGTTGACAGCATATGGAACTTTTTCCTTCCAGCCACGTACTACTCCCAAGGATCCTGGGGTTGGAAAGCCATCGCTTACAGATTGACGCATTTCTTCCTCTTCTTCGAAGCCTATGAAAGTGCCAGAATCCTCCTCCCCTCTCTCCTCTTGTGTGTTCTGTGACATTGGAATGATGGTGTCTGGATAAAGTGGGCCTTGAGAGGAAAGGAAGTCCTCCTCTTCCTCTTGCTGCTCTGCCTCCAGTGCCCTGTCCATATTGTCATGCAGAGTCGGCTTCAGCAGGAACACAACAGGGATTGTGTCACTGATGCATGCACTGTCATGGCTCACCATCCTTGTGGCCTCCTCAAATGGTGACAATACAATGTATGTATCCTTAATGATCAGCCATTGGTGTGGGGAAAAAAAATCTGAGGGAGCCTAAGCCACGCCGTATTCGCACAGGTACTTGTTGACAGTCCTCTGCTGCATGTTTAGCCGCTGCAGCATTGAAAAAGTCGAGTTCCACCTGGTGGGCTTGTCACAAATCATGCAGTGGATTTTCTGCTGAATTTCGACCAAAAAAGACCCCCTAGGTTGGGACTGTAATTAGACCACCATAATGAACAAGAATGTATAAAAAAAAGTTGTTTTATTTAAATGTTAAAAAATAAACGCCTAACATCAAGGACAGGGTACACAATGCAATATGTACAATACAAAAATACTAAAATAAAACATAACAAGACAGAAAACAGGTAGATAGCACTGAAGCTCTCATGGAGGTTGGGTTGCCCTTAAGACCCGACGCGTTTCCAGTTCTTTAGATGGGAGAACTTTCATCAGGGGTAGAGAGTGAGTAGATTTGTAATATAATTATCGCTCTAAAATATAAAAACAGACACATCAGAAAATAAGAACATACATAGAAATAAGAGATAATAAGAAAGCAAAAAAAAAAACCAAAAAATAAAAAAATGATGGCATAAAAGAAAAATCCCTCCCCCCTCCTTTTACCCTGAAAAAATAAATAAATAGAATGACAAAAAACCCATATGCATACAAATATGTATGCATATATGAATGTCTTACATAAATACATTACGACATACCATGATGGAGCAGACACTCAGTGCGAGATGAGATTGATAGAAGAAAAAATATATAACTCATGGGTGCAGCTGTGATCTTGGTACTAAGACTTCGATATGTAGCCAATAGACCAAATATTTATATATGCCCCGTGAGGACCCACTATTGCTTCCTATAGGTCAGAGGACCAATATGGGACCTATATTGATATGTAGGGAGAGGGCGAAAGTAATTAGTAACTCCCCCCCACACACACACATAACCACCCCCCATCACGTGAAGAGGAGGAGGAGAGGGGAAGAGAGAGGTCCCAAAAAGGAGGGGACTTAGCCACCTAGAACACCAATTAATTGGTGACAGTATAGCACCCAAAGGAATGGACCCATTACCAATGAGTCACAGCAATAAAGGAGGGGTACAAGTAAGAGGTACACGCTGTACCCGAATGACATTTTTATAATTTTGTTTGCACAAATAGTGTCATCACTGACATATGTACGCAAATGATCAGGTACAGATGTGTGCAGGTGATCACGGACATATGTGTGCAGATAATCATTGGGACATGTGATTTTACTGGGACATATGTGGGGGACATGTGTTTTTACTATTTGAGGACATGTGTTTTTACTATTTGGGGACATGTGTGTTTTCGGGACATGTGTGTTTACACTAGACTGGTGATCAGTGAGTAAAAAGCGACGACTTCCGTGTGAGGAGAGCCAATTGCCTAGCAACCGGCTGTTTGCTTAGATCACATGACGGCTGTGATTGGACACGGCCATCATGTGATCAGGAGGGCCAATCACAGAGCCTCCTGCCGATCCGAGATGCGCCGTGTCCGGGTGACACGAGCGCATCGGGATCGCGCCGCTTCTGAAGGACGTTCAGGAACGTCCTATCAGAAGTAGAAGGCTCCCACCTGGCCGTATATGTGCAGTGGCCGGGTGGGAAGTAGTTAAATATTGTGCCGGGGGGGGTTTCTATAGTATGCCTGTAAAGTGGTGCATTTTTCCATGTTTAGAATAGTACCACAGCAAAATGAAATTTCTAAAGGAAAAATTGTCATTTAAAACTTATCGCGGCTGTAATGAATTGACCCTTTGGGTCTGGTATGAATATTAAGGGGAACTTCGAACCAAAATGTAAAAAGAAAAATTGCGTGGGGGTCCCCCTAAAATCCAAACCATGCCCTTTGGGTCTGATATGGAAATTAAGAGGGAACCCTGTGCCAAATTAAAAAAAAATGGCATAGGGGTCCCCCCCAAAATCCATACCAGACCCTTCAGGTCTGGTGTGGATTTTAAGGGGATCTCTGCGCCAAAATAAAAAAAAATGGTGTAGGGGTCCCCCCAAAATCCATACAAGACCCTTATCCAAGCATGCAACCTGGCAGGCCACAGCAAAGGAGGGGGGACGAGAGAGCGCCTCCCCTCCTGAACCGTACCAGGCCACATGCCCTCAACATGGTAAAGGCCAAAGGGCCTGGTATGGATTTTAGAGGGACCCCCACGCAATTTTTTTCATTTTGATTCGGGGTTCCCCTTAATATTCATACCAGACCCAAAGGTCCTGGTAATGGACGGGGGGGATCCCATGCTCTTTTTTTCAATTTTTTGTATCTATATTGCTGAGACCCGACAATTCATTACAGCTGCGATCAGTTTTAAATTACAATTTTTCCTTTTAGAAATGTCATTTTGCTGTGGTACTGTTATAAGCACGGGAAACTTGTGCCACTTTACAGGCATACTATAGACACCCCCCAGGCACAATATTTAAAGGGATATTTCATTTTTATGGTTAACATTAAGCATTAAAAAAATCACTGCTTCCGAAAAAAAGTCTGTTTTTAAAAAAAAACTTTTGCATTGCTACATGTCCCCTGGGACAGGACCCAGGTCCCCAACAACTTTTTATGACAATAACTTGCATATAAGCCTTTAAAATTAGCACTTTTGATTTTTCATGTTAATGTCCCATAATGTCTCGGCAACTTTCGAATTTGCAGCGAACACCGCATATTGTTCGCTGTTCGGCAAACAGGCAAATATCCGATGTTCGACTCGAACATTGGGCTCATACCTACCTACACGCATATTACAAAGGATTCTGAAGTCCAAAATGACAAACATGACAATACAAAGAGGCTCATAAGCCTTGTAAATCATAATTGACATAACTAATCACAGCAAGAGTAGAGGTGGTGACAACTCATAACAGTGACATTAAGTCAGGGCCAACTGAGTTAAGCAGGTTATTGGAAGATATTAGAGAGGCAAAAGAAAGAGGAAGGTAGATTAGAGAGGAGAGAAAAGAAACCTGGAGAGGAGTAGGGACAGGGGGCAGAGATGATCAGGGGTATCCCATGGTCTAAGAAGGAAGCGCGACCATTGTGACTCGTTGGGTTAGAGTTCAAGAAGACGGTGGTCGAAAGTCCCAGAAAGACCATGAGTAATCCAGGGGTCCAAGCCTCGCCTGAATTTTGTCATAGTGCCGTGCAATTTACCTGTGAGTTTCATATTGATTAAAACCCATTGCATGCAGACTATAACCTCATCAATCAATAGCTTATCAGACAACCATGCTTTCACTATCGTCTGCTTTGCGGCTGTCAGGAAGTGTGTGGGTGTACAGTGCAGGTGGTGGCATATCTTTGCTGACTACTCAAAGTTGCAGGCCCACAGGGGTTTTTGGGCTATGTTATAGTCACCCTGCATGTGTGGAAACCTTTCACACAGAGCTTGCTCATCAATGACCAGGTGAAGACTGCAGTCATGTGAAAAGTCTAACATTAAGGCAGTTTCCTGACTTAGAGATGAGCCTTCACACTGTTTGCAGTAATAAAATACAGAATTCTTTAGATACGTCAGAACCAACAAGCACCCCATTTGAATAACTTTAGATCAGGCTCAGAACTGTTATGCCGCGTACACACGAAGGGACTATCCCGCGGGATTATCCGCTGGACCGAAGTCCAGCGGATAATCCCCTCGTGTGTGGGCGCCGGCGGACTTTTTTTGGCCAAAGTACGGCGGACTAAAGTTTCAAGTTTTGTTTTCAAACTATCCGCTGGACTTGGCAGTCCAGCGGATAATCCGGCCGTGTGTAGTATGGTCCGGCGTACCAAAAAGGACGCATGCTCAGTAGCTAGTATGTCACGGACTCGCTCGGTCTGGTAAAACTAGCCTTCGTTTTGAAGGTCGCACAATCGTCACGCTGCTGATTTTTTTTTTTTTTTTTCTTCTGACAGCGGGATTTGTATGTTATCGTACTTGAAGAATGATTTTGCCTTGCTGCTTGTATATTCACGCCGAGTACTCCCGAACGTTTTTTCTTCAGCATTCTTTAGTGAAGTTATATATTTGTATATATATATATATATATATATATATATATATATTTATCTTTATCTCTCTCTCTCTCTCTCTATATATATATATATATATATATATATATATATATATATATATATATATATATATATATATATATATATATATATAGATATAGATATATATATATATATCCAAATCACCAAATGAAAACTATATCGATATTTCTCAATAAACCCAAAAAAAGATATATCTATATATACATATATATATATATTTATATATATAGATATATAGATATATACGTGTACGTGTATATATATATATATATATATATATATATATATATATATATATATATATATATCTATATATTATATATATATATATATATATATATATATATATATATATATATATATATATATATATATATATATATATATATATATATGTACATATATCTCTATTTAGATATATTTTATTATTTGTTGGTTATCAAAAGGATTTGTTATTACACATTATACAATTGTGGAGTCAGCAGAGCTTGCCCTTAATTCAGATCTTAACCCTCACCTTTCCAGCGACTGCACTTGCAGTTCCATTGAAGTTGCACTTTACACTTGTATTGTCAAATGAATGTTTAGACATGTACCTGCCTACTCCTAAAGAAACTATGTTTTTGAATAACAAGCACGTATATCATTATTTTCAGAAAATAAAAATACCATTTATTCTGGTTTAAACAAACAAGGCAAAACAAAATAGGAAGGCAACACTGGAGCCACTTTGCGATTTTGAGAAGACTTTTTGCCCCAACGGCAGACATCAAGTTTGTGAAGCCAAAAATTAAGCTTGGGCACATTTCATCCAATATAGGGAGCACAAGAAGATTGACCAGGAATCAGACAGACCAGGAACAGCAGCAGATGACATCTATGTCCCCAAGCTGTGGCACTACAACAGCCTGTGTCTTCTGTGAGACCAGACTGAAGCCAGGCAATCACTTCCGACTCTTCCCACCACGCTGCCCTGCACTCTTCCCTGCAGTCTTCCCTGCACGCTTCCTTGGAGGCTGACTTGTGGTAGGAGGAGGAGGAGGCGGAGGAGGAGGAGGAGAAGGAGAAGAAGGAAGACGAGGAGGAGGAGGAGGAGGAGGAGGAGAAGTTGGTGTCGGGCCTTCATGGGTCAGGCGGGTTGATTCTCGTAATTGACCCCTCAAACCCCCCTTAATAGCCTCAAATATGAGGCCCTCACACAGGTGCCGTTGCCCCTTCTCCATTTCCAGCAACCTGCTGGCCAAGTAGGTGGCATAGGCCTCTTCTGGAATGGGGGGTTTGTCGAGAATCGCACTCGCCTTCCTAATAAGTTGGAGTGATTCCTCCTCAACAATGGTCATCCTCCTGGGCCTTCTTGGGGGTAAGGTCAGGGGTGGAGGTACACTTCTTAAGACAGTCTGGCTGTCACTCTGGCTCGTGCTGGGCCCAGCCACCTCCTGGCTCTCGCTGGTCATGTCCTCCTCCTCCTCCATACCACTTGTCCCGGCATCATCCTGGGTCAGCTCATCCTGTGTGCAAATAAAAACAAAAATCAAACACCTGGTTTTTGGTTTATGGCCTCCTCAATCATCCAATTGTAAACTTATGAAGGAGCAGATAATTGTTAAAAAAGATCCAAAAGGCTATCATTTGGACCCCTGCATTTTCCAAGCAGATCACCAATGTTGTATAAGGCATTTTTTGCCACTACTGGATGTATGTATACACTATATATGTATCGATATGTTGCACCCACACTTTTTCGAAGTTTGCGCAATTTTTGGCAGCTTTTTTCACAATTCAGAGTTCAGGGTGTTAATTGTTTCACATTTTAACGTTTACAGCATTAATATTCACACAATCACAATTTGGGATACTAAATATATACCTGGCTCCAGCTGGGCGCATCAGCCTGCTCCAAGGTGGAGGGGTCTTCTCCTTCCGTGGAAGCCTCAGCTGGGGTGGAGGGAAGAGTGGAGGGAAGAGTGGAGGGAAGGGTGGAGGGAAGAGTGGACAGTGATTGCCTGGGTTCCATCTGGTCACCTATAAAAGCCAGTTGGTTGTAGTACCACAGCTTGGGTACATAAACATTCTCTGCTGCTGCTCCTGATCTGACTGATTCCTCAATCTTCTTGCGCTCCCGCTTGTACATGTGCCTTAAACTTGAAATTCTGGCTTCAACAAACTTGGTGTCTGCGTTGGGGACTTGAGTCTTCACAAAATCCACAAGTGGCCCCAGTGTTGCCTTCCGGACATCCCTATTGCCATATAAAGGATTCTTGAGCTGCCACAGGTTGGTATTTTTTCTGTAGAGCGCAATGAATTCGGACATGAACTGCTGGTCCTTGAATGGATTATACTGGGCTGCTGACATGTTTGTTTCTGTTTTGTTAGTAATGGCAATACAAAAGACCAAAAACACAAATGTTACTAAAAACGCACATCCAGTTTTTCAAACCAAACATTACACAACACACCCACACACAGGCAGCAACACATCCACACAGGCAGCAACACACCTACACACAGGCAGCAACCCCACACACAGGCAGCAACCCCTACACACAGGCAGCAACCCCTACACACAGGCAGCACAACACACACACACACACAGGCAGCAACACCTACACACAGGCAGCAACACCTACACACAGGCAGCAACCCCTACACACAGGCAGCAACCCCTACACACAGGCAGCAACACATCCACACAGGCAGCAACCCCTACACACAGGCAGCAACACATACACACAGGCAGCAACACCTACACACAGGCAGCAACCCCTACACACAGGCAGCAACACATCCACACAGGCAGCAACCCCTACACACAGGCAGCAACACCTACACACAGGCAGCAACACCTACACACAGGCAGCAACCCCTACACACAGGCAGCAACACATCCACACAGGCAGCAACACCTACACACAGGCAGCAACACCTACACACAGGCAGCAACCCCTACACACAGGCAGCAACACATCCACACAGGCAGCAACCCCTACACACAGGCAGCAACACACACATATCCTTAAAAAATGCAGGCCCAAAACCCAATAAACCACAGTAATGCATCCTAGAAAACACTTACCTTCGTACAGAGCGCTCGCTACTTCCGTTCGGGAACACGTGGGGCCCTCAAACAGCCTTATATACACTGCGCACGCGTCGAAGTCCGCCTGCGTCCTCCGCGTCGCCCGCCCATGACGTTCCTCCTGACGAGTATTCCCCGCCCCGCTTCCCCTCGTTGCATTGTGGGTGAATAAATTAATGAAGATGGCGGACACATTCTCAGCCAGTAGCGCGGAGGAAAGCCAAGAAGCGAACACATCTGCATCCAGCAGCAGATATAAGGCCACCAATATGGCCTTTGAAGAGATGGTGGAGATGGTGGACATCCTACAAAGGGAAGATTACGACGGGGAAAATGGCCCCTACCCTCGACCCAACTTGCGCAAGGACAAGATTCTCACTACAATCGTCAGCACCCTGGAGCAGAAATTCGGCGTACGAAGGGGCAAGGATCAACTGCGCAAGCGATGGTCCGACATCAAATCCAGGGAGCACGATCAGTACAGGAGAATTCGAAAAGCCATCAAAAAAAGTAAGTCAAGCACGTGCGCTACTATGGTTATACTTGATATGTCTAATCTTGCGCAGATGTTATTAGCATTCGTACGTGAAACTTGCGCAGATGTTATTAGCATTCGTACGTGAAACTTGCGCAGATGTTATTAGCATTCGTACGTGAAACTTGCGCAGATGTTATTAGCATTCGTACGTGAAACTTGCGCAGATGTTATTAGCACTCGTACGTGAAACTTGCGCAGATGTTATTAGCACTCGTACGTGAAACTTGCGCAGATGTTATTAGCATTCGTACGTGAAACTTGCGCAGATGTTATTAGCATTCGTACGTGAAACTTGCGCAGATGTTATTAGCATTCGTACGTGAAACTTGCGCAGATGTTATTAGCATTCGTACGTGAAACTTGCGCAGATGTTATTAGCACTCGTACGTGAAACTTGCGCAGATGTTATTAGCATTCGTACGTGAAACTTGCGCAGATGTTATTAGCATTCGTACGTGAAACTTGCGCAGATGTTATTAGCATTCGTACGTGAAACTTGCGCAGATGTTATTAGCATTCGTACGTGAAACTTGCGCAGATGTTATTAGCATTCGTACGTGAAACTTGCGCAGATGTTATTAGCATTCGTACGTGAAACTTGCGCAGATTTGATGAAAGTTCAGTTTGTCTTCATAACGTTTATTGAGTTTACCTGGCTTTGGGTTGTTGGAGTTGTAAGGTTGTTTATTATTGTCACTATCTATACAATTACTGCTGTAGTAAGGGTTTTAGGGGTAACTTACACAGGGACTCCAGAAGCTGTTTTGGGGGGTGGGGATAAATATGTTAAGCAGGGTGTCATGCTCACAATTCCCGAAAAATGCTCATCATCTACAAATACTGTAGGTGGTGACTTTTCAAAGAAGTACACTCACCTGTCCCTTGGATGGTGCAGCTACAATCTCTGATCTTGCAATCATGAAATTAATGTTTGCGGCTTCACTTCCCGGGTCACTATTGGGCATGCGCCAGTTGCGCAATGCAATAGGACTGGTCCGCGCGAGCTCGGGGACCCCTGTGTGTCCCAGCAGACAGCACGGTGGGACGGGATGTGGCGTATACTTCTGTGGGAGTCTATGGCCGGATGTGTGTGCAAATACCTGCCTTACACAGGTATCTGCAACCCCTCACCCCTAAAAGGTTCCAAATAAGACACCACAGGGGTGCAGGGATCCAATGAGCGGAAGTTCAAATTTAGGGTTGAAGGGCGGTTTAAGTATTGGAGTTTCATTAGATAGACATTTCAATTCTGTCTTCAAGTAGGATCTTCTAACAAACTGCTAATAATTGGACAACACTTTTAAACAATGTTTAATAATCCTATTTTGGCACTCAAATATCAGTGTGATTAAAAGTGTACCTTTTTGTGTTCCATTACCATAGGGGGCAAAAGACTCAGACGTCAGTCCGAACCTACGAGGACCTCCCGGCCTCACCAGACTAATTGGGCAGTTAGCCCAAGCCCACGCGTGGATGTGGCGGAACAGGTGGTTGAAGTGGATCAAATCTGCACCCCACCAAGTGAGTGTCTCAGAACACAGATTGAGCTAATAAATTAAGGTCTGCATGTTTTTGACACTTTTTTTCTTGTGTTTTATCTACCCAACTTTTAGGTGATGCTGATCTGTTTGTGGAAGGACAAGCTGCGGAGCCATTTTCCACAGACAGTGCCCACAGGCTTATTGGGCAGATCATGGCCTGGAATCTGCAGCTGGAAAATATGCAGAAGGAGATGGCCACCATGCAGCAGGGAATGAAGGACATGATTGATGTTTTGGGGAGAATCTAAAGACCCCTTTTCCATTTCTTAACATCAATCATGTCCTTCATTCCCCTTTTGATGCGCTGTTTAACAAATTTTAGAGGCCAAATTTTTAATATGCACACGGTGTGTCAACATGTGCTATGTGCCATCAGGGGATCTCAATGGACGCATTTTGTGTTTGCAACCCCTAATGCTAGTAGGTGAGAGGGAAGGGGTTTCACACACAAAACACGTCCATTGATTCCCCATGATGGAACATAGCACATGTTGACATTACCCATTTTCCTGTTAAATTAGTGTGCATATTCTAAATTTGGCTTCTACTGTTCATGGGTTACCTGTTGAACTTTGTAAGTTCTGGGCTTTTACATTGTGTAAATATTTTCTAATGCTAAGCCTAAATTTGTTACCATTTTAAAACATGTTTTTATGTTTGTTTAAAAAAATCAATCACAAAAAAAAAAAAAATATGTTGTGAGAAAAAGACCAAAAAAATGTAAAAAATATAACATAAAAAAAAAAAAAAAAAAAAAAAAAAAAAAAAATCTTGTTGAAAAAAAAAAAAAAAAAAAAAAAATCTTGTTGAAAAAAGAAAAAAAAAAAAAAAAATCTTGTTGAAAAAAGAAAAAAAAAAAAAAAAAAAATCTTGTTGAAAAAAGAAAAAAAAAAAAAAAAAAAAACATAAAAAAGGTTTGGATGTGCACTAGAATAAAAAATAATAATGTTTGCACAAATTAAACAATGTGTGGCTTCTTCTTTTTAAATACTACCAGTTTGACCAAAACATGTTGTGGTTCATTGACAAAGGGGCTTATTTACTAAACGCAAAACAAGTTTGCCACTATTAAGATGTGCACTAGGACAACATATAAAACAGGCAAAATTAAAAGCAAAACCATACGAAAATACCAATATTTCAAACATCAATAACTGTATTTATTCTTTGTAAATCAAAAAGATGGTTTAAGGGTCTGCTGCCATTGCAATGGCCCCCCTACCATTAAAATAATGTAAATAACGGTCCCGCACTTGCTGGGCTGATTGTGGGGCGGAACCAAGACGGCGATTATCCAGCCCTGTCATGTTGCCTTCCACTCCGGCCTCAGGGCCGATTGGTAATGAGTATGTTCCCGAATGTTTGCGTAAATAATTGTGCATGACACAGCATGCAAGAATAATAGTATTCAGTTTGTACTCTGCCAGATGTAGGGATGTAAGGAGCAATCTGAAACGGTTGGCCATAATACCAAAGGCATTTTCCACAACCCGTCTTGCTCTGGCCAACCGATAATTAAAAATCCTCCTCTCAGGGGTGAGGGATCGTTGGGGAAATGGCCTCATCAGATGGTCACCCAGACCGAACGCCTCGTCGGCAATGAAAACGAAGGGGAGTCCCTCCACATTATCTTCATCTGGTGGCAGCTCCAGGCCACCAGTCTGGAGACGATGACCGAACTCCGTGTGGTTGAAGACTCCTCCGTCCGACATCCGGCCGTTTTCCCCACATCCACATACAGAAAGTCATATTGTGCCGACACCACCGCCATCAACACGATACTATGGAACCCCTTATAATTCCAATAGTATGACCCCGAATGGGGTGGGGGCACAATTCGCACATGCTTCCCGTCAATCGCCCCTCCGCAGTTGGGAAAGTCCCAACGGGCAGCAAACTGGGAAGCCACAGTCTGCCATTCCTGTGGCGTGGAGGGACACTGTGAAGTCAAACACAAATATACAAATCGAATTAAAAACCAGGCAAAACACCTAACTAAATGCAACAAATTAACAAACAATTTGGAAGAACATATGTATTTATTTAGTAAGTCCTTGAAATAAAGCCAAAAGATTAAGGATAAGGGACAAATCTCTGATTGATGACCCCTCTGATGGCCCAGAGAAGATAATAATGGGGATGTGGGTGTGGAGTCATTAATTGTAAGGTCACACAATACACATGCAATTAATTAACGGGGTGTGTGGGGGGGGGGGGGTTAATTACAAGCTGACCAAAACCACATGCTATTAATTATCAGGGGGTGTGGGGGGGGGGGGGGGGGTTTAATTACAAGCTAACCAAAACCACATGCTATTAATTATCAGGGGGTGTGGGGGGGGGGGGGTTAATTACAAGCTAACCAAAACCACATGCTATTAATTATCAGGGGGTGTGGGGGGGGGGGGTAATTACAAGCTAACCAAAACCACATGCTATTAATTATCAGGGGGTGTGGGGTGGTGGGGGGGGGTTAATTACAAGCTAACCAAAACCACATGCTATTAATTATCAGGGGGTGTGGGGGGGGGGGTTAATTACAAGCTGACCAAAACCACATGCTATTAATTATCAGGGGGTGTGGGGGGGGGGGTTAATTACAAGCTAACCAAAACCACATGCTATTAATTATCGGGGTGTGGGGGGGGGGTGGGGGAATTACAAGCTGACCAAAACCACATGCTATTAATTATCAGGGGGTGTGGGGGGTGGGGGGGGGGGGTTAATTACAAGCTAACCAAAACCACATGCTATTAATTATCAGGGGGTGTGGGGGGGGGGGTTAATTACAAGCTGACCAAAACCACATGCTATTAATTATCAGGGGGTGTGGGGGGGGGGGGGGTTAATTACAAGCTAACCAAAACCACATGCTATTAATTATCAGGGGGTGTGGGGGGGGGGGGGTAATTACAAGCTGACCAAAACCACATGCTATTAATTATCAGGGGGTGTGGGGGGGGGGGGGGGGGTTAATTACAAGCTGACCAAAACCACATGCTATTAATTATCAGGGGGTGTGGGGGGGGGGGGGGGGGGTTAATTACAAGCTAACCAAAACCACATGCTATTAATTATCAGGGGGTGTGGGGGGGGGGGGTTAATTACAAGCTGACCAAAACCACATGCTATTAATTATCAGGGGGTGTGGGGGGGGGGGGGGGGGTTAATTACAAGCTAACCAAAACCACATGCTATTAATTATCAGGGGTTGTGTGGGGGGGGTTAATTACAAGCTAACCAAAACCACATGCTATTAATTATCAGGGGGTGTGGGGGGGGGGGGGGGTTAATTACAAGCTAACCAAAACCACATGCTATTAATTATCAGGGGGTGTGGGGGGGGGGGGGTTAATTACAAGCTAACCAAAACCACATGCTATTAATTATCAGGGGGTGTGGGGGGGGGGGGTTAATTACAAGCTGACCAAAACCACATGCTATTAATTATCAGTGTGGGGGGGGGGGGGGGGGTTAATTACAAGCTAACCAAAACCACATGCTATTAATTATCAGGGGGTGGGGGGGGGGGGGGGGGGGGGGGGGGTGGGGGGGGGGGGGTTAAATTACAAGCTGACCAAAACCACATGCTATTAATTATCAGGGGGTGTGGGGGGGGGGGGGGGGGGTAATTACAAGCTAACCAAAACCACATGCTATTAATTATCAGGGGGTGTGGGGGGGGGGGTTTAATTACAAGCTGACCAAAACCACATGCTATTAATTATCAGGGGGTGTGGGGGGGGGGGGGGGTAATTACAAGCTAACCAAAACCACATGCTATTAATTATCAGGGGGTGTGGGGGGGGGGGGGGTTAATTACAAGCTAACCAAAACCACATGCTATTAATTATCAGGGGGTGTGGGGGGGGGGTTAATTACAAGCTAACCAAAACCACATGCTATTAATTATCAGGGGGTGTGGGGGGGGGGGTTAATTACAAGCTAACCAAAACCACATGCTATTAATTATCAGGGGGTGTGGGGGGGGGGGGTTAATTACAAGCTGACCAAAACCACATGCTATTAATTATCAGGGGGTGTGGGGGGTGGGTGGGGGGGTGGGTTAATTACAAGCTGAACAAAACCACATGCAATCAATTTAAAAATGAGGGTCAAGGGGGGTGAAAGGGGTGAAAGGGGGGGTGAGTAAAGCTGTACAATGGAGCTGGTAATATACATTTTTAACCAAAGAAAGTGACTAGGCTAGGGGTGTTTAGGGGGCCAAGCTTCCATGCTGGGGAGGTTGGTGCAAGCAAATATGCATGTGACCCACTAAATAATACATTCTTAAAGCTATTTCGATAAGTCAACCATAAAATACTAGACAAAAAACCAAAAAAAAAAAAAAAAAAGGAATAGGGGACATTCATAGAATAGTCCTATCATGGTAATTAGCTAATGATGACATTGATGCACTACATTAGCAAACATACAAGACATAGGTAATTTTAAAAGAGAAGACTTACCTTAATGTATTCCTCCTGCAGGACGTGGATAATGGCAGAACAGGTCTCTGGAATAATGAGCCCCAGAGCCTGGGGGGAGATGCCTGTCGTGAACTTGAGGTCCTGCAAGCTTCTCCCCGTCGCCAAGTAACGCAACGTGGCGACTAGCCTCTGCTCCGCACTGATGGCTTGCCGCATGCAGGTATTCTGCCTGGTAATATAAGGGGACAGCGAAGCCAACAGACGGTGAAAAATGGGGTCCGTCATCCGGAGATAATTCCTGAAATCATCAGGATTATTCTCACGGATCTCACGGAGCAAAGGCATATGCGAGAATTGGTCACGCTGGCGCAACCAATTCTTGGTCCATGAACTCCTCCTCACCCTGTTCATGGACTGGGCTCGTGCCAAGGTGTTAACCGCAACACCGAGCCCCTGCACAGCACGAACTCGTTCCCGAGTACGTCCACACTCCATGGCTTCAAAACGGTCGGCTGATCAAACAAACAACTTAACAGAACGCACTGAAGAACAGCAAGGCCTATGAAGAACGACCTGAAAAACAGGAACGAGCGGACCAGAACGGCCTGAGAACAGGTAGGAACTGATCCACACGCACTGAAAGCCAGATACAAACCTCACAAGCACAAACTGAACGGCAGAAGCGAACGAATTAAGCAGAAGTCTGAGAAGCGCGAATCGTCTCTAACCAAACGTCAACTAACACGCGATACACACGAGATTAGCTGACGGGGCCCAAAGGGTGTCGTTTGGGATCTCGAGCTTCCTTTTTCTAGTCCCGTCGTACGTGCTGTACGTCATCGCGTGAACCGCCGGACTTTTTGCGTGATCGTGTGTGGTCAAGTCCGTTCGCTTTTTAGTCCAGCGTACCCAGCTGGAAAGTCCAGCGGATTGTCCGCTGGACTTAGGTCCGCCGGGAAAAGTCCCTTCGTGTGTACGCGGCATTAATGTAACTTTTCAGAACAAGTGTGGCATAACCAAATAAAAAATATCATGGAATAAAAAAAAAATGGAAACGTTCAGATAGGCTAGAACCCCTTGTTCCCTTGGAGCAAATAAAACCGTTCTGGAAATCTTATGGTGTTTTATACAGTAATTCCTGAAAAAAATTAAGCTAATTATTTTGCAGTCTTAAAGTGGGGAGTCAGGATTGGTATTAGTAGGTTTTCGAATAAGTACAATTATTAATAATATTGGTCCCCTTTTTCATCAGCTACATAAAACTAAGGATGACAAACAGCAAGATCTCAAATGAAAGGATCACATACGGGCAGTCCATCCAGTAAAGAGATTGTCTCTAGATTGCATATGGCTATGTAACTGTCTGTGACTCAGGGTAAGCCTCAGGGAGGAGGTAGAAGCAGTCTCCAGGTAACATGTAAAAGAGAAGATTATACAGAGGTGCCTCAAAGTGCACACTAATTAAAAAGCATTTATTCAACGCATTATAGGAGAGCAACTTACATGTGTGTAGATAAAGATAGGCATATAGTATAGTCCACCATCCTTTGGAACAACAAGGTGCGCTGTGCCGCTAGTGTCACCGCTCTGCTGACAAAGCTTGACAAAGGAGCATACACTGACCAGCCATCGCTAGTGCGCATGATCGGAAACGAATTGCAGCTTGTGCAGTGACGTCATTGTACCTGACGCCATGCTCCAAGCATTCCAGGCCTCTTTCCTGGACCCCCCAGCACACACAGCCCGCTCCTGGATCCAGTAGAGCGGTGACACCAGCAGCAAAGTGCACCTTGTTGTTTCAAAGGAAGGTGGATTATACTATATGTATATCTTTATCTACAAAAATGTGAGTTGCTCTCCTATAATGTGTTGAATAAATACTTTTTAATCAATCGCACTTAGAGGCACCTCTATATACTCTTCTTCTAGACTGGGAGAAAGTTTTCCTTATTGAGTTCATCATAGATGGGCATCAGTTTCACCCCTAAGTATTTCAACCAAGAGGATTTCCAGGGATGATAGTATGATACAGTTAAGTGGTGTAAGGCCTGTTGGGGGATATTCAGAGGAAGAGCACCTGTTTTGGTACCATTTATTTTGTAGCCCAAAAATTTGCCATAGAGATCCAATTATTTGTGAAGATTAGGAAGAGTGACATTGGAGTTGGGTGATCTTCAAGGTAATGTTGGAAAATAAAGAGATCTTAAATTCTCTATTGTGCACTGGGATACCATTAATATTGGAATTCTGCCTAATGCATGCTGCTAAGGCTAGTTGCATAAAACAAAGATGAGGGCAAAAGGGAACAGACATGCTGGGTGCCAATAGAAATAGCAAAGAGAGGGGGGGTCACATATGGATTTCCTATACATGCAATAGGATCAGAATAAAAGTGCATAATGGCTCAGAAGAAACTGCCTTTGAGTCCTATATGTCTAAGGCTGGGTTCATACTGATGCAAATTGGATGCCAGTTTCTCCACATTCAATTAAAAATAGCCAGCTAAGCCTATCAAAGACCGTTTCTGCATGAAGGCTAAGAAGAAGGGCTTCATATTATTTTTTACTAGTCACATCAATGACATCAATAATCCTCCTGGTGTTATCTCCAGCCTGCCCGAAGTGGATAAACCCAATTTGATCCTTATCGATTATTGGAGGAAGAATCCTATTCAATCTGAAAGCTGCTGTAGCAATTTGGTGAAACTCTTCAGGTCTGTGATAGGAATTACAGTAATGTAAAAAGATTGCTTATCATGAGATACAGGAGAATCTCCCAGAAAATCCTTAAATTAACTAAGCATGTTTCAAGGGTATGGTAAGGAATGTTTTATAATAAGCATAAGGTAGCCTGTCTGGGCCTAGAGATTTATGCAAAGGGAACGTTTTACCCACAACAGTGTTTTTTTAGTTATAGGGGAATTAAGCATGAGTAGGTCAGAGGGGGTTATAGTAGCTATGTGTGTGTCCTTAAAGAGGAAGTAAACCCTTCCTCTTTGTTTCCCTGCAAAGTAAAGCATAATGGACTACTACACACAGGAGCCAGCGATGTCACAGATGTCCCCTCTGCCACGAAGCGTCCATCTTCCTTCCGGGTATCGCTGCTCCGGCGATGTGAGTGGCCAGAGAAGCGATGACGTCACTCCGGCGCATGCGCACGGGAGCCGTAAGTGATGGCCTACGCCGTTCTCTATGGCACGCATGCGCCGTAGGCATCGGTGCCGACATTTCTGTAAATATCTCCTAAACCTTTTAGGTTTGGGAGATATTTCTTTGACCTACAGGAAAGCCTAGATTAAGGCTTACCTGTAGGTCCAAGTGGTCTGTAAGGGTTTACAACCACTTTAAGTGTAATGTTTTCTTTTTTATCGAAACCAGAGATGCAGGAGTGTAAGGAATATCAAGACTATAATATTAGTTAGAGTGAAAGTCAAGGAAGATGTGGGCTATCTGAGAGGAGTGAGAGTGAAGGGTGCTAGTTTTGTACCTAACTGCTTGAGGGGCTGTATCAGCCACTTTCTCCTGCAGTTTCCCCGCTCAAAACACTTGAGTTTTATTTCCCTTGTTATAAAACATATGTTTTAAGCTGGGACAAGGCCTTCTCTATTTTACCCACTTCAAGGTCTCTTACCAGCATGTTTTAAAGCGGAAGTAAACCCTTTGATTTAAATAGTTAAAAAAAAATGGCATGCCGGAAATGCTACCTGTCACATTGACTATGCTTTCAACCAAACTGTCAAACCATCCAATGGCTGGTGTCATAACTGATCACATGTGCAGCATCATGGCAGATGAAGATTGAACAGAGGCCAAGATGGCAGCTTCCTTGGCTGAAAACGATAGGAGGGTTTACTTCCACTTGAATTGAGATGGGGAGCCCTTTTAAAAATTATTGTTACACCTGTCTTTTTCTTTGGGTAAGAGGCCATAACAGTTTGAGAATAATACTTGCAGGCAAAAAAAAATCACCCCATTTTATCTAAATGCATTTCCTGAATAAAGATTACATCCGTGGTCGAGTGACTAAATTCACTTAACACTAGATGTTTCTTGTAGTTAGAGTTAAGGCCTTGGATATTAAGGGATATTTCAGTCATGGTGGATGCAGAAAATAGAAAAGTGTTATACTTAGCTGATCCAAAAAAGCTAGGATGCAAGTTTGATAAAGTTTAGAAAGACCATATTTTGTTTTTAATTTATTTATTTTATTATTTTATTCAGGAAGGAGAGGTGGTGATCATGACTCCAAGAGGACATGAGGTGGATGTGATACCAAAGGGAAGGGAACAAGAGAATGAATAAGGCTGGGTTCACACTAGTGTGAATTGGATGCGGGTAAATTCGCATTACAGGAGTGTGTGACCGGCTCTCAACGGAGCTGGTTCACACATCTCCATGGCGGCTGTAGAGCAGATTGCACAGGGTTCAAGTCCAAATTCAGGCAAAAATTCGGGCCTGATTCGTCCCTGAAACTGGGAACAGGGACGCATGGGGCCCCTGCTGTGAGCCGCATCTGATTTAAGTGTGAACCCAGCCTTAGAGAAGAACCAAAGTAAGAAGAGGAATGCAACATCAAACTAAACACCATATAGGTAAACGATCCCACTGAAAAAAGGGTAGGAGGGGGCACCTTACTCAGCCAAATTAGACAGGATACAAAACCAAGGTATTCATCAGCATACCGAAAGGTGGAACCAAATGGCGACTGAGGGGTCCCAGAAGGGAGAGAGGCAAAACAAAATCTTTACAGCGTTGGCTTCAGTATTTCTGCCCATGAAAAAAGTTAAATGGAATTGCTACCAACAAAATCATGGGGTAGAGAGGGAAACTGGTCCAAAGAATCTTCAAGATTACTTATTTTTTCTATAAAGGGTATAGATCTTGATGAGCTTATCATTAGGAGGTACAAAGATGCAGCTCCTTTCCCCGATAACCCACTTGCTTATTAGTAAACCTGATAGTATGGAAGTTGAAGGGGAGGTGGTGAGGATAAAGGAACTGGACACCCAAGAGAGACAATGTGCAGGATAGAACCATCCATGTATCTAAATATAGGGGGGTGGATAAAACTCTGTAGTACAGAGGGGCCTGGAGCAATTACACCTGGACCTCCAATTTTAGGCACAACAGATCAAACAGGCTGAGGAACAAATCTCCTCCCTAGAGGATGAAGCTGCAGCCAGCTCTGCTACCCTTTCACGTATGTCTAATTCACACAAAGATCTATGGGAAAAGCTGGATGACCTTGAGAATTGATCAAGGCGCAATAATCTGCACATTGTCAGTTTACCAGAATCGCTCTCTGCTCCCCAACTCCCTGACATCTGTGCCAGGCTTATACCTGAACAACTAGACCTGCGCATTCCCTGCGTGATCAAACGTGCACACGGTATTGGACAACATACTGATCATCGCACTAAACCCATGGCTGTCATTATGCGTTATCTTAATTATGCTAATAAGAATGCCATCTGGCAATTTTTTTTATGCTCTCAAGCCCTTACTATTGATGGCACAGACCTGCTGCTCTTTGCTGATTATTCGATGGATGTGATGAAACAGTGCAAAGCCTTCTCAGCGGTTTGCTCAACCCCATATCGCAAACATGTCAAATTTACTCTGGCCTATCCAGCCATTTTGCATATTACTTCCCCAACCGGGACACATCTCCCTACGTCAATAGCGCTTCTGCTATGGATATAACTGTCCCTCCTATAAACAATGCCAAAGATTCCTCTGCATTGCCACGACCTCAACACAGCTTCTATAAGCCTCCATACAAAAGGGGTCGCTTTGCCAATCATGACAGTCAACCAGAGGTCTGCCGATACTCTTGCACTACTTTCTGGTCTCTACAATCCTTTTGGGTAATGGTTACTCTGTTATTTTTTTCTCACTCTGCAGCTCCCCGGCTGTTGTATTGGTCCACATTGATTGTATATATTTTTACATATGGTTATTTACATTGCATGTTCCTTGCTCAGCTCTTAACAAAAGGGCACCTCATAGGCCAGCTCCTTACTCCCTCTTTAGTTTGAACCATGGGCCTCAATCACACCCTCCTGCATCCTCACTACACGGGTCCCCCTCCTCATTCCCTTCCTTCCTCACCCCTGCTCTCCTACCATCACCCCTCCCCAAGCTTTAGTTTCATCCTTTGGAGCGGAGTAATTAGCTAGCGGGAGCTCTGCATGGGAGTCGGTCCTCATGTGGGAAAAGGTGACGTTTACACAGTTAAACAGGTGGTTTTTACCCCCGTTTTTAAAAAAAATTCCTTTATCTTTTTATTTTTTCTTAGTGTTTAAACTGTTTACCTGTTTCGCTATTATACCCTCAGCTTGTTTTCAACATATCCATGTTGCTCAGCTGGGAGGAACGGTATCAGACAGGAGGATCAACTCTGTGCGATCTTCTACCAACTCTCTTCCAAAACAGACATGGCTCCTCAAAGCGGTGGGGATCACCTAAGAGTTGTCTCTTGAAATGTCAAGGGGTTTACACTCGCTAGGTAAGCTAATGTAAATTCTTAGGCACCTAAAGTGCCTCCGGGCAGATGTTGCACTCCTCCAGGTGACCCATATATTCGCAGACGACTTGTCTCGCTTATGCAAACTATGGGTAGGTGACATCTATAGCTCTCCGGCAGTAGGACGTAAAGCTGGAGTAGCAATTTTGCTACATAAAAATCTGAGACATACTGTCCAGAATGTTCAGTCTGACTCGATAGGCCGAAAACTCACACTACACCTGACCCTCACTTCTAGTGACATCGCTTTCACCAATATCGATGCTCCTAACTACTGCATACTTCAAGTTCCTGAGGCTCTCCACCTAGTTGGCGGGGACTTTAACTATGTCATGTGCCCCTCGGAGGATCGTACCGATAGCAGGTCCTGCACTCCACGTGACCTTACTCCCTCAATTGTGAATCCCACCCTTCTGGCCAAATCCATTTCATCTATGCATCTTGTAGACATCTGGCAACTTATGCACCCGACCAATCGCGTTTTTTACCTTTTTCTCACACCCGCATAATTAATTCTCGCGTATAGACTATTTTTTTGCTTCCCCGGCACTAAGCTCACTTCTCTTAGCTGTGGAAATAAGCGATACAGTAATATCAGGTCATAGCCCTATAATTGTAAATTTAATTAATAATAAACTATCGTCACCCTCGCTGCTATTTGGATTTTCCCTCATACTTCGCAGACAATGAAGATTTCCGTCAAATGGTATACGATGCTTGGGCAGAGTATGCCTCCACTAATGGAGCTCACATTACTGATCCAAACCTTTTTTTGGGAAGTGGGTAAAGCCTTCTTAAGGGGGAAAATCATTTCCTACACACCTCATTTTAAAAAACATTCACGGGAGCAATATCAACAGGCCAGTGAAGCGCTTTGTTCGGCATATGAGACTCTGAATAGGAATTGGACTCCATCTACTATAAAAGCATGGAAAATGGCCAAACATAACTTCGACTTATGGGCAGAGCAGCAGGAGGCATCTAAAATGTCCTACTCTACTCTAAGCTTCCACAGGTTTGGTAACAAGGCAGGCAAACTATTGGCCAAACTTTGCGCTGGTATTAAACGTCCTACCTACGTCACCGCTCTGAAAAACCCTACAGGCTCCCTTGTTACCTCACCTGCATAAATTGGCACATTACTGGCCGATTACTACACAACTCTTTACTCCAAGGACCCTACTGATCAAACTACTGTTGAGGCTCTGCTAGCCAGAGTGCGGCCTCCCCCAATTCACTTCTACACACCTAGAAACTCTTAACGCTCCCATCTCATTGGAAGATATTCAGCTGACTATCAAATCTTTAGCGTTGGCTAAAGCTCCGGGCCCTGATGCATATATACGGCCGAATTTTACAAACTCACGAAAAAATTCATCCCTGATACTCTAAAACATGTTTTCACCGCAATGTGGGAGGGTGGCCCCTATCTCCCCACAGGTACACAGGCCCATATTAAACTCATCTCCAAGAAAGGGAAACATCCTCTCCATCCAGGCTCCTACAGACTAATCTCCCTAATTAATGTGGATGTTAAAATTCTTTCCAAAATAATAGCATCACACTTGGCCCCTCTGCTCCTGTCTATACTACACCCAGCTCAATCGGGTTTTGTCCCGGGACGCTCTGCCACCTTGAATATTCGCAACGTTTTATTGGCTCTAGAATATGCCAAAACACACTTATTGCTATCATTTCGCTTGATGCCGAAAAAGCCTTCGATAACACTTGTTTCCCCTAGCTATTCAGAGTATCTTCTCGGGTCCAGTAGTGCGTTTTCTACAACAAATGTACGCATCCCTGATGGCTTGCCTAATTACCCATGATTTCATATCCGCCACCATACCCCTGACAAAGGGAACGAGGCAGGGATGTCCTCTTTCCCCTCTTCTCTTCAAAATAGCACTTGAACCCCTATCTAGGATTCTCAATTCATCTGCTGGTGCTAGTGGTGTCACTGTTGGTGATCAGACCTTCCGATCTGCTTTGTTTGAGGACGACATCTTGCTGTTTTCCTCCGATTTCCGTTGCTCTGATTGGTACTTGAAATGCGATCTTCCCAATTCATTAGGCGAGCTCAAATTACCAGATGTGAATGAGCCCTATGACCCCGTCCAACCTAAGTCCCCGAGTTCTCAGGTGTCTTCCAGCCCCCTAAGACCTTCATACTCTTCACAGAGCACTTGTCTATAACTCAGCTGCTTGTATCCCTATAAGTCCATCACTGGGTTGTACTATGTTAGGCCTCCACTCCTGAGGGTACCACACTATATTATAATTTGTATAATTTGTTACTATTCTTTGTTTCTCTTTGTAGGTATGATACTATGCTAGTTTATTACATACGGGTAAAATTGCTTTTCTTCCCACATTCCTTCTCTCTTATTTCTCCTTTTATCCCCCTCCCCCCCTCTACCCACCTTTGACCCTGTTAGGGTCCCTATATCTGATAAATATCTGCATTGTAACTCTCTGTAACAACTTTGGGTCCTCTGACCCCGTACCATGTATCTGTCCTTTGTATTTTGTTACTTGGAAAACCTAATAAATATAATAAAAAAAAATAAGCAAGGAAGTGTTCGTCCAAATAAACACAGAAAAAGACACTGAAAGACAAAAAAAAACAGGTTTGTATCCAATAAAGGATCCAAATAGGAAAAAAATAATGCTTAAAATTAGAAAATAGAGCAAGTGCCCAACTTCAATATCTTGGAATATGGATTCATGGAAATCTAAAGAATAGTGTTGACATCAGAGCTGAAATCGCCAAGGCCAAAGTTTCTGGAGATAAAGAGCACACTCTAAGTATGAAGAAAAGATTGCTATATACACAAGCCTGTTTTTTTCTTTGGTATGGCACAGAAACATCACAATGGGGTTGATTTAATAAACACTAATAGGCTGTTAACTTTTCAAGGAAATGTTCTCTTAGCTTAGTGAATGGGCATTCTTTGCAATGTGACTTTTGCCATAATCATGTGCAGGGAAAATAAAATAAGAATATTTCTGCTTTCACGTGCTTGGAAGAAACAAGCCAACAAAACCTCACCTCATTCACTATATGGAAAACTATCTTGCAAAGTAAAAATTCTCTTACAAAGTAAAAAGTAAATTTAGCTTTAGAAGTTTAGCCTTCTCTTACATTTGATGCCTATGCTGTGAACACACATTGGCTACATTAAGCTTCCACGCAAATTAAAAAATGTGTTATTTCAGGTCAGAAAGAGAGTCATAGGGATACCCAGTTTAGTCACTGAGCTTAAGTACTCCAAAAAGATTCTCTTTAGTGATGATTGTATATTTTCTTGATAGACAGATCCCTGTAATAAATGACTAAGGAAAGTAGATAAATGCTAAAATCCAATAATCACATTCTTGCTGTTATGATTGTTTCTTCATGATTCTCAACAGGAGGAAAAACTCTAGCTTGAAAACAAAGCATTCTGGGAACAGTTTAATAAAAAGAATTGCCAAGCGGGGGGTAATTTCATGTCATGTTCTCAGTGGGAGTTCATTTCTTCAACTTACTGATGAGATTATTTTGACAATAGCTGCTATAGGAAATGTAATTGTTTTAACCATTTAAACACAGATTCTTTCACCTAATTTTTTTTCAATCTGTACCTTTCATTGAGTGAGAGAGAATTTTCTAAATCTCAAACACTTACTCATCATTCCAGAAAGCAGATAAGGATGCCATTCATAGATAAAATAACCCAGGGTCATAGAGCATTGGCATAAATAACTCATCACGACCAATCATAGACCATCACTAGTTTTGCCACATATGTAAAGACTGGAAATAGAAATGTTTAATGCTGGTTATTGCACATCCTTGCTCTTTGCAATATTGGTTAATCCCCAAAGGTACTAGGTAGTAGTTACTGACTAAGTGATCATTAGGTATGTGCAGAATGGAAAAATGTGTTTTGTTTTATTTCAGATAGATTTGTTATGTTACTAAATTTGTTTCATTATGGAATTCGTTTAGTATGGTTTCGGAATTTGTTTAGTTTAATTTCTTTTTCGTTAAATTTAGTTTTCATGAAAATGTGTTTAATTTTAAAATTTTCTAACGAATTCCAACTTTTCAGAATGATTAGAATTCGGAACGGTCGAAAAACGAATGACCAATCTGAATTATGTGTGAAGAAATACAGTAGCTGGTTGTTAAGCAGCCACCCGCGACCTTAACAACCATGAGTCATCTGTCAGCGGGCTTCCCCACTAACACATGAATGTAAAGAAAACAATGCCGACATTGCCCAGCAATAGAAAATTTTATTTTTAAAAAAATTACGTGCATGAATTCCATCAGGCAGTGGTTATTCAGAAGAGCAGTTATTTCCGAGCTGGAGGGGGATTAAGGGAATTCCTGTTCTTGGCAATAGCTAAGCGTGTAGCGATAAGTACATGGGAGATGACTGTGCGTGAAGGTCGAGGCCAAAGTTCCATGTCAAGGCCCAATAGTACCATTTGTGGAGTTAGGTATACAGGAACTGGTAGAATGGAGAGGAGGAGTTTGGAGACTTTAGACCATAGCGTGGCTAGGATTGGGCAGTCCCACCATATGTGGAGTGGGGTGCCTGGGGATCCACAGTTTATCCAACAAAGATTGGTTGCATTTTAGTATATACGGGCAAGTTTGGTTGGTGTGAGGTACCAGTTATGGTATACTTTTTGAAATGTTTCCCAGTGGAGTAGGCATCTGGAGATTTTCAGAGGTGCTTGGAGTGAGCGATGCCATTACTGGGGAGTGTAGGAGCATTGTAGCAATTGTTCCCATTTTAGCATCGTGGGGGATTTGGATGTAGGGCAAGTTTCGGTGAGGAGCTTGTAGCAGAAAGAGATTCCGCGTTGGTGGGATGCATTGAGGTTAAAAAATGTTAATACTTGCCATGGCAGTAGGTTTTCGGACCATTGTATCTTAGAGAAAATTTAGCGTATCCTAAGGTATTTTAAAAAATCTTTATGTCCTATGTGAAAGGTGGCTTGAAGATTTTGGAACGACTAGAGGGGGGGACCCTGGTAAAGGTTTCCGAGGGTGGAGATGCCCGTGATGATCCACTCAGTTACATTGATGTCAGGGGTGAGGATGGGGAGGGCTTCCATTGGTAAATGTTTGAGTAGTCGTAGTGGGATACCCTTAGGGGCTTGTATGGTGGGTTCCATATCCAGATGGTAGCATTAATAGTCTCAAGAAATGAGTGAGTCTCATGATGTTGCAGGAGAAGTGCGCACAGGATCAGTTTGGGGTGGGAGGTGAGTGCTGTTTGTTCTATTTGTAACCATGTGGTTTATCGTGTAGTGTTCCACCAGGTTTTGGCTTGGTCAAGTATTGTCGCCTTGTAGTAGGCTGTTGAGTCCGGTGCTCCCATCCCTCCAATAGTGACTGGTTTGCATAAAGTGATGCTCTTAAGTCGAGATCGTTTGCCGCCCCATATGAAGGTGCTTATGAAGGATTGCAATTGCAGTATTTGTTGTTTGAGAAAAGGTATTGGCAAGGTTTGGAAAACATATAAGACATGGGGTAGGAGATACATTTTAGCGAGGACGATTCAGTCTGCCTATGAGGCAGTCATGTGTTTGAGGTCTTGTACAGTTTTCTGCAGTTTGGCTGTAAGATTAATAAGGTTGATAGAACGTAGGTGAGATGAGGGTGTGGTGAGTTGTATGCCCAGGTATGTGAGGGTGGAGTTGGGGGCCCATGAGAAAGACGGTAACATGGTGTTTGGCTTGTTGGTTTAGTTATATACATAGCATTAGGGATGAGCACAATGTTCGAGTCGAACATCGGGTGTTCGCCTGTTCGCCGAATAGCATACAATTTGGGGTGTTCGCGGCACCCCCTTTGAAAGTCTATGGGATAAATAAGTAACAAAACAAACAAAAGTGCTAATTTTAAAGGCTTATATGCATGGTATTGTCATAAAAAAGTTTGGGGACCTGGGTCCTGCCCCAGGGGACATATATCAATGCATTTTTTTTTAAAAAAAAACTGCAGTTTTTTCAGGAACAGTGATTTTAATAATGCTTAAAGTGAAACAATAAAAGTGTAATATTCCTTTAAATTTTGTACCTGGGGGTGTCTATTGTATGCCTCTAAAATCGCGAATGTTTCCCGTGTTTAGAACAGTCCGAGAACAAAATTACATTTCTAAAGGAAAAAAAAGTAATTTAAAAGTACTCGGTCCCGGCAATACACATAAAAGTTCCATACCAGGCCCTTCAGGCCATTTTTCTTTAAAATGTTGTCACAGTGTTCCCCTTAAAATCCATACCAGACCTGAAGGGCCTGGTATGGAATTTGAGGGTACCCCCACGCATTTTTTTTTTAAATTTTGGTGCGGGGTTCCCCTGTGGGGGAATCCCATGCCGTTTTTATCAATGAACTCTTGTGTGGGTTGCCGGAACCGACAAATTATTATAGCCACAAGTAATTTTTTTCCTTTTAGACATGTAATTTTGCTCTCAGACTGTTCTAAGGACCCAGGTCCCTAAACACTTTTTTAAGACAATAACTTGCATATAAGCCTTAAAATTAGCACTTTTGATTTTTCATGTTAGTGTCCCATAGACTTTAACGGTGTTCGTGTGTTCGAACAAATTTTTTGCATGTTCTGCTGTGAACTGGATTTAGAAAAGTTGATTTTATATAGGGAGGCTTCACTGAATAAATCTAGGGTATTGTGGAGTGTGGAGTGTGGGGAATGAGGAGACAGGGTCAGTATGAGAGATGATAACATCATCCACGTATAGGCCAATTTTGTGTGTTACGTTTGTTATTGCTATTCCTGAGATTTGCGGGTTGTTTCTAATTGATTGGGCTAGGGGTTCCATGACAAGGGCGAATATCAGGGGTGAAAGTGGGCATCCCTGACGTGTCCCATTAGAAATATGGAAGGGGTCTGAGAATAGCCCGGACGTCATTACTCTGGCGCTAGGGGAGGAGTATTGCCTGTAGGATGGTCCCAGAGAAGCCAAATTTCCAGGACCACTGTTCCAGGACCGCTGTTCTATCAAATGCCTTCTCTGGATGAGGGAGATGAGCAGAGAAGGCGTTTGATGGTGCTCCACCCACTGTATCAGGTTTACAAACCTGCGGGTGCCGTCTGATGCTTGTCTGCCAGCCACAAAATCCACTTGGTCGATATGTATTAGTTGTGGTATGATGTCGGATAGGCTGGTCAGTCGGTTTGGCCGGTTTTGGGATAGTGGTAATAGTAGCTTGGAGGGATTCTGGCCGGGTGGAGCCGGTGTTTGCGGTAAAATTGAAAGAGTGGCATAGGTAGGGGGTAAGGAGTTTAGAGAATGTTTTATAGTATTCGTTACTAAACCCGTTGGGGCCCGGAGCTTTATGAAGGGGCAGGGCGGTGATGGCTGTTGTAACTTCCAATGGGGAGAACGGGGAGGAAAGTTGAAGAACCTGTTCCTGTGACAGTGTTGGGGGGGGGGGGTTGGCAAAGATGTCATTTATATCGAAGGCGGAGGGTAGTAGGGCTAGAACTGGTGAGGTTGTATAGTTTGGAGTAATAAGAACTAAATTGGTCCACAATGCCTTTAGGGTTAAGCCCCATACACACGGTCGGAAAATCCGACCACCAAATCCATCGGATTTTTTCCGACGGATTTAGTCCGACACTGGTGTTGCATACACACGGTCGGACAAAGTTGTCGGAAAATACGATTCTTCTGAACGTGGTGACGTTTGTTGCCTACGACGGGACTACATAGAGGCTAGTAGCCAATAGCTTTGGTCTTGTAATGTGATCTGAGCATGCGTGGCACTTTGTCTGTCGGAATTCGCTACACACGATCGGAATTGGTGTGATCGGACTTTGTTGTCGGAAAATTTTTAGAGCAGGAGATACAACTTTGTCCGTCGGACAATCCGATGGAAAATGTCCGATGGTGCCTACACACGGTCGGAATTTCTGACAACATTGTCCGATAGGACAGAATCCATCGGAAAATCTGACCGTGTGTATGGGGCTTTAGTGTGTTTTATGCCATGGTGGTCGGTAAGGAACGGGATTTTGTTTTGTGTTAGTTTGCATTTGAGTTGTTTAGCTAGGTATGCCCCAGATTTGTTGTGTTGTGAGTAGGATTGTAGGTGGAGGTGTTTGAGGTGGTAGTCGAAGTTTGTGTGGAGGTGGTCACTGAGGGCCTGTCTAGCTGTCTGTAGTTCAGAGCTGAGCAGAGGGGAGGGTTGGGGTTTATTAGCTCGTTCAAGAGTACGTATTTGGTCTAGGAGCTTGTTCGTAGTGGAATTATATTGTTTTTTTCTCGTGGGCCCCTAATTTGATTAGGAGGCCTCTGATGTAGGCCTTGTGGGCATTCCATAGTATGGTGGGATTGGCCACCGTCCCGGTATTGGTCGTGAAATATTGTTGCAACTTGGATAGGATCTGCTTTTGACACAGCGGCCGTGCAATAATAGAGGTGTTGACACTCCATATGGTATTGTTTTTGTTTGTGAGTGCTGGAAATGGCCTCATTAAGATGGGCGCATGGTCAGCCCACGTGATAAGCCCAATTTTAGTATCCTGGACCATCTGAAGGGTTTGCTTGTCAGTCAAAAAGAGATCTATCTGAGAGTAGGCGTGTTGTGTGTGGGAGAAAAAGGTGTAATCTCTTTCAGTGCCATGATGGCATCTCCAAGGGTCGTAGAGGTCCCCCGAGTGGAGCAGGGAGAAGAGAGAGGTGGAGCATTTATGGGAAGGATTATAAGTGTCTAGCGAGGCATCAACAATTTGATTGAAGTCACCGCAGATAATCAAGTGGCCTTGTTTGAAGGGTTCCTGCTTTTGTAGAAGCAGTGTTGATTGGTATTGGGGGAATAGATGTTAGCAATGGTAATGGTCTGGTTGTTGACAGCAGCATTCAAGATTATGAATCTGCCATCAGGGTCTATGTCAGTGTGGAATGGTTGGAATAAGACCGTGGAGCGTATGGCAAGCATAACACCTGCTTTATTCTTGGTGGAGTTTGCGAAGTAGCAGTGTGGGTATTGTTTGTGGGAACAGGAGGCAGGGTGTGGGTTTCTCGCCGTGGGTATGTAGAGGGGTGTGTGTGAGGGGCAGTGATGTAACTAACTTAGTTAAAGTAAACAGCGTTACTTAACACCGTTACTTATCTAACTGATTACTCTCCCCCTCATGGTAACGCCGTTCCCATTACTTGGGCGGCATTACCGCAATTACATCTCTGCCGATGGGTGCACCGAGATATCCGCTGCTCCGGAGCTAGGCGAAGCTGCGGCCTTTCCTAAGGCCGAGGCCGCTGAGCGCTTCGTGGATCGCGGCTGACGAAGCGGCGGCCATCTTGGTGCACCGGTCGGCCGTTTACAGTGTGATTGCTCCGTCAAATGACGGATCGATCACTTGTAAACGCCGGTTCCTCTCTCCCCTCTGTGTACAGATCTGTACAGTGGAGGGGAGAGATCAGATGGCAGCAGCACTGTGGGATGGATCTGTAGTGCCCACAGTGCTGCTCTGTGACAACTGCAGTCACAGCCCTTCCTCCATACCCCTGCAATACCCAGCCAATACCCTGCCAATACTCTGCAATACCCTGCCAATACCCTGCCAATACTCTGCAATACCCTGCCAATACTCTGCAATACCCTGCAATACCCTGCCAATACTCTGCAATACCCTGCCAATACGCTGCAATACCCTGCCAATACTCTGCAATACCCTGCCAATACTCTGCAATACCCTGCCAATACTCTGCAATACCCTGCCAATACTCTGCAATACCTGCCATACTCTGCAATACCCTGACAATACCCTGACAATACTCTGCCATACCCAGCCAATACTCTGCCATACCTAGCCATACCCAGCCATACTCTGCCATACCTAGCCATACTCTGCCATACCCAGCCATACTCGGTAATACCCAGCCATACTCGGTAATACCCAGCCATACTCTGCAATACTCGGTAATACCCAGCCATGCTCTGCAATACTCGCTAATACCCAGCCATACTCAGCGATACCCAGCCGTACCCAGCCATGCTCAGCCGTACCCAGTCATACTCAGCCAATATTACAGTGGGGGAGATGACGTGGATATTACAGTGGGGAGATGTATATTACAGTGGGTATATTACAGCGGGTCAGGCTTTCCCAGTGATGCACGGGTGACCCCGCCCCCTCTGATGCAAGGGAAAAGCCGGTCTTCCCCAGTGATGTACGGGTGACCCCACCCCCTCTGATGTAACGCAGGTTTCTGTTACATCAGAGGGGGCAGCTTCCCCCTTGCGTCAGAGGGGGCGGGGTCAGGTGACGGGTGGCCCGGTTCTCCTCAGCTAAGACCTGGGTTTCCCGCAGGGTCTCCGTGGAGACAGGATGCGCTGCGCTGGACATCATTGGGAGAGATCAGCCATCGCTGGACCCCGAGAAGAGATCAGCCATAGCAGGATAGCAAGAGTGCATTACCACCGCTGGAATCTTTTTTTTTTTTTTTTAATAAAGGACTTTTACCCACGGGGTCTGTGTGTTTTTTTAACTATTTTTTACACTTTCTTTGTGAAATGGTAGGTGTACTTTTGTACCCCCTTACCATTTCAAACAGGGGGGGCGGGATCTTAGGGGCCGCTTGTTAAAAGGGGCTTCCAGATTCTGATAAGCCCCCCGCCCGCAGACCCCCACAACCACCGGCCAGGGTTGTGGGGACGAGGCCCTTGTCCCTATCAACATGGGGACATGGTGCTTTGAGGGGTCACAGACCCCCAAAGCATCCTCCCAATGTTGAGGGCATGTGGCCTGGTATGGTTCAGGAGGGGGGCGCTCTCTCGTCTCCCCCTCTTTTCCTGCGGCCTGCCAGGTTGCGTGCTTGGATAAAGGGTCTGGTATGGATTTTTGGGTGGAACTCCACGCCATTTTTTTTTAAATTTGGCGTGGAGTTCCCCTTAAAATCCATACCAGAACCTTCAGGTCTGGTATGGATATTTGGGGGGAACCCCACGTATTTTTTTTATTTTTATTTGACCCGGGGTTCCCCATACCAGACCTGAAGGGCCTGGTAATTGAATTTGGGGGGAACCCCACGCATATTCTTTTTTTTTTATCAATGACTTTCAATGACTGTTCTCTGTTCTACGGGAGCTGACAATTCATTATAACCGTGAGTGCTTTTAAATGACGTTTTTTCCTGCAGAAATGACACTTGCAGGGACAGTTCTAAGCACGGGAAACATGCGTACAGGCATACTATACACGCCCCCCAGGTGTGAAATTTAAAGGAGTATTACACTTTTATTGTTTCACTTTAAGCATTATTAAAATCACAGCTCCCGAAAAAAAAATTGTTTTTTTAAAACTTTTTTTTGCATTAATACCCTGGGGCAGGACCCAGGTCGCCAAACACTTTTTATGACAATAACTTGCATATAAGCCTTTAAAATGAGAACTTTAGATTTATCCCATAGACTTTTACAGGGTTTTCACGGCTTTTTGAATTTACCCCAAATTGTTTGCTGTTCGGTAAACAGGCAAACAGACAATGTTCGAGTCGAACATGAGTTCGACTCGAACTCGAAGCTCGTCCCTACTTACAACCTATCTTGACATTGATGTTTGCGCATTTTTTGCTCTGAATGCTGTACCACATAATGTCTTAGTGAGATTTCTTTCCTTTACCTTATGACTTATTTTAACAGCTACCCTTAGACAGGATCCCCTTTTCTTATTTTAGATTGTGCAACCTTCTCATTGAGGCATATCCCAGGGTGCAGCTTCCTGCCGCTGAGAGTTATGCCCCATACAGACGATCGGACATTCCGAAAACAAAATCCATCGTTTTTTTTCCGACAGATGTTGACTCAAACCTGTCTTGCATACACACCTTCGCGCAAAGTTGTCGGAATTTCCAATTGTCAAGAACGCAGTGACATACAACACGTATGACGGGACTATATAAGGGAGGTTCAGCACCACGTGTGGCACTCTTTGGGCTCCTTCTGCTGATCTTGTGTTTATCGCGTGTTAGTAGAAGTTTGGTTAGAGACGATTCGTGCTTTTCAGACTTGTGCTTCAGATCGTTTCTACTCTTCAGTTTGTGCTTGCGTGTAGCCAATTCGCATTTGTTTGTCATTGCGTGCTATTTTATATAGTACTCTTTGATTTTCAGTGCTTATTGTCTGCTCGTTGCTGATTTTCAGTTTGTTCTTTCAGGCCTTGCTGTTTATCAGTGCTTTCTGTTAGTCCGTCCTGACCAGCCGGCCGTTTTGAAGCCATGTTGCATGTACATACTCATCGTAGAGTTCATGCTGTGCAGGGGCTTGGTGTTGGGCTTTTAGCTTTGACCCAAGCCCAGTCCATGAACAGGGCGAGGAGGAGTTCATGGAGCAAGAATTGCTTGCTCCAGCGTGACCAATTCTCGCACATGTCTTTGCTTCGTGAGGGAGAATAATCCTGATGATTTCAGGAATTAACTCAGGATGACGAACCCCGTTTTTCACCGTCTGTTGGCTTTGCTGTCCCCTTATATCAGCAGGCAGGATACCTGGTTGCGGCAAGTCATCACTCCGGAGCAGAGTTGCCACGTTGCGGTACTTGGCGACAGGGAGAAGCCTGCAGGACCTCAAGTTCTCAACAGGCATCTCCCCCAGGCTCTAGGGATCATTATCCCAGAGACCTGTTCTGCCATTGTTCAGATCCTGCAGAAGGACTATATTAAGGTAAGTTTTCTCCTTTAACACCACATTCTATGTATTTAATGTTTGCTAATGTATTGTATTTCTTTCATCGTTCCCTGATTACCATGATTGGAATATGCTGTAATATGCTGTGCCCCTTTGTCCTCATGCATGCTGGAAGCTTTTAAAGTTCCTTTTTTGTCCTTCATGCATATTTGCCTTCACTAACCTCCACAGCATGCTCTCCTGGGCCTATATACACCTATAGCCTAGTTACTTTGCAATGTATTTTGTCAGCTTCATAGTAGTGCATTCCCCTAAACACCCCCTAAAATGTGTACAAATGTTATGTGTGTCCTTAAATTCATGCAGATTGCCTTTTTTTTTTTGGTGGGCCAAACTCATTTGGAACCCCCCCCTCCCCCCAACCGCTAAGTCAGCTGATAGCAATCCTCTATCTGCTGACTTTGCCAACCCATGCACACTATACCTACCTCTATAGTGGTCAGATTTATGGACGACTTCACCAAAGCATGTAGTGCAAGGGCCTGCCTGAATACTTTCAAATGCTACTGTTTAAAGTTTTTTCTCCTATTATTATCTTGATAGGTAATAGCAGAATGTAAAAATGTACTTCCATTTGTTCAGTGTGTATTTATTTTTATTTTTTATTATGACACTTCTTACCTGTTCAGTGGGCTGCCAATAGTGTAAGTAAGGAGGGGCTGGCGAAAGTTAACACCCATTATTTAGGCATTCAGCTCTCAATGAAGTGGAGAGGGTTACCGGTCCAAAACACCCCCCCCCCCCCTAATTTTTTGCAATGGGCCATCAGATGGGTTGAGGAATCTGATAAGTGGACCTTATACTTTTGTCTTTAAATACTCATTTCTAAAAATGTTATACTTATGTTGGACAAAAATGTTTGTCTAATCTGCTTGCAATGTTGATGTGCAATATGACAAAAAAAATTCTTGTTTGACTCCACAGTTTCCTTCAACGCCACAGGAATGGCAGACTGTGGCCTCCCACTTTGCCACCTGTTGGGACTTTCCCAATTGTGGAGGTGCAATTGATGGGAAACATGTCTGCATCGTCCCACCCCCCAACTCGGTGTCCTACTATTATAATTACAAGGGGTATAATAGTGTTGTGATGTTGGTGGTGGTGTCAGCTACCTACGAGTTCCTGTATGTGGACGTGAGAAAAAATGGCCACATGTCGAATGGTGGAGTGATTGCGCAGACGGAGTTCTACTGGCATCTCCAGAGTGGCAGTTTGGGCTTGCCACCTCCAGAGGAGAATGTGGAAGGACTCCCCTTCGTCTTCATCGCGGATGAAACGTTTGCACTGAGGGACCATCGATTGATATGCCAGACAATGTCTGAGAGGCAGTTTTTTAATAAATGTATCTTTCAAACTGCAATATTTGTTTTCATTTACCACTTGGGTTTGTTTTAGGTGTCTCCTAGGTTTTTTTTGGGTTATTTTGTGGGCCTTTTTCTTCAACAGTGCAAACCAAATTTCTGGGCGAGATGAGAGTCTCTTCTTCAGATAATATTATTATTATGTTGTGGGTCTGCTACACACACACCTTGTTTTTGTTGTTAATGTATGTAGTGCATTACTGCCAAAAATATTCATAATTTTCTGCATCATGACAGAAATGTGTGGAGTCATGAAAATGTTGTGATTGGGGCAAATTAAAAAGCACTGTGGGTGTTATTTACTAAAGGCAAATCCACTATGCACTACAAGTGCACTGCAAAAGTGCACTTGAAACTGCATTTGGAGTGCAAAGTTGATTTGCCTTTAGTAAATAACACCCATTGTCACAGAAAACAACAACTTTACTACAAATACTGCTTTTGCGCATTGAAAAAGGAAGCCAAACATTGTTGATAATCAAACTTTTTACTCAAAGCACATTCACACATGTGCGTTTATAAAAGGGTTTTAAAACAAACCAACATATTTGGTGTATATAACATTATTTTTGGTAACATTAATATAACTCGCTGTTTTTTATAAAACAGGCATGTATCAAAGCATAACATACCGAACTCAGGAAATTACAAAGTTCAACTTTGAAAAGTGAAGAAAATATCAGACATGAGTATGTCCAAACTGTGTTGATATTGCCTTCATCACATGGGGTGTCACCCCTGTAAAAGCCAAATTTGGAAGATGCACACAAATTGGGATTTAAACTGGGGATTTCCCTCCTGATCCCATGCCTAATGTCAACATGTGCTATCTCCCATCATGCGGGATCAATGTACGTGTTTTGTGGGTGCAACCCCTTCATCTCAGCCACTTTAGTAGCGAGGAAGCATGAGAGGGTTACCTGTCCAAAACACCCCCCCTGTCACGTACCTTAAGGCAGAGCCCGTGTTGCAGGGAGCGGCCACTCGTAAACCCCTGGTTCAGGAACCCCTGATAGGGAAGACAGGAGCTCGAGAGCACAGGGGAGCACAAGTGCCTGGCTGGTAAGCTGGGTAGAGGGCCGGAGATCTGTGCGGACGGGAACCAGGAGGTGACCTGTAGTCCAGCGGCAGGAAGCAAGCAGGTGATGCGCAGCAGACACAAGGAGGTGTCCTGTAATCCGGCAGCAGGAAGCAAGCAGGTAATGTGCAGTAGACACACGGAGGTGTTCTGTAGTCCAGCAGCAGGAAGCAAACAGGTAATGTGCAGCAGACACAAGGAGGTGTCCTGTAGTCCAGCAGCAGGAAGCAAACAGGTAATGTGCAGCAGACACAAGGAGGTGTCCTGTAGTCCAGCAGCAGGAAGCAAACAGGTAATGTGCAGCAGACACAAGGAGGTGTCCTGTAGTCCAGCAGCAGGAAGCAAACAGGTAATGTGCAGCAGACACAAGGAGGTGTCCTGTAGTCCAGCAGCAGGAAGCAGACAGGTAATGTGCAGCAGACACAAGGAGGTGTCCTGTAGTCCAGCAGCAGGAAGCAAACAGGTAATGTGCAGCAGACACAAGGAGGTGTCCTGTAGTCCAGCAGCAGGAAGCAGACAGGTAATGTGCAGCAGACACAAGGAGGTGTCCTGTAGTCCAGCAGCAGGAAGCAAACAGGTAATGTGCAGCAGACACAAGGAGGTGTCCTGTAGTCCAGCAGCAGGAAGCAGACAGGTAATGTGCAGCAGACACAAGGAGGTGTCCTGTAGTCCAGCAGCAGGAAGCAAACAGGTAATGTGCAGCAGACACAAGGAGGTGTCCTGTAGTCCAGCAGCAGGAAGCAGACAGGTAATGTGCAGCAGACACAAGGAGGTGTCCTGTAGTCCAGCAGCAGGAAGCAGACAGGTAATGTGCAGCAGACACAAGGAGGTGTCCTGTAGTCCAGCAGCAGGAAGCAAACAGGTAATGTGCAGCAGACACAAGGAGGTGTCCTGTAGTCCAGCAGCAGGAAGCAGACAGGTAATGTGCAGCAGACACAAGGAGGTGTCCTGTAGTCCAGCAGCAGGAAGCAGACAGGTAATGTGCAGGCGGGTCTCAAACAGGCAGGGTCAAACACAGACGGGCAGATCAGGTACAAGGGAGCATCCAAAGGGGTAGTCAAAGTCCAGAACCGAGATCGGGGCAGGCAGAGGTCAGAAGAGTCAGAGACAAGCCGGGTTTCAGCAGGGATCAGATAAATCAGGTTTTGCAGGTTGACCAAGCACATACAGGAAACACTGTTGATCGGGCAGCAAGGCAACAGGGATTGGGTTGGGCTTAAATAGCGCTCTTGGCGCCAAACAGCGTCAAGGAAGCCGCGCGTGCACGCGCGCGCCCCCGCGCGCTCCCGCGCGCGCCCGCGCGCGCCCGCGCGCACCGACAGCCGCGCTATTGCGCATGTGTGGGCGCAGCAGGCCCGTTCTGAGCCGAGGAGTCCTTCTCCTCCTGGGGATGTTGGGACGTCTGCTGGAGGGGCTTTCCTGACATTGCCCCCCTCCAATGGGCAGCCTCCGGATGCCCAACTGGGCCCACTTACTTGGATTGGCTCTCCTGAAGGCCGAAATTAGCCTCTGAGCATGGATGTTGGCCTCTGGCTCCCAAGAATTCTCTTCCGGCCCATAGCCCTTCCACTTTACAAGGTATTGAACCTGGCCATATCTCTTCCTGCAGTCCACAATAGTTTCCACTTCAAATTCCTCCTCACCATCGATAAGCACAGGTTCAGGAGGGCCGGTGTTCCGGCCAGCAAAGGGATCCGGAGTTGACGGTTTTAGGAGGGCAACGTGAAAGGCTGGGTGGATTCTGAATGAGTCGGGCAGTTTTAACTCGTAAGCCACGTTATTGATTTTTCTAGTTATAGGAAAAGGACCCACAAACTTTGGCCCCAATTTCCTGGAAGGACACGCCAATTTCAAGTTCTGGGTGGACAGCCAAACCAAGTCTCCCGGCTTCAGGTTGAGGTCCCCTCTCCTCCTCTTGTCAAATGTCGCCTTGTTTCGTTCCTGGGTCTTCAGTATCGTCTCCTGAAGTAATTTGTTATTGGTGCTGAAAAAATTCAGGGTTTCCTGGGCTGCCGGCACGGGGCACTCTGGGATGCTGTTGGACAAGAACAGGGGATGAAACCCGTAATTCGAAAAAAATGGAGACTGGTTGGTTGCAGAATGAACGGAGTTATTGTATGCAAACTCGGCAAGAGGTAGGAGGGGGACCCAGTTATCTTGAGAAAAACAAGAGTAGCAACGCAGGTACTGTTCCAAGGTCTGGTTGGTACGTTCAGTTTGACCGTTGGTCTGAGGATGGTAAGCAGAGGAGAATAGGAGGTTGATCTTCAGGGCCGCACATAATGCCCTCCAGAACCTGGACGTAAATTGCACCCCTCGGTCAGATACGATATTGGCGGGGATTCCGTGAAGCCTCACAATCTCCTTGATGAAGACTCTTGCGGTCTCAGGAGCTGAGGGGGTGCCTTTCATGGGTAAGAAATGGGCCATCTTGGAGAACCTGTCTACTACGACAAAAATGGTTGTGAAGTCTTCAGAAGGGGGCAATTCGACAATGAAGTCCATGGAGATCATCCTCCATGGCTTCTCCGGGACTGGAAGGGGGTTCAGCAAGCCCCAGGCTCTCGTCTTGCTGCCCTTGTTCTGGTTACATGTGGTACATGACTCGACGTATGCCCTGCAGTCCTTTAGAAGGTTGGGCCACCAAAAGGTGCGCAGGAGAAGATCAGCGGTCTTGCGAGCACCAAAGTGGCCGGCCAATTCGTGGTCGTGGCAGGATTTCAGGGCGGCCATCCGTGACTGTTGGGGGACAAAGATCTTCTCCTCATGCCACAGTAGACCGTCTCTAGGCTGCAAGGAACTGCCCGGCTGGTGAGGGATCGAGGCGGAGGTTTGTTTAATTTCGGATAGCAGGTCCTCATGCAGAAGAAGGAAGTTACCTGGGGTAAGTATGGTGTCTGGAGGTGGCGGAACTGTGGGCTCACTGAACATTCGTGATAGAGCATCAGGTTTAGTATTCTTGGATCCGGGCCTGAAGGTGATGTGAAATGAAAATCTGGTGAAGAAGAGTGCCCATCTAGCCTGGCGGGGTCTCAACCTCTTGGCTACTTTTAAATATTCCAGGTTCTTATGGTCCGTGTAGACCAGGATAGGATGGGCGGCTCCTTCCAGAAGATAACGCCACTCCTCGAGCGCGGCCTTGATGGCCAGTAGCTCTCTATCCCCGACATCGTAATTTCTCTCTGCTTCGGACAGCTTACGGGAGAAAAAGGCCACTGGGTGGAGGAGTGCCTTAGGGCCTTGTCTCTGGGAGAGAACTGCCCCTACCGTCACTTCAGAGGCGTCGACCTCCAAGATGTAAGGGAGTGCAGGATCCGGGTGCTTTAAGACAGAGGCCGACACGAACTGGTTCTTTAATGTTGAAAAGGCAGACTGAGCTTCAGGAGACCACTGGAACTTGGTACCTTGCTTGGTCAGCCTCGTAATGGGAGCAATGATGTTGGAAAACCCCTTAATAAATTTGCGATAGAAATTCGCGAATCCTACGAATCGCTGAATTCCCTTCTTGTCCGTGGGGGCAGGCCAATCCAAGATGGCAGACACCTTTTGCGGATCCATCTTAATTCCATCTACCGAGATAACCAAACCTAGGAACTGGATACTTTGACGTTCGAACTCGCATTTTTCAGGCTTCGCATATAGGCCGTGCTGGCGCAGACGGGTCAGGACCTTCTTGACGTGTTCCCTGTGAGTAGTCAGAGAGGGGGAGAAAATCAAGATGTCATCCAAGTAGACAATAACAAATAAATCAAGATAGTCTCTAAAAATGTCATTTACAAAGTGTTGAAATGTCGCAGGGGCGTTGCAGAGCCCAAATGGCATCACCAGGTATTCATAGTGTCCGAAGCGGGTGCGAAAGGCAGTCTTCCATTCGTCCCCGCTTCGGATACGGACCAGGTTATATGCCCCACGGAGGTCTAATTTGGTAAATACCACAGCGGTACCAAGCCTCTGAAATAGTTCCGGTACCAGGGGCAGAGGGTACCGATTCTTAATTGTAATTTTGTTCAAGTCCCGGTAATCTACGCAGGGGCGTAGAGAGTGATCTTTCTTCTCTACAAAGAAAATCCCTGCCCCGGCCGGGGAGGTAGAAGGTTGTATAAACCCCTTTCGCAGGTTGTCTTCAATGTATGTTTTGAGGGTCTCCAACTCCAGTCCTGTTAAAGGGAAGATCCTCCCGAAGGGAATTTCTGCACCTGGTAAGAGTTCAATTGGGCAGTCATAAGGCCTGTGTGGAGGGAGTGTCTCTGCCCCCTTTTGACTGAAAACGTCCAAGAAACTGTGGTATTCCTCCGGGACAGCCCTACGGGCCTCAACATCAACCTCTAGACAGAGCAGAGAGGGTGAGACATTGGTGGTCTCTTGCAGGCAGTGCTGACAGCAGTAAGGAGAGAGGAAACTGATGCTCCCCGTGGGCCAGTCGATTTGAGGATTATGGGCCTTGAGCCAGGGCATGCCCAGGATAACAGGAAACAGGGGGGACTCAATGATGTCCAGGCAGAGTAGCTCACTGTGGTTACCCGCAATGGTAGCGTGTAGGGGAGCCGTCTCTTGGGTCACAGGTCCAGATCTGATAGCCGACCCATCGGCTAAATGTACCGACAGTCCTCTGGCTCGGGGACGTAAAGGAACTCGAAATTTGCGGGCAAAAGTCTGGTCCATGAACCCACTACAGGCTCCAGAGTCAATTATGGCGGGGACCAGAGTATTCCCTCCTGGGAGCTGTAGGGAAAGGGAAACAGTCAGGTGAGACGCCTTATTAAGTACTGCGGGCAAGACAGTGGAACACAGAGAAGAGTGCTTACAGGACTTCACGGGGCAGGTCCTCACATAATGTCCGGGTTCCCCACAGTAGAGGCAAAGGTTCTGGACTCGCCTGCGTTGTCGCTCCTCTGGGGTCAAGGAGGGGCGGAGGACGCCTAGTTGCATAGGCTCGGAAGGTGCCGTTGTGGTGCGGCCAGAGGGGTAAGGTACCCGGGGTAGCATCCATACCGGACGGGAAGAACCGGTCGTACGCTCAGTCCTACGCTCCCTCAGACGCCTGTCTATCTGAGTGGACAGGTTGATTAAGTCTTCGAGAGTCTCAGGGATGCCCACTCTGGCCAACTCGTCCTTCAAAGACTCGGAGAGGCCCATACGAAATTGATGACGCAGAGCTGCGTCATTCCAACTCGTATCGGCGCTCCAGCGCCTAAACTCGGATGCATAGTCCTCTGCCGCCCTACGGCCCTGTTGTAGGGAGAATAGAGCTGCTTCGGCCGTCGCTGCCTGTTGGGGGTCTTCGTAGAGGATGCCCATGGCTTGGAAGAAGGTGTTCAGATTGCTAAGGCATTCGTGTTTCTGTTCCACCAGGCGGTGGGCCCAGGCCTGGGGCTCCCCTTGTAGCAGGGAGACCACAAACCCCACCTTGGTGGACTCGAGGGAAAAGGTTCGGGGTTGGAGTACAAAAAAGAGTTCACAGGCGTTGCGGAATGCCCTATATCTGTTCCGGGCCCCGGAGAATCTATCCGGAGTAGGGACCTTGGGCTCAGGAGGCAGCATAACCACCGAGGGTGTAGGTGATGCGCTGAGCGCTGTTGGGCCTGAGGTGGCTAGGGTCTGCACACGTTCCTCTAGGCGGGAGTACCCCTCTTGTAGGGAGTTGACGGCCTGTGTCAGTCCGGCCAGGTGACGGCATAAGTCCTCCCTAGCCGTGGCTCCCTGCATAGGCTCAGTCATGGCTGCCCGATACTGTCACGTACCTTAAGGCAGAGCCCGTGTTGCAGGGAGCGGCCACTCGTAAACCCCTGGTTCAGGAACCCCTGATAGGGAAGACAGGAGCTCGAGAGCACAGGGGAGCACAAGTGCCTGGCTGGTAAGCTGGGTAGAGGGCCGGAGATCTGTGCGGACGGGAACCAGGAGGTGACCTGTAGTCCAGCGGCAGGAAGCAAGCAGGTGATGCGCAGCAGACACAAGGAGGTGTCCTGTAATCCGGCAGCAGGAAGCAAGCAGGTAATGTGCAGTAGACACACGGAGGTGTTCTGTAGTCCAGCAGCAGGAAGCAAACAGGTAATGTGCAGCAGACACAAGGAGGTGTCCTGTAGTCCAGCAGCAGGAAGCAAACAGGTAATGTGCAGCAGACACAAGGAGGTGTCCTGTAGTCCAGCAGCAGGAAGCAAACAGGTAATGTGCAGCAGACACAAGGAGGTGTCCTGTAGTCCAGCAGCAGGAAGCAAACAGGTAATGTGCAGCAGACACAAGGAGGTGTCCTGTAGTCCAGCAGCAGGAAGCAGACAGGTAATGTGCAGCAGACACAAGGAGGTGTCCTGTAGTCCAGCAGCAGGAAGCAAACAGGTAATGTGCAGCAGACACAAGGAGGTGTCCTGTAGTCCAGCAGCAGGAAGCAGACAGGTAATGTGCAGCAGACACAAGGAGGTGTCCTGTAGTCCAGCAGCAGGAAGCAAACAGGTAATGTGCAGCAGACACAAGGAGGTGTCCTGTAGTCCAGCAGCAGGAAGCAGACAGGTAATGTGCAGCAGACACAAGGAGGTGTCCTGTAGTCCAGCAGCAGGAAGCAACAGGTAATGTGCAGCAGACACAAGGAGGTGTCCTGTAGTCCAGCAGCAGGAAGCAGACAGGTAATGTGCAGCAGACACAAGGAGGTGTCCTGTAGTCCAGCAGCAGGAAGCAGACAGGTAATGTGCAGCAGACACAAGGAGGTGTCCTGTAGTCCAGCAGCAGGAAGCAAACAGGTAATGTGCAGCAGACACAAGGAGGTGTCCTGTAGTCCAGCAGCAGGAAGCAGACAGGTAATGTGCAGCAGACACAAGGAGGTGTCCTGTAGTCCAGCAGCAGGAAGCAGACAGGTAATGTGCAGGCGGGTCTCAAACAGGCAGGGTCAAACACAGACGGGCAGATCAGGTACAAGGGAGCATCCAAAGGGGTAGTCAAAGTCCAGAACCGAGATCGGGGCAGGCAGAGGTCAGAAGAGTCAGAGACAAGCCGGGTTTCAGCAGGGATCAGATAAATCAGGTTTTGCAGGTTGACCAAGCACATACAGGAAACACTGTTGATCGGGCAGCAAGGCAACAGGGATTGGGTTGGGCTTAAATAGCGCTCTTGGCGCCAAACAGCGTCAAGGAAGCCCCGCGCGCACCGACAGCCGCGCTATTGCGCATGTGTGGGCGCAGCAGGCCCGTTCTGAGCCGAGGAGTCCTTCTCCTCCTGGGGATGTTGGGACGTCTGCTGGAGGGGCTTTCCTGACACCCCCCCCTAATTTTTTGCAATGGGCCATCAGATGGGTTGAGGAATCTGATAAGTGGACCTTATACTTTTGTCTTTTTAAATACTCATTTCTAAAAATGTTATACTTATGTTGGACAAAAATGTTTGTCTAATCTGCTTGCAATGTTGATGTGCAATATGACAAAAAAAAATTCTTGTTTGACTCCACAGTTTCCTTCAACGCCACAGGAATGGCAGACTGTGGCCTCCCACTTTGCCACCCGTTGGGACTTTCCCAATTGTGGAGGTGCAATTGATGGGAAACATGTCTGCATCGTCCCACCCCCCAACTCGGGGTCCTACTAGTATAATTACAAGGGGTATAATAGTGTTGTGATGTTGGTGGTGGTGTCAGCTACCTACGAGTTCCTGTATGTGGACGTGGGAAAAAATGGCCACATGTCGAATGGTGGAGTGATTGTGCAGACGGAGTTCTACTGGCATCTCCAGAGTGGCAGTTTGGGCTTGCCACCTCCAGAAGAGAATGTGGAAGGACTCCCCTTCGTCTTCATCGCGGATGAAACGTTTGCACTGAGGGACCATCGATTGATATGCCAGACAATGTCTGAGAGGCAGTTTTTTAATAAATTTATCTTTCAAACTGCAATATTTATTTTCATTTACTACTTGGGTTTGTTTTAGGTGTCTCCTAGGTTTTTTTTTGGTTATTTTGTGGGCCTTTTTCTTCAACAGTGCAAACCAAATTTCTGGGCGAGATGAGAGTCTCTTTTTCAGATAATATTATTATTATGTTGTGGGTCTGCTACACACACACCTTGTTTTGTTGTTAATGTATGTAGTGCATTACTGCCAAAAATATTCATAATTTTCTGCATCATGACAGAAATGTGTGGAGTCATGAAAATGCCGTGATTGGGGCAAATTAAAAAGCACTGTGGGTGTTATTTACTAAAGGCAAATCCACTATGCACTACAAGTGCACTGCAAAAGTGCACTTGAAACTGCATTTGGAGTGCAAAGTTGATTTGCCTTTAGTAAATAACACCCATTGCCACAGAAAACAACAACTTTACTACAAATACTGCTTTTGCAAAAAAGGAAGCCAAACATTGTTGATAATCAAACTTTTTACTCAAAGCACATTCACACATGTGCGTTTATAAAAGGGTTTTACCAGTGCGCATGCGCGGAGCTCGCAAAATGGCCGCGATCGCCTAGAGCTCCGCCGCCTCATGGACCACCGGCACTCACCGCGCCACGATCAGTGCTCTAATCGGCACAAAAACCGGCAGAAAAGGACAACAATACCCCGGGGCACAAAACCGGATGATAAGGGGACCGCTTAAAAAAAATCTAAGGCCGCTATTTAAGTCGGCAGGAGCGGGGGAGACATCCAAGATGGCCGCCACAGCACAGCTTTTACCTCAGGATCTCCGCTCCTCAGGCCAGGCGGACTACAGGTCAGAGCCGCTCCACATCCCTGTCCCCACTACTCCTGACAGTCATAGAGGACTCCCCCAGGCCATCACCCCCTCCCCAGCATCCACTGAATCCCTCCTAGGGAGATCATTCAGCAACTATGCTCTATCCCCTTCGGAGCTTCACACAGCAGCCCACACAGGCTTCCTCTCCCAGGATCCAATTCTACACATGGATGCCCTATTTCTCAAATTTTCTGAGCTTCTAGAGAGGGGCTTAACTCAGACAGCACTTAAGATAACTGGGGAATTAAGAGCTGATTTCAGCAACCTGGGAACAAGGATCGACGCGATCGAACACAAAATGGAGGAGACAATAGCCATCACCAATCAGAATTCAAAGCACATTTATTCCATTCAGGAACAACTTGACCTGGCCATGGCTCGCATAGATGACCTCGAAAATAGGTCACGGAGATACAACATCAGAATCCGCGGCTTACCAGAGACCGTTACTAACGTTTCAGACGCAGTACAGGACCTCATTAAACAGCTTGTGCCCGATGTTTCTGCCCCCCACTTGGAATTGGACAGGGCTCACAGAGCTCTTGGACCTCCCAGACGAGATGGCACCCCGAGGGATGTGATTGCTAAACCACACCATTACTCTATTAAAGAGGAAGTAATGAAACGCGCCAGGTCTGCTCAAAATACGCTCTGCCTGGGACATCAAGTACAGGTCTTCGCGGACCTTTCTTCCTCCACGATCCAAAGAAGAAGATCATTAAAACCCCTCCTCCTTGCTCTATCATTGAAAGATATCAAATACAGATGGGCCTTCCCCTTCGCTGTCAAGTTTTCCGTTAAGGGGAAGCACTACGCCTTTTCAACCTTTCCAGAAGGAGAGAAGCTACTCCTACACCTCAAAATCATCGCCCAAGAAGCGGAGATGGACACCTCAAACGCCGGCCACAGCTCAAACAAGAGACCGACACCCACCAGCCCGCAATCCCCACTAAGGGTGACAGGAAAAGCCAAGAAGGCCAAAGATGATGCTCCCGCCTGAAGCATGACCTCATCTGATCTGCCTATTTTTATTCCTCCTGAACCTTCTCCCGTTATCATGGTCAGGACCGGAGGAACGCACCCCCTCTTCTAGGGGGTCGATCTCTACACTTTCCCGGAACCCTTGCCATGTTGGGAACTTTGTTCTTAGTGCTCTTAACGGTTGATTGTTTCCTATAGCATTAGCTAGATTGATACATTTGCTGGGCTGTTTGACCCTCTCCCTCACCTTTTACAGAAGCAGCTCCCCCATACTAGTCTAGGTCTGCCTTTTTCTAATGACACTGCTCTAATAACAAAAGGGGGTTTAACGGCCTGGAGGGACAGACTCTTGCGAGGGCTTGGTCCCTTCCCTTTTTTCTTTTGTTTATTTTTGGTTTATTTTTTCAGACTAGATACTATTGATACTGAGTTACTGATCTACTAAGATAATTTTATGTCAGGGTTTTTCCCTTGTAAGGGTGCCCGGTTCCGTGAGTTAACCCTTGCGTACCTCCCCTACCCTTTGACTCCCTTAGGTGTCTGAGGGTTGGGATATCTGAACCTATATGGGTCAGATACCTATTGATCGCTATACATGGGCCTCGGAGGGCTTCTCCTCCTCCGAACCCCATATTCCTTCTTCTGGAGAACTTCTATTCTTCTATTCTTTCTTCCCCCCCCCTCTCCCTCCTCAAGACTGCTAACTCTCGAGATGATATGCCTAACTCTGTTTTTCTTTCCAGGAATGACTCCATTGAATGACATCTTTCACAACCAATCTTACACTACTCGGTGTGAAGTATACCCCAAGGTGATCCTGCCTTTCAATCTCCACTGGGTAAGTGAGGGCTTTTACAACAGTTTCGGTCTCCCTCTGTTCCATGGCTGATAGTCCTACAACTAGACTTCTAGTGGCCTCCCACAACGTCCAAGGTCTAAATTCCCCAACTAAACGAAGAAAAGTACTAGATTACTACAAATCCCTTAAATTGGATGTCCTCCTGCTACAGGAAACGCATTTCCCCTCCCGGTATAGCCCTAAATTCCTACACTCACACTTCTCTCAATTCTTTTTAGCAAGCGCAGATACTAAAACTAAAGGAGTCGCAATAGTGTTCGCCAAGACTTGCAAATTTATTAAGATATCGGAACTGGCGGACCCGGATGGAAGGTTTCTCCTGGTGAAGGGCATGGTTGGAGACCACCTCTACTCCCTGGTCTCCTACTATGCTCCGAACAAGGGGCAAGCCACATTCTTTGACTCCCTTTTACACACCATTACCCCTCATCTAGAAGGAACAGTCATTGTTGGAGGTGATTCCAACGTGGCCTTTGATCAAGGCCTTGACAAATCCAACCCCCTTAAGTCCCGTCTAACGCGTCCTACTAAAGAAAGTCTTAGAATAGCTAAATTGCTACACACTTATGGCCTCGCGGATGCATGGAGGGAATTCAACCCTTCAAAGAGGGACTACACCCACTTCTCCCCACCTCACTAATCATATGCAAGGATCGACCATATCCTCACCCCGGCATCAGTCCTACCTCATATCTCTAAAGCATATATCAAAGACACAGCCATTTCTGATCATTCCCTGGTAATTGTTGCAATCATCGCAAAGACTATGGGAGGTTCCATCAGACATTGGAGGCTTAATGAGTCTCTGCTCTCTGATCCTACTATAGTTTTAGAAATTGAAAGGGCCTTACAAGAATACTTTACTCTTAATACATCGGATGACATCTCCCCAGAAACGCTTTGGGCAGCACATAAAGCTTTCATTAGGGGCAAGATTATCCAGCTAGCCTCATGCATTAAAAGGGAAAGACAAACAGAAATTTCCAAACTAGATAAGGAATACTTCTCCCTCAAGGCTTTACACAAAAGAGATCCCACCCAAGTCCCCACCGCCCTTCTGGACAAGACCAGATTGGAACTCAACCTAGCCCTTACCACCAAAGCTGAAAAATCTATCCGCTGGTCTGGACATAAATTTTATACTCAGGCTAATAAAATAGGTCCTCTTTTAGCCACCAGACTCTCCCCCAGAGTCAGACTCCATACATTGCCTAAACTCAGAATCTCTGATCAACCGCCCACGTCAAACCCTACTAAAGTTCTTAGTGCTTTACTCTTCTTTATATAGCTGTCCAACCCTTACCAACGAAAATCTCATTCCTCAGTTCCTGGAGGGCCTCCCAATACCTTCTCTGTCTGATGCCCATAAACAAAAGATGGAAACACCCGTAATGATTGAGGAGGTCTTGGAGGTCATCAAGGATCTCAAAAAGGGATCAGCCCCGGGTCCTGATGGTTTATCGATACCATATTATAAAGCATTCTCGATCACACTGGCTCCACATTTAACCCGTTTTTGCAACTTTAAGACGAATGGTGACCCCTTAGACCCCCATCTCACAGTTTTACCCAAACCTGACAAAAACTTGGAAGATGTTAGTAATTACAGGCCAATCTCACTCCTCAACAATGATATAAAAATTCTAACCAAAATAATGGCCAATAGGCTGGCTTCTTTCATTGGCCTGTACGTACAAAAAGATCAAGTCGGATTCATACCCGGATGGCAGGGACCCGACCAGATCAGACGAGCAATAGATATTATCTTAATCCTACAATCTAATTGGGAAGGGGGACCCAAACAGTCTGGCTTTCTCTTATCACTAGACATTCAGAAGGCCTGGCAATACATCTTCCACCTTTTTGAACACTGGGGCTTCGGGGCTCGCTTCCTTGGTCTCCTCCATGCGCTTTATTCCCAACCTAAGGCCCTTCTCCACCTCCAAGGCTTTTACTCACAACCCATATCCATTACAAGGGGCACCAGACAAGGTTGTCCTTTATCCCCCCTCATTTTCGCTATAGTCATCGAAACCCTCGCGATCGCCATAATCCTGATATTAAAGGAGTGAACTGCGGGGACCAAACGCATAAATGCAGGCTTTTTGCCGATGACATCCTACTCTTTCTAACCTCCCCCATCACTACTCTCCCCATCCTATACCGAGTACTAGGCGATTTTGCCAAAATCTCGGGGCTCAGAGTCAATTTTTCCAAATCTTATGCACTCAATATATCCCTGCCTCCACATATTGTCTCCTCCCTCCAACATTCTTTTCCATTTATATGGAATGACACCGCCATTAGTTAGTTAGGTATCTCCTTGACAGCCAAGTCGGAAGCTCTTTACACACATAATTATCCCAAACTCTTCAAGAAACTGGAGGCTGATCTTAAGCTTTGGTCCAAACACGAACTGTCCTGGCTTGGTCGGATCAACTCCATAAAAATAACCCTTCTCCCCAAAATACTATACTTCTTCCGCGCACTTCATATCCCGGTCAGAAGAAACCACCTACGTTCACTTCAAAGTAGCATCCTAAAGTACGTATGGGGTAATAAGGGCTACCGCATCCCACAAAACACTCTCTTCCTTCATAGACGCAGGGGTGGATTAGGCCTTCCGAACTTACATAAATACTATCTAGCAGCTCGTCTAGCCCAGCTTTCTACAATATATTCCAGATATGAAAAACCAGATTGGATAGCTATAGAACGTCGGGCCACCCCCACTTTCACTTTGGACTTTTTACTTTGGTGCCCCCCAAAAACCAGGCCCCCCATTATGTCACTAACTCTATCCCACTCGTGTTCTCTTTGGGACTCCCTCCGTCTTCTGCCATCACTGGTCTCCACGGGACGCCCTCTAGCACACCTCTTCCATAACCCCGATTTCCCTCCCGGTCTGGACATCTCAGCCTTTCAATGGTGGCTTGATAAGGGGCTATACCGGATAGGGCACTATTTTACATCGAAAGGTCCACTTACCCTTTACTACTGCACCCAACATCTTGATCTCCCTGATCGTGAAAGATTTCGCTTTCACCAAATCTCCCATTTTCTCAACTCAATATGGAAAGATAAACCTCTTCCTCCCAAATTTACAGAATATGAGATGTGGTGCGGACAAGCTGTGGAACAGAGGGGAGGCATTTCGGTAATATACTCAGCCCTCACTCACCCAACGGAGAAGTCCTCTTACATGACAGCTTGGGAGGCAGACTTCAAACTCAACCTCAGTCTGGAGACCTGGCAATTGGCTCTCACCAAATCATTTCAGGGAATTCAAAATACATCCCTCATGGAGGCCAGTGTTAAACTACTAGTCAGATGGTATCTCACCCCTACCAAACTGGCAGCTATCTACCCGTCTGTGAACCCATTATGTTGGGATGCCAACATCTGGGATCTATGGCCCACATATGGTGGGAATGACCTAGGATCCGCTCCTTTTGGAGAAAAATTTTGATCATGATGTTCAAGGTGAGGAATTGCCAGGTACCCAGATCTCCAGAGCTCAACTCTCCACTCCCCAACCTGCCCAAAGCATCTCAGAGATTGATCCACTTTATACTCTTAGGCACTAAAATCTCCATTGCCACTGCATGGAAAAAAACAATGCCTTCATTTCATGCTGTCAAGAGGAAAATATCTTGGATCATGTCCCAGGAAAAACTTTCCAGTATCTTAACGGACACCTCAGCTAAATTCCGAAGGGTCTGGGAACCCTGGGCCCGATATGTGGGTGTTTCCCTCGTACCGGGAGTTCAAGTTCACTCCCCCTCTTGACCATGTATCCTAAACTGTTCCTTTCCACATGCCCCCTGGCACATCTCCAATCCAACCCTATCCTTCTGCAGCTCCTTTATCATCCCCTTTTCTGTTGTCTTCCTCTTCCTGTCCTTTCTCCTCTCTTTCTGTCTCTCTTATTGTATAAGATGTATACAGGTGACTGTTTTTATTCAACATCCAATGCATGCAAACTTGGCTCTGGCGTAGAGAGCCTTTACCCTTTTTTTTTTTCCCTTATTTTTAACCAATCAGGGTGTGGCCAGGGGGTTGTGGGGGTCCTCCTTTTCTCCTGACACAGTTAGCTCCCATTGGGGGTGTCAGGGGGGAAGGGGCCCCCTTGGCCCCTGAAGCTATCCTGTCAGTTCGTTTTTTTTTTTTTTGTACTTTATTTAGGATTTTTCTGTTTCTTGTTGGCTCATATATTGATTTATATTCTCCGAGTCTCAGCTACGTTTACACTTATGATAGTAGTAATTGTTGACCATGGAAGGTACTTCTAATCGCGGGAGGCCTTTCCTTCTGTTTTCTGTACAAATATACAGTTTTCATGTTTGTATATGACTTTCCTTAATAAAAACAGTTTGAAAGTAAAAGGGTTTTACAACAAACCAACATATTTGGTGTATATAACATTATTTTTGGTAACATTAATATAACTCGCCGTTTTTTATAAAACAGGCATGTATCAAAGCATAACATACAGAACTCAGGAAATTACAAAGTTCAACTTTGAAAAGTGAAGAAAATATCAGACATGAGTATGTCCAAACTGTGTTGATATTGCCTTCATCACATGGGGTGTCACCCCTGTAAAAGCCAAATTTGGAAGATGCACACAAATTGGGATTGGTGTTTTCCCTCCTGATCCCATGCCTAATGTCAACATGTGCTATCTCCCATCATGCGGGATCAATGTACGTATTTTGTGGGTGCAACCCCTTCATCTCAGCCACTTTAGTAGCGAGGAAGGGGTTGCACCCACAAAACGCGTATATTGATCCCCCATGATGGGAGATAGCACATGTTGACCCACTGTGTGCATCTTCCAAATTTGGCTTTTGTCAAAACTGGTTTTAAAAAGATAAAATCGATGCTAGCTAGTTGTGTGTGTTTCAGATTCTCCCTAAAACATCAATGATGTTCTTCATTTTTTGTTGAATATCATTGATGTTTTTCTTGAGATTATCTAAATCGCGATTGCACACCGTTATCTCCTCAAAGAGGATCTGGGCACTTTCACTGGTAAAATGCGATTCTTCTTCCACAACATCCAAATCACCTAAAAATAAAACAAAAAACACACTGTGTATTATAAATATGCAGGCATACATTTATTACCTGAAGCTGTGGTCTCAGACACTCACCTGTTGTGTTGACAATTTTGCCAATTTCAACAACCTCTCCTTCCTCCTCCTCCTCTACTTCTGGTTGTAGGATTTCCCCTTCTTTGGGAGGTGTGGGGTCCCTGGTGTCCTCAGATGTCCCAAGTCTTCTCTCATCTATGAGAATGTAAAAAAGGTATACTTAGCACACAGATATTTGCACAAATAAGAATATGAAACATTGCTTGGAAGTGTCGTACAATTGGCTTTTTTGGCAAAGTTCAAAGCTGAAAACATTATTTTTGAGACTTTCTAAAGCTAGATTACTTACTTGTTTTGTGCAAGTTTCACAGATGGAGACACCCCTATAGTATTCACTGGAGCGCGTGTGTGGGACACCCTAAAAAAAGGGTGTTCTGGTGTCCCACACTAGTGCTCCTGAGTCCAGATGTGTAAACAGCTGCTGAGTGTCCTCTCCTTTACACTGAATCAAGTTTGCATTTCATTCTGGTTACAAACCAATCAAGACAACAAACTTCCTTTGACTAGAAATAGGCCTCAACAAATGTAGTTAACCAACTCCCCAAAACATCGTATTTGAAGTGCGCGAACGAATGATGTTTACTACGGACGATTGAACCCATGAACATGAAAGGGGCCATTTTAAACTGTACAACACTAAAGAAAAGCACATGGAGCAGTATGCAAGCAATAATAATAATATGAACACAGGACAACTACTTACTTTCTTGAAGAACTCGCTTGATCTTTCTGTAATGATCGTGCTCCCTCAGTTTCAGGTCTGACCAGCGTTTCCTCAGTTGATCCTTGGATTAGTCATGATCTTGGCCTTTCTCACATTTGGGTTTGGGTAAGGTCCATACTTCCCATCATAGTCGTTCCTTTTCAATATGTCCACCATCTCTACAAAGGACATATTTGAGGCCTTAAATCTTCTCCTCTGGGATCGGGACGTTTCTGCCTTCGGGCTTTTCTCGTCCTCCTCATTACTGGAATAATTAGCATGCACCTGCTGTGTCTCCGCCATGTGCTCTCCCCACTGCGCCGAAAGAGAAGGGGCGGGGAATAGACTAGAAAGAACATCAGGGACGGGTGGAGTTTCACGCATGCGCACTGTATATAAAATGTAACACGGTGCGTCATACGTACGATCTGTGAGCGGAAGAAGGAGTAGCGGAAGCCCCGATCATTCGAACGATGCAGAGAAAATGGATGGGTTCAACGACCACAGCTTCCTCCCAATCTTCATTGACAAGTACAGGGAGCTTATTATTATTTATTTAAAGTGTAGATATAATTTAATTTAAAAGGTTTTTTCCTTTTCTTATAGCGCTGCATAACATCGTCCGGTAAGGGCATTCTGCCCATACGTAAGATGGTGGCGCTAGTCTGACCTCATGCAACTCAGGTGGAGGTTGGGTTATTTATAGGTGGTGCGTTGCTGCGTCGCCCGTTCCCCATTGAAAACGGCATCTATGACGAAACGGCGTATGGGAAGGCACGCAGCGACGCCACCACACAGACTTGGAAGAGGGGACGGGTTACCACTGACCGGCCGGCAGTGTATGTTCTATTGTGCTTGTTTAACTGCGTTTCTACGTAAGTGTTTTTAATCCATGTATACGAAATAAATCGATTTTAGTCAGTATTACACTATGGGTGGCCCCATTCTTTTTATCTGAGCATATCAGTTGGATTGGCTCTGGCGAAGTGGACAGCGTTTAAGTTTCCTAGCTCCAGTGTATGATCGTTTGAGTGGGACCAGCCGTATCTACTATCATCTGCCTAGGAGGTTATTACTCAATGCCTTATTTACCCAGCCATCTGGTAAGCCTTTAATTCAGCAGGTGGTTGGGTCTGATCAACTTTTGCATGTCACAAGTGTGGAGAGACAGGACAGGCACGGTGGTGTTTTCTTTTATGTTGTAAACCGGTTTGCTATTGGAAACCAGGCGCGGTTTATTTAATTTTATTTTATTTTATTAAGTACAGGGAGCTGCCCTGTCTATGGCAAGTGAAAAACCCCCATTACAATAACAAATTAAAGAGGCAGGCAGAGCTGGAGTTGGTGAAGCCGGTGGTCCCCAGGGCAAACATCAGCTATTTAAAAGCGAAAATTGGTGGTCTGAGGAGTACATATCTGAGGGAGCGCAAGAAGGTCCGGGAGTCCATGAGATCAGGAGCTGCAGCAGATGACATTTATGTCCCCAGGCTGTGTTACTATGAGAGACTGCATTTTCTGTCAGACTAGACTGAGGTCAGGAAATCCCTCCCCACTCTTCCTTCCACGCTTCCTTCTATGCTTCTTTCCACCCCTGCTGAGGCTTCTGATGCCCACCCTGGGCCTTCCAGCCAGGAAGAAGTGGAGGAGCCCAGCTTGAGCCAGGTATAGTAATGTTCAACATATTTTTGGAGTAAAAAATAATGAGGTTAACTAGATGTGATTATTAAATCAGCAATTAGTGATCAATAAAGTGTTTTACATATCAATAGACAGTAGTAGCCAAAAATAATTGGGACAAGAATGAAAAATGCTGGGCTCAGAATGATAGTCTTTTCTATTTGTTAACATTCAATTTGCAACAGTCATGAGCTGAAAATTGTGTGTGATTGTTGAACCAAAAACTAAAAGTATGACCCTTTTTCATATACAGGAATACCTCAGCCAGGAGGAGGGCATGGAATATGGCAGCCAGGAGATGACTGTGGAATGTGGCAGCCAGGAGAAGGTAGGGGTTAGTGGCAGCCAGGAGGAGGCAGGGGTTAGTGGCAGCCAGGAGGTGGGCAGGCCTAGGAGCCTGACAGAATGTCAGGTCCCTCCCCTCTGCCTTCCAACCAAAAGGGTCAGAAAGGGGGGGACGTGGAGGAGTCAGCGCTCAGGCTGATTGGGGAGGCTTTTGCAGCCCTCAAAACCACCCCCACTCTTCAAGAGGCCTTTTCTGCCTTGGCTGGCTGCAAAATGGAGAAAATGGAGGAGAGGCAATGCCTCATGTGTGAGGAACTAATTTACCTCACACTAAACAAGGAGTTGAAGAGCAAACTGACCCCAAAAACCCACCTGTGTGATTTGGAGCATACTCCTCCTCCTTCTGCCACACCTCATTCACCACAGCCTGGGAGGAAGCGTGGAAGGAAGACCAGAGAGTGATGGCCTGGGTTCCGTCTGGTCTGACAAAAGATGCAGGCTCTTGAATGACCACAGCCTGGTTACATAGATGTCATCTGTTGCTGTTCTTGATCTCTTGGACTTCTGGACCAGACTGTACTCCTTTATATATGGACTCCTTAGGCCACCAATTTTTGCCTTTGAATAGTTGATGTGTGCCCTGGGGGGCCAAAGGCTTCGCCAATTTCACCAGTTTCTCCAGCGTTGCCTCCCTCTTTATTTGATTATGACACCGAATAAAGGTTTTTTTTTGGTTAAAGAAATACTTGCCTATGTTTTTTTACTTCAAAAAGGACAGTTTATTTGTGAGTAGGCAGGTACATTTCAAAAATACAAAGTCAAATTAACAAGGGACACCAAACAACCTCCTAGAAATTTAAAAATAAAACAACAAAAATAAAAAGTAATAATAATTTTGGTGTTGTGGTAAGTTGACACTAAAAACACACAAAAAAATTTACAAAGATGACCACAATTAAAAAAAAAAGGAGATCTTAATTAAAAAAGCAACCACAAAATGTAAAAAAAAATATTAAAACATAAACATCCAAAATGATTCGGGAGATCTGACAAATAAAAATCTTCTATTCATGAAATCAGGAGAAAGAATAAAGAAATAAGTTTGTGAGAAGTCTGCGTAAATATGAGCAGCAAAACAACTTCATTCTTCTAGCATTATAAAGAAAAAGAGAATGCGTGCATTAAACAATTTTTAACATTGCAGCATGAAGAATGTGCTATATCCATTACGAATGCTAGTTTTACCAGACCGAGCGTTTCCGTCTCGTAATTTATTCTGAGCATGCATTGCACTTTGTTGGCTATACACGATCGGAATTAACGCAATCCGATTTTGTTATCGGAAAATTTTAGATCCTGCTCTCAAACTTTGTGCGTCGGAAAATCCAACTGAAAAAGTCAGATGGAGCCCACACACACGGTCGGATTTTCCGACAACATGATCCGATCGCACATTTTCCATCTGAAAATCATCTGTGTGTACGGGGCATTATTTTTTATTATTTGATACCTCTTATGCTGCATCATTACCTCCATGCTCCCTTGTCATTACAAAGTGGATTTTTGGTGATTTGAGAATGTACAATTGGTTGACCATGAAGTCACTGGGACCTTTGATAGAAAGCGCTTCCTATGGGAAATTCACTTATCATTTTGCAAAAATACATAAAAAATAAGTTTCATGAGAAGCATGCAGTCTTCAATTAATAAATATACCGAACAAATACCAATATACAGTAAATACAACATAAAATATTATACAAACCAAGAAGCACATATAAATATTATTTTAGATAAATAAATTTCTTTCTAAACTAAGTTGTAAAACGTTATGTCCAGCTTTCCATAGTTGTTTACAAACTGATCATTTAAGAATTAAATTGTGGTGCAACCAGTCAGAATTTGCCATAATATACACACTTACCTCTGGGTGTTCTCTACTCTAGTAGTGTGACGTCTGAGTTCCCTGCATCTGCTCCATCCCCTTTTGACACCATGTTATTTTCCTTCTCTTCTGAGTTCATCACCTTCTTGATTTGCTCATCGGGCAGACACTGGTAACATAGTTCCTGCTTTTGCATGGTTAAGTTACATTATCTTGGCGTTGGGGCTATACACTCTACAGATCATGTGCTACAGTTATGCCACGTACACATGAGCGGAATTCCGCTCAAGCTTGGATTGCATACACACGGTCACACAAAAAATTGCTGAACTTTCGACCGTCAAGAACGCGGTGACGTACAACACTACGACGAGCCGAGAAAATTAAGTTCAATGCATCCGAGCATGCGTCAAATTGTTTCCAAGCATGCATAGGAATTTTGCGCGTCAGAATTTCCGATCAGAACTTTTTCTGACTGAAAAATTGAGAACCTGCTCTGAATCTTTTGCTGGCTGGAATCCCGCCAGCAAAAGTCCGATGGAGCATACACACAGTTGCATATTCTGACCAAAAGCTCTCATCGGACTTTTGCTGGTGGAATTTCCGATCGTGTATACGCGGCATTAGTGTGCAGATTAAACATTTCCAGCAGGTAAGTAAAAGAGTTTTTTGTCAGAATTCTCTTTAACAAAAAACCTGCTAGCAAAGTTTAGTCTTTAGTGTTTCCTTCCACTTTAACCACCTGATTACTGGGCACTTAAACCCCCCTCGTGACCAGACCAATTTTCAGCTTTCGGCGCTGATGCACTTGGAATGACAATTGGGCGGTCATACGACACTGTACCCAAATGAAATTGTTATCATTTTTTCTTTTGGTGGTATTTGATCACCTCTGGGATTTTTTTTTTTTGCGCAAAAAGAAGAGCGACAAATTAAAAAAAAAACAATATTTTTTACTTTTTGCTATAATAAATATCCCCAAAAAATATATAAAAAAAACATTTTTTTTCCTCAGTTTAGGCCGAAACGTATTCTTCTACATATTTTTGGTAAAAAAAAATAGCAATTAGCGATTATTGATTAGTTTGCGCAAAAGTTATAGCGTTTACAAAATAGGGGATAGTTTTATAGGATTTTTATTAATATTTTTTTTTTTACTAGTAATGGCGGTGATCAGCGATTTTTATTGTGACTGCAACATTATGGCGGACACATCGGACATTTTTGACACATTTTTGGCACCATTGTCATTTATACAGCAATCAATGCTATTTAAATGCATTGATTCCTGTATAAATGACACTGGCAGTGAAGGGGTTAACCACTAGGGGGCGGGAGGGGTCAATTATGTTCCCTGGGAGTGTTTCTTACTGTGGGGAGGGGGACTCACAAGGGGAGGAGACCGATCGGTGTTTCTCTGTACAGAGAACACACCATCGGCTCCTCTCCTCTAACAGGACCGTTGATCTGTGTGTTTACACACACAGATCCACGGTCCCGCTGTGTTACCGGCCGCTGGGCACGCGCATCGGGTGCCCAGTGACACGGCGAGAGCGTGCGCGCGCTCCCGGCGGCGCGCTCCCTGGAGTGCACAGAAGGGGAGGACGTCATATGACGTACTCCCGGCACAACAGATCCACGCTGAAGCCGTCATTTGGCTATGGCGCGGATGTCAGGCAGTTAATATTGCAAATCAATCCCACTGGACACCATGGAACTTTTAAATCATCTAGAAAAAAGTGAGTATTTAAACAGTAGAAAGCTGCATATGTAGTATGGACATCAACAGGCTGTAAACATCTATCCCACTGTCACAATTTAACCTGAAGTTTTCCTGTGTAATGCTTACCTCCTTGCTGCAGAGCTTCTCCTGGTCCTCCAATTCCTTTCACATGTGTTGTTTGGCTTCTGTGCTCACTTTTTTTTTCCGTAAATTCGTAAAAAAAAAAAATTGTAAATTCGTACATTTGCACATTCGTAAATTCGTACATTCATAAATTTGTACATTCGCACATTTGTAAACTCGTACATTTGTAAATTTGTAAATTCGGAAATCTGAAATAATTAAAGCGGTTCTGCACCCATTTCATTTAGTAAATCTCTTTGCCTTCCAAATCAGGCAAAGAGTACTAAATGAAATGTTTTTTTTTTTTTTTTTTTTTACTTACCTTGTAATTGATGACTTCCGGTCTTCTCTCTCTTCGGCGGCGGGCGGGGTCTCTGCGTCAATCGTCGTCACGCCGCACTGTCTCCTGGGATCTGGTGTCATTGATCCCAGGAGTCAGTGCGGGCATCTTCTGAAATCTCGCGAGATTTCGGCCACATCTTCCGAAATCTCGCGAGATTTCGGCCACATCTTCCGAAATCTCGTGAGATGTCGGCAGATGTGCCGTTACTGCGCACGCGCGAGTAAGGGCGGTGCATGCTGGGCCATCTAAAGTGCCTGTGGGGTTTCACATGCCCACAGGCAAGATGGACCCCAGCAGACAAGAAGAAGACAAGAAGAAAATGAAGATGAAAACCGGCGGCGATCGAGATGGAAGATGGAACAGGTAAGTCCCCCAATTGAGCTATATGCCCTTGGCATATAGCCCAAAAAAAAAAAAAAGAGTGCAGAACCGCTTTAACTAATAATAACTTAACTATTACTAACTATTAAATTATAGGTTTTGTAATTTCCTTTCAAATTTATCAGAAACAACGAATGCCGTATCCAAGCAAATGGAACATAATGAATTCATAATAATTAATAATAATAATAAAAACTTTTTATTATTTTTATTTATTATTAATTTGTTCCGTTCCATTTGTTTAGATGCGGCATTCATTATTTCGGATAATTCTTAACTTCGGATAAATTTGTATTTGTTACGTTCACTAACAGCCAAATTTGAAAGGAAATTACAATACCTATAGTTTAATACTATTTCAGATTTTCAAATTTTCGGGTTTTTGGATTTTCGAATTTCTGAATTTCCGAATTTTCTAATTTTTCAAAAGTACGAATTTACGAATTTACGAATGTATGAATGTGCAAATGTACGAATTTACGAATGTACGAATTTACAAATTTATGAATTTACGAATGTACGAATTTACTAATTGCGATCATAACGAATGACCCAAAAAACGAAACAAAAAAAAACGTATGAAACGAAAACGAAAACAAACACATTTTTTGGCAGTGCACATGTCTTGTTGCTAGCACATAAGCATTAATGGAAACTGCACAATTCAAGTATCCATACCTAAAGCAGTAGTAAACCGCCATTTTCTTTTTCTTTTTCTCTTAAACCTGCAAGGCAAAGTTATAATGTGCAAGTATGCATTGCATACCTTAAAACAAAGCCCTCCAGTGGTGTGCTGTCACCGCTGACAGGGCTTCAATCTTTACCCTATCTTCCTTCTGGGTTGGCAGGCTACGGTCCTTTGATTGGACGAGCTGTGATGATGTCGCGCAGGAGCCACTGTTCATGGCACATGGCTCTGAAGAAACGCATGGTATGGCGCTACTTCAGAGAGCTTGCGCCAGTGACATCACCGGTGGCTTCCAAAGTAAATATGTCTTAAACGGTGTAAATTTAGGAGATATTTACTGTACCTATAGGTAAACCTTACTATAGGCTTACCTGTAGGTAAAAATCATCCATGGGAGTTTACTCCCACTTTAAGATGATTTTAATTCTTTCAACATAGAAGCAAGTATTTTTACAACAACAACTTCACTGTTGAGCATTCAAGAGATTACTTTGTCTCTTCAATTAATAATAGATGCTCCTACCAACAGTTTCTGTTTGTACTCTAATTTTTACTATGACAGCCATTCCCCATGGTTGCTGACCAATGTATACTCAATGAGCAACAAGATCTTCTGTGGGTTGTAAATAGTGTTGCAGATTTTCCATTTAACATTTTTAACCTCCAAAAAAATACAGATCCTGCTCCTTTAAAGCAGATTAAACAGCCCAGTGTTTGTGCTGTGTAATCTGCCCCCCTCTAAACTGTAAAAAAAAAAAAACCTGAACCAAACATCTGTATGCCCTGTATGCCCTCTCTAAACAGACCACGATAATCAGGGCTGTTCCGCCCTGATCACTGTGGTCAAAATGCATCCTGCTGCCATACGCTACCCTGCTCTACTCTCCTCTCTCCCCCTCATACCCTCCTTCCTGCCTTTCATCGCCCTCTCTGTCTCTGCCCCCCCCCCCCCCACCGCTATTATTGAAAAATAAAAGCCTTAAATTGTCACTGCCAGCCTCTCTATTAGAGGCTGGCATTCAACAGTGTGTATATCCTTTCTAAAAATGAGCAGTGTAAATAGCTATTTAGAGCTCTCTTCAGGCCGGGCACGTGACTCGTGGCCCCTTTACAGCTCCAATACACAGCTACTGCAGGAGGAGCCGAGCGGCCACATGATCTCCCCGGCTAACATCAGAGGGAGATTATGGTCTTTCCTGCAGTAGCCGTGTATGGAGGCTGAAAAGCGGCTGCGAGTCATGTGACCAGCCTGAAGACAGTTCTAAATAGCTATTTACACTGCTCGTTTTTAGAAAGGATTTACACAGTGTTGTATGCCAGCCTCTAATAGCGCCGCTGGCAGTTTTTATAAAAAAAGGCTTAAACACTTTAAGTCCAGAACCTGGACTTTCAGGTGAACAACCCACTTACCCCCTTGGCTCAAGAATGTAGATATTTGCACAGATGTAAGATGTACACCTGGTGTTAATCATATTTATTTATGATATGGGATCAGTGCACCTAGAAAAGAAAAACTTAAAAATTGAAACAACTTTATTTGTACACTCTCAAGTAAACTACAATGTCATTGTGCTGATAAACCAGAGGGTTTAAGCAAGAAGCTACACACAAGCATACAATGTTTTTATTTTCTTGTGCAGCACAGTATATGTATTTTACTCCTGTTCTAAATTCCCTTTTTTTCCCCACTCAGTGCAAGTATGTTTAAGAATGAAGATCTTAAAGTGAAACTGTAGTCAAAAATCTGATGACAGGGGGCGTGGCTTGCGCGCGCACGAGGATGGCTGCCTGAGCTGTGAGCTCCGCATAGCAGACCGGACTACAGCGACATACGGGCTCCACAGCATCCGACATCGGACCCCACAGCTACACATCCTTCTCCCCCAACCTCCGCTGCAACGATGTCCCAAAAAAGGAACCAAGAAAAAGGTCCTAAAAGGCTGGAATCCTTCTCCTTCCAGCCGCGCCGCACTCAAAACAAGGCCCAAGATGGCGCCGGCGGCGGTACAGCGTGACAGGCCTTAAACTATGCCGACACCCCAGGGCTGCATCCACCAGAAATAAGAGATGGATTCTCATCTCCCTTCCCTTCTGCCTCCTCATCTGAACCCCTGGCCTCCCAAAGTCCAGCCAAATCGAGGATGCGGATGGATGTAACCGAACAGGCCGCGGACACAGTGAGTACAGCCTTACACAATGACAATGCTATCTCCTCACTACAATCCTCTATAGCACAGTTCCCAACCTCAGGCCAACCTGTACTCGATACTACTATGAAGGACATGCTCCTATCCCTACAATCCTCTTTCATGACTAGGGATGAGCCGAACACCCCCGGGTTCGGTTCGAACCAGAACCTTCGAACGGACCGAAAGTTTGCGCAAATTTTCAAACCCTATACGTTATAATGGACGCGAACGTTCAAAATCAAAAGTGCTAATTACAACGGCCAATATGCATGTTAATGTCATAAAAAACAGGTTTGGGGACGCGGGTCCTGCCCCAGGGGACATATATCAATGCAAAAAGAACTTTTAAAAACTAACGTTTTTTCGGGAGCAGTCATTTTAATGATGCATAAAGTGAAAAAAAAAAAGTGAAATTTTCCTTTAAATATGGTACCTGGGGGGTGTCTAAAGTATGCCTGTGAAGTGGCATGTGTTTCCCGTGTTTAGAACTGTCCTTGCACAAAATGACATTTGTAAAAGGAAAAAAAGAAGCCATTTTAAACCACTTGCGGCTTTAATGTCATGTCTTGTCCTGGCCGCCATATGGCTGAAAATCCTTGAGAAAAATGGCATGGCTACCCCATCACCCCCCCCCCCCCCACCCCAGCCCCTTTGGGTCTTGTATGGATATTAAGGGGGACCCCGCACCCAAAATAAAACCCTATACCTACAACCCTATATACTCTGAACAGCAGTATATAGGTGGTGCAAACAAGACACGGACTGTAGGTTTGTTCTTAAGTAGAATCTGAACAGGTACATTATGAAGTGTAGCTCCATCCCAAAAAAATCAATTTTTAAGCTTTTTGGAGAACATAGGGAGGGGTTATCACCCCTGTAACATTTGCTGTCTTTGCACATCTTTGAAAGTAGGGGCCTGGCGTATATACTCTGCAGAAATTTGCCCTATTAGATGTTGGTGTAGCCACAAGACTGGTGGGCACAGGAATGGGCCCTGCTGTGAGTTAATAGATCAAGATTTGTACTTGCATGCACCTGTTGAACAGGGCAGAAAAATTGGGCCTTTGGTGGTGGTGGTGGTGGTGGACGACGGTGTTGCCACAAGACTGTAAGCTCTCACAGTTACTCTTGGTGGGCGCAGGAATGGGCCCTGCTGTGAGTTATTAGATCAAGATTTGTAATTGCATGCACCTGTTGAACAGGGCAGAAAAATTGGGCCTTTGGTGGTGGTGGTGGTGGTGGACGGTGTTGCCACAAGACTGTAAGCTCTCACAGTTACTCTTGGTGGGCGCAGGAATGGGCCCTGCTGTGAGTTATTAGATCAAGATTTGTAATTGCAAGCACCTGATGAACAGGGCAGAAAAATTGGGCCTTTGGCGGTGGTGGTGGACGGTGTTGCCACAAGACTGTAGGCCCTCATAGTTACTCTTGGTGGGCGCAGGAATGGGCCCTGCTGTGAACTATTAGATCAAGATTTGTAATTACACGCCCCTGTTAAACAGGGGCTGAAAAATTGTGCCTTAGACATTGGTGCTGGTGCCACAACACTGCAACCCCTCACAGATACTGTACTCCTAGCACAGCAATGAGACCTGTTGCAAAGCATTGCCTAAAAATTGTAATTACACGCCCCAACAGGGGCTGAAAAATTGTGCCTTAGGCACTGGTGCTGGTGCCACAACACTGCAACCCCTCACAGATACTGTACTTGGAGCACAGCAGTCACACGTGTTGCGAAGCATTTTTTTAAAAAAATTGTAATTACACGCCCCTGTTAAACAGGGGCTGAAAAATTGTGCCTTAGGCACTGGTGCTGGTGCCACAACACTGCAACCCCTCACAGATACTGTACTTGGAGCACAGCAGTCACACGTGTTGCAAAGCATTTTTTTAAAAAAATTTAATTACACGCCCCTGTTAACAGGGGCTGAAAAATTGTGCCTTAGGCACTGGTGCTGGTGCCACAACACTGCAACCCCTCACAGATACTGTACTTGGAGCACAGCAGTCACACGTGTTGCGAAGCATTTTTTAAAAACATTGTAAGTACACGCCCCTGTTATACAGGGGCTGAAAAATTGTGCCTTAGGCACTGGTGTGGTGGCATGGATCATTGAGGAGGAGGAAGAGGATAGTCAGTGAACATAACAGGACAGTCACTCAGCATCAGCATAGGCAGTCTTGAAGGGATGTGACATTATAAATTATTCCGTTATATCCGCTTCAGGTGCCTGGTAGCTGGTGGTGATCCAAGACTGATTCATTTTGATGAAGGTCAGTCGATCAACCGAGTCGGTGGACAGGCGCACCCTATGATCGGTGACAAATCCTCCAGCAGCACTGAATGTGCGTTCGGAAAGAACGCTGGAGGCAGGACAGGCCAGTAGCTCAATTGCATACTGTGCAAGCTCTGGCCAGTGATCCATCCTCCAAGTCTGACCTTGCCCCAAGGTATTCCTGCACCATGTATATCAGACGCTGGCGATGGTTGCTGGAACCGATCATACCTTGGGGCTGCGGACTAAAAAATTGTCTGAACGCATCGGTCAGACGTCCACCTTCCCCACCGCTCCTTCTGCTACTGACCGAAGCCTCAGCAACTCGTCGCCCAGGACCAGGAGTTTGTAACCTCCCAGTTTCTGGGAACGCGTTGCACAGACCTTTCTGCAAGGCCTCCCTGAGATGTCTCATCCTCTGCTCCCTCTGCGACGGCAAGATAAGGTCCGCAACCTTACCCTTGTACCGTGGATCAAGGAGAGTGGCCAGCCAGTAATGGTCCCTCTCCTTGATCGGAAGAACACGAGGATCCTTCCGCAGGCTTTGCAGGATCAGGGAGGCCATGCAGCATAGGTTAGCTGAGGCATTCTGTCCGGAGTCTTCTGGGTCACTGAGGATGACATGATCGCCAGCCACCTCCTCCCAGCCACGTACAAGTCCACTGGTTTGTTGGGACTGTACATCATCCCTAAAAGACTGCTGCTGCTGCTGATGCTGAGTGCCAGGCTCCACCTCCATGCTCACACAATCCTCCTCCTCCTCCTCCTCCTCCTCATCCTCTTCCTGTGTGATGGGTGGGACAGAAGGAACACTGTCCGGATAAAGGGGGCCTTGAGAGGCAAGGAAGTCCTCCTCTTCCTGCCTCTGTTCTGCCTCAAGTGCCCTGTCCATTATCCCACGCAGCGTATGCTCCAACAGGTGGACAAGAGGTACAGTGTCACTGATGCATGCACTGTCACTGCTCACCATCCTCGTGGCCTCCTCAAATGGTGAGAGGACAGTGCATGCATCCCTGATCATGCTCCACTGATGTGGGGAAAAAAACCAAGCTCCCCTGACCCTGTCCTGGTGCCGTAGTCGCAAAGGTACTCATTGATGGCCCTCTGCTGCGTGTGCAGTCGCTGCAGCATGGCCAACGTTGAGTTCCACCTGGTGGGCATGTCACATATTAGGCGGTTCTTGGGCAGGTTCAGCTCCTTTTGCAGCTCAGTCAGCCGAGCACTGGCATTATAAGATCGGCGGAAATGCACACAGACTTTCCTGGCCTGCCTCAGGACATCCTGTAAGCCTGGGAACATGCCCAAGAACCGCTGCACCACCAGGTTGAGGACGTGAGCCATACAGGGCACATGGGTGAGCTGCCCCTGTCGCAGGGCGGAGAGGAGGTTGGTGCCATTGTCAGAAACGACCATTCCTGGCTTAAGCTGACGTGGCGTCAACCACCTCTCGGCCTGCCCCTGCAGAGCTGCCAGAACCTCTGGCCCAGTGTGGCTCCTGTCCCCCAAACACACCAGCGCAAGCACGGCATGGCATCTTTTTGCCTGCGTACTTGCGTAGCCCCTTGTACGCCTACGGAGCACCGCTGGTTCCGAGGACAGAGCACTGGAGGAAGAAGAAGAGGAGGGGGTGGAGGAGAGAGGTGTGTCACAACCAGTAGCAGTAGTAGCGTTTTGGAGGCGTGGTGGTGGAACAACCTCCAACACTACTGCACCTTGTCCTGCATCCCTCCCAGCTGCCAATAGAGTGACCCAATGGGCCGTGAAAGAAAGGTAACGTCCCTGTCCATGCCTGCTGGACCATGAGTCAGCGGTAATATGCACCTTACCGCTGACCGCCCTGTCCAGCGAGGCATGGACATTGCCTTCCACATGCCGGTAGAGAGACGGAATCGCCTTCCGTGAGAAAAAGTGGCGTTTGGGAACCTGCCACTGAGGAACCGCACATTGAACAAACTCACGGAAGGGGGCCGAGTCTACCAACTGAAAAGGCAGCAGTTGAAGTGCTAGCAATTTAGCCAAGCTAGCATTCAACCGCTGGGCATGTGGATGGCTGGGAGTGTACTTCTTTCGACGGTCCAGCAGCTGGGGCAGGGAAATTTGCCTGCTACAATCGGACGTCGGTGTACTGCAAGTATTTGGTTGTGACACACCTAATTCTACACCTTCAGTCCTCTCACAGCAGCTTTCAGAGAGGACTGAAGATGTAGTGGGGATGGAGATCCCAGCTGATGAGGAGCAAGGAGAGGTCCGCTTAGTTCTTTGGTGTGGGTCTTTTATGTGTGCCTGCCAACGAGCTGCATGGCAGGTCGACATATGTCTGGTCATGCTTGTGGTGCCCAAGTGGCTGATGTTTTGGCCACGCGAGATACGCTTGAGACAAATATTGCAAATAGCAGTGGTGCGATCTGATGCACTCGTCTCAAAAAAGGCCCACACCAAAGAACTTTTCTAATAACGTGCAGAGGCAGCGCCCTGCACAGGCGGAGCTCTGCGGTGTTGTACAGTTGCTGTGCTGGCCTCTGGCTGGCCTCCAGGGGGCATCCTGCCTCGTTGGACATGTGACGCCGCATCCTCCTCCTCCTCGTCCTCCTCCTCCTCATCCTCTCTCCCTCCAGGCACCCACGTGGCGTCAGTGACCTCATCATCCCCTCCCTCTTCACCACTAGAGCAAACCTGGCAGTAAGCTGCAGCTGGTGGAACAGTACTGCCAGATTGCTGTCCTTCAGCATCCCCTCTCTCTGCGCGCACACTACTGACTTCCTCAAGCTGGGTATCATCATCCGAGCCTTCGAATCGTTGGGCATCCTCCTGGAGCATGTACCCAACACTGTGCTCAAAGAGTTCGGGGGACTCCTCAGGAGGACATGGTGGGTCTAGGGAAGGGGTGGCTGATGATGCCATTGAGTACGCGTTGGCAGCTGCTCTGCCAGTACCCTGAGCCTGGGTGAGAGAGGATGAGGAGGATGAGGAGGGATTGGTCATCCATTCTACCAAGCCTTCAGCATGATGCGGCTCCACATGTCCAGCTGCCGAAAACAAAGACGCGCGTGTCCCATGGCCACGTGCTGATGACGATGCACGACCACGTCCACGGCCACGGCCACGTCCACGAGAAACAGAGCCTGCCTGCCCTGTGTTCTTGCCTCTGCACGCTCTGCCTCCCCTTGGCGGTCTTCCAGCCATTGTAGTCGGTAGTCCTGTGGGTGCTGCTGAGAAGAAAATATAGGAGCTCTGTGCGATGCCACTAACACACTAGAAGTCCTGTGGGTGCTGCTGAGAAGAAAATATAGGAGCTCTGTGTGATGCCACTAACACACTAGACGTCCTATGGGTGCTTCTGCAAAGAAAATATAGGAGCTCTGTGTGATGCCACTAACACACTAGAAGTCCTGTGGGTGCTTCTGAGAAGAAAATATAGGAGCTCTGTGTGATGCCACTAACACACTAGAAGTCCTATGGGTGCTTCTGCAAAGAAAATATAGGAGCTCTGTGTGATGCCACTAACACACTAGAAGTCCTGTGGGTGCTGCTGCTGAGAAGAAAATATAGGAGCTCTGTGTGATGCCACTAATACACTAGAAGTCCTATGGGTGCTTCTGCAAAGAAAATATAGGAGCTCTGTGTGATGCCACTAACACACTAGAAGTCCTGTGGGTGCTGCTGAGAAGAAAATATAGGAGCTCTGTGTGATGCCACTAACACACTAGAAGTCCTATGGGTGCTTCTGCAAAGAAAATATAGGAGCTCTGTGTTATGCCACTAACACACTAGAAGTCCTGTCGGTGCTGCTGAGAAGAAAATATAGGAGCTCTGTGTGATGCCACTAATACACTAGAAGTCCTATGGGTGCTTCTGCAAAGAAAATATAGGAGCTCTGTGTGATGCCACTAACACACTAGAAGTCCTGTGGGTGCTGCTGAGAAGAAAATATAGGAGCTCTGTGTGATGCCACTAACACACTAGAAGTCCTATGGGTGCTTCTGCAAAGAAAATATAGGAGCTCTGTGTGATGCCACTAACACACTAGAAGTCCTGTGGGTGCTGCTGAGAATAAAATATAGGAGCTCTGTGTGATGCCACTAACACACTAGAAGTCCTATGGGTGCTTCTGCAAAGAAAATATAGGAGCTCTGTGTGATGCCACTAACACACTAGAAGTCCTGTGGGTGCTGCTCAGAAGAAAATATAGGAGCTCTGTGTGATGCCACTAACACACTAGAAGTCCTATGGGTGCTTCTGCAAAGAAAATATAGGAGCTCTGTGTGATGCCACTAACACACTAGAAGTCCTGTGGGTGCTGCTGAGAAGAAAATATAGGAGCTCTGTGTGATGCCACTAACACACTAGAAGTCCTATGTGTGCTTCTGCAAAGAAAATATAGGAGCTCAGTGTGATGCCACTAACACACTAGAAGTCCTGTGGGTGCTGCTGAGAAGAAAATATAGGAGCTCTGTGTGATGCCACTAACACACTAGAAGTCCTATGGGTGCTTCTGCAAAGAAAATATAGGAGCTCTGTGTGATGCCACTAACACACTAGAAGTCCTGTGGGTGCTGCTGAGAAGAAAATATAGGAGCTCTGTGTGATGCCACTAACACACTAGAAGTCCTATGGGTGCTTCTGCAAAGAAAATATAGGAGCTCTGTGTGATGCCACTAACACACTAGAAGTCCTGTGGGTGCTGCTGAGAAGAAGATATAGGAGCTCTGTGTGATGCCACTAACACACTAGAAGTCCTGTGGGTGCTTCTGGGAAGAAAATATAGGAACTCTGTGTGATGGGACTAACACACTACAAGTCCTATGGGTGCTTCTGCAAAGAAAATATAGGAACTCTGTGTGATGGGACTAACACACTACAAGTCCTATGGGTGCTTCTGGGAAGAAAATATAGGAGCTCTGTGTGATGGGACTAACACACTACAAGTCCTATAGGTGCTTCTGGGAAGAAAATATAGGAGCTCTGTTTGATGGGACTAACACACTACAAGTCCTATGGGTGCTTCTGGGAAGAAAATATAGGACCTCTGTGTGATGGGACTAACACACTACTACAAGTCCTATGGGTGCTTCTGGGAAGAAAATATAGGAACTCTGTGTGATGGGACTAACACACTACAAGTCCTATGGGTGCTTCTGGGAAGAAAATATAGGAGCTCTGTGTGATGGGACTAACACACTACAAGTCCTATAGGTGCTTCTGGGAAGAAAATATAGGAGCTCTGTGTGATGGGACTAATACACTACAAGTCCTATAGGTGCTTCTGGGAAGAAAATATAGGAGCTCTGTGTGATGGGACTAACACACTACAAGTCCTGTGGGTGCTTCTGGGAAGAAAATATAGCTCTGTGTGATGGGACTAACACACTACAAGTCCTATAGGTGCTTCTGGGAAGAAAATATAGGAACTCTGTGTGATGGGACTAACACACTACAAGTCCTATGGGTGCTTCTGGGAAGAAAATATAGGAACTCTGTGTGATGGGACTAACACACTACAAGTCCTATGGGTGCTTCTGGGAAGAAAATATAGGAGCTCTGTGTGATGGGACTAACACACTACAAGTCCTATAGGTGCTTCTGGGAAGAAAATATAGCTCTGTGTGATGGGACTAACACACTACAAGTCCTATAGGTGCTTCTGGGAAGAAAATATAGGAACTCTGTGTGATAGGACTAACACACTACAAGTCCTATGGGTGCTTCTGGAAGAAAATATAGGAACTCTGTGTGATGGGACTAACACACTACAAGTCCTATGGGTGCTTCTACAAAGAAAATATAGGAACTCTGTGTGATGGGACTAACACACTACAAGTCCTATAGGTGCTTCTGGGAAGAAAATATAGGAGCTCTGTGTGATGGGACTAACACACTACAAGTCCTATGGGTGCTTCTGGGAAGAAAATATAGGAACTCTGTGTGATGGGACTAACACACTACAAGTCCTATGGGTGCTTCTGCAAAGAAAATATAGGAACTCTGTGTGATGGGACTAACACACTACAAGTCCTATGGGTGCTTCTGGGAAGAAAATATAGGAGCTCTGTGTGATGGGACTAACACACTACAAGTCCTATAGGTGCTTCTGGGAAGAAAATATAGGAGCTCTGTGTGATGGGACTAACACACTAAAAGTCCTATGGGTGCTTCTTGGAAGAAAATATAGGAGCTCTGTGTGATGGGACTAACACACTACAAGTCCTATAGGTGCTTCTGGGAAGAAAATATAGCTCTGTGTGATGGGACTAACACACTACAAGTCCTATAGGTGCTTCTGGGAAGAAAATATAGGAACTCTGTGTGATGGGACTAACACACTACAAGTCCTATGGGTGCTTCTGGGAAGAAAATATAGGAACTCTGTGTGATGGGACTAACACACTACAAGTCCTATGGGTGCTTCTGCAAAGAAAATATAGGAACTCTGTGTGATGGGACTAACACACTACAAGTCCTATAGGTGCTTCTGGGAAGAAAATATAGGAGCTCTGTGTGATGGGACTAACACACTACAAGTCCTATGGGTGCTTCTGGGAAGAAAATATAGGAACTCTGTGTGATGGGACTAACACACTACAAGTCCTATGGGTGCTTCTGCAAAGAAAATATAGGAACTCTGTGTGATGGGACTAACACACTACAAGTCCTATGGGTGCTTCTGGGAAGAAAATATAGGAGCTCTGTGTGATGGGACTAACACACTACAAGTCCTATAGGTGCTTCTGGGAAGAAAATATAGGAGCTCTGTGTGATGGGACTAACACACTACAAGTCCTATGGGTGCTTCTGGGAAGAAAATATAGGAGCTCTGTGTGATGGGACTAACACACTACAAGTCCTATGGGTGCTTCTGGGAAGAAAATATAGGAACTCTGTGTGATGGGACTAACACACTACAAGTCCTATGGGTGCTTCTGGGAATAAAATATAGGAACTCTGTGTGATGGGACTAACACACTACAAGTCCTATGGGTGCTTCTGGGAAGAAAATATAGCTCTGTGTGATGGGACTAACACACTACAAGTCCTGTGGGTGCTGCTCAGAAGAAAATATAGGAGCTCTGTGTGATGCCACTAACACACTAGAAGTCCTATGGGTGCTTCTGCAAAGAAAATATAGGAGCTCTGTGTGATGCCACTAACACACTAGAAGTCCTGTGGGTGCTGCTGAGAAGAAAATATAGGAGCTCTGTGTGATGCCACTAACACACTAGAAGTCCTATGTGTGCTTCTGCAAAGAAAATATAGGAGCTCAGTGTGATGCCACTAACACACTAGAAGTCCTGTGGGTGCTGCTGAGAAGAAAATATAGGAGCTCTGTGTGATGCCACTAACACACTAGAAGTCCTATGGGTGCTTCTGCAAAGAAAATATAGGAGCTCTGTGTGATGCCACTAACACACTAGAAGTCCTGTGGGTGCTGCTGAGAAGAAAATATAGGAGCTCTGTGTGATGCCACTAACACACTAGAAGTCCTATGGGTGCTTCTGCAAAGAAAATATAGGAGCTCTGTGTGATGCCACTAACACACTAGAAGTCCTGTGGGTGCTGCTGAGAAGAAGATATAGGAGCTCTGTGTGATGCCACTAACACACTAGAAGTCCTATGGGTGCTTCTGGGAAGAAAATATAGGAACTCTGTGTGATGGGACTAACACACTACAAGTCCTATGGGTGCTTCTGCAAAGAAAATATAGGAACTCTGTGTGATGGGACTAACACACTACAAGTCCTATGGGTGCTTCTGGGAAGAAAATATAGGAGCTCTGTGTGATGGGACTAACACACTACAAGTCCTATAGGTGCTTCTGGGAAGAAAATATAGGAGCTCTGTTTGATGGGACTAACACACTACAAGTCCTATGGGTGCTTCTGGGAAGAAAATATAGGAACTCTGTGTGATGGGACTAACACACTACAAGTCCTATGGGTGCTTCTGGGAAGAAAATATAGGAACTCTGTGTGATGGGACTAACACACTACAAGTCCTATGGGTGCTTCTGGGAAGAAAATATAGGAGCTCTGTGTGATGGGACTAACACACTACAAGTCCTATAGGTGCTTCTGGGAAGAAAATATAGGAGCTCTGTGTGATGGGACTAACACACTACAAGTCCTATAGGTGCTTCTGGGAAGAAAATATAGCTCTGTGTGATGGGACTAATACACTACAAGTCCTATAGGTGCTTCTGGGAAGAAAATATAGGAGCTCTGTGTGATGGGACTAACACACTACAAGTCCTGTGGGTGCTTCTGGGAAGAAAATATAGCTCTGTGTGATGGGACTAACACACTACAAGTCCTATAGGTGCTTCTGGGAAGAAAATATAGGAACTCTGTGTGATGGGACTAACACACTACAAGTCCTATGGGTGCTTCTGGGAAGAAAATATAGGAACTCTGTGTGATGGGACTAACACACTACAAGTCCTATGGGTGCTTCTGGGAAGAAAATATAGGAGCTCTGTGTGATGGGACTAACACACTACAAGTCCTATAGGTGCTTCTGGGAAGAAAATATAGCTCTGTGTGATGGGACTAACACACTACAAGTCCTATAGGTGCTTCTGGGAAGAAAATATAGGAACTCTGTGTGATAGGACTAACACACTACAAGTCCTATGGGTGCTTCTGGGAAGAAAATATAGGAACTCTGTGTGATGGGACTAACACACTACAAGTCCTATGGGTGCTTCTACAAAGAAAATATAGGAACTCTGTGTGATGGGACTAACACACTACAAGTCCTATAGGTGCTTCTGGGAAGAAAATATAGGAGCTCTGTGTGATGGGACTAACACACTACAAGTCCTATGGGTGCTTCTGGGAAGAAAATATAGGAACTCTGTGTGATGGGACTAACACACTACAAGTCCTATGGGTGCTTCTGCAAAGAAAATATAGGAACTCTGTGTGATGGGACTAACACACTACAAGTCCTATGGGTGCTTCTGGGAAGAAAATATAGGAGCTCTGTGTGATGGGACTAACACACTACAAGTCCTATAGGTGCTTCTGGGAAGAAAATATAGGAGCTCTGTGTGATGGGACTAACACACTAAAAGTCCTATGGGTGCTTCTTGGAAGAAAATATAGGAGCTCTGTGTGATGGGACTAACACACTACAAGTCCTATAGGTGCTTCTGGGAAGAAAATATAGCTCTGTGTGATGGGACTAACACACTACAAGTCCTATAGGTGCTTCTGGGAAGAAAATATAGGAACTCTGTGTGATGGGACTAACACACTACAAGTCCTATGGGTGCTTCTGGGAAGAAAATATAGGAACTCTGTGTGATGGGACTAACACACTACAAGTCCTATGGGTGCTTCTGCAAAGAAAATATAGGAACTCTGTGTGATGGGACTAACACACTACAAGTCCTATAGGTGCTTCTGGGAAGAAAATATAGGAGCTCTGTGTGATGGGACTAACACACTACAAGTCCTATGGGTGCTTCTGGGAAGAAAATATAGGAACTCTGTGTGATGGGACTAACACACTACAAGTCCTATGGGTGCTTCTGCAAAGAAAATATAGGAACTCTGTGTGATGGGACTAACACACTACAAGTCCTATGGGTGCTTCTGGGAAGAAAATATAGGAGCTCTGTGTGATGGGACTAACACACTACAAGTCCTATAGGTGCTTCTGGGAAGAAAATATAGGAGCTCTGTGTGATGGGACTAACACACTACAAGTCCTATGGGTGCTTCTGGGAAGAAAATATAGGAACTCTGTGTGATGGGACTAACACACTACAAGTCCTATGGGTGCTTCTGGGAATAAAATATAGGAACTCTGTGTGATGGGACTAACACACTACAAGTCCTATGGGTGCTTCTGGGAAGAAAATATAGCTCTGTGTGATGGGACTAACACACTACAAGTCCTATAGGTGCTTCTGGGAAGAAAATATAGGAACTCTGTGTGATGGGACTAACACACTACAAGTCCTATGGGTGCTTCTGGGAAGAAAATATAGGAGCTCTGTGTGATGGGACTAACACACTACAAGTCCTATAGGTGCTTCTGGGAAGAAAATATAGCTCTGTGTGATGGGACTAACACACTACAAGTCCTATGGGTGCTTCTGGGAAGAAAATATAGGAGCTCTGTGTGATGGGACTAACACACTACAAGTCCTATGGGTGCTTCTGGGAAGAAAATATAGCTCTGTGTGATGCCACTAACACAGTACAAGTCCTATGGGTGCTTCTGGGAAGAAAATATAGGAACTCTGTGTGATGGGACTAACACACTACAAGTCCTATGGGTGCTTCTGCAAAGAAAATATAGGAACTCTGTGTGATGGGACTAACACACTACAAGTCCTATGGGTGCTTCTGGGAAGAAAATATAGGAGCTCTGTTTGCTGCCACTAACACACTACAAGTCCTGTGGGTGCTTTTGGGGTGCAGTGCTGTACTAACAGCACTGCGGTTGGTACTACTGAAATACTGTACTAACAGTAAGACACGCACCAGACTAACCCCCAGCAGCAGCTAAAAACACACTAACCGGCAGCAGCAATGGACGATCAATGACAGGTAGCAATGGTTTAGCAAATAAATAGCCAATGGTTTAGCAAAGTAGAGCAAATCTTTCTATAGGAATCTAGCAAAGAGTGACACAGAATCAGCCTGATCTCTCCTAAAGCCGGAACTCATGTGACCGGCGCCGACGGCGTGGCGGCCTTTTAAATGAGGGGGCGTGTATTAAAGCCCCTGAGCTGTAATTGGCTACAGGCGTCCTGCGTATAGCCAATCATGGCTCTCCGAGTTTCCGGCGCTGTGATTGGCCAAGCATGCGGGGTCACAGTGCATGCTTGGCCAATCATCAGCCAGCAATGCACTGCGCCGGCCGCGCCGGCCGCAATGCATTGCGGGGCCGCTCGCATCACACGAATGTGATGCGAGCGGCCAAAATAGTTCTGGGCTCGCCGAGCGAGCGAACACCCGGTGCTCGATGCGAACATGGGTTCGCATCGAGCACCGGGCCCATCCCTACTCATGACAAACATGTCAGCACTGATTAACAGGTTCTCATTAGAAATGAAGCACATGGATAATAGAATGCAATTCATAGAAAACAAAATGGAGGATTGTACTGAGACTGTGAATGATCTGGTAGATGCATACACAGAACAAAAAAAGGATAATACCTGGATCAAAGCGAAAATCACAGCCCTCGAGGATCGCTCCAGACGCAACAATATAAAAATACGTGGCATACCAGAATCGATCCCTCCTAAAGAATTGCACAATTACGCTAACACCATGTTTTCTAGCATGCTTCCGGAATTAACTCCAATAGAATTCACTATTGACCGAATCCACAGGTTGCCCAAACCCCGCCATCTTGAAGCTGACATCCCTCGGGATGTGCTCCTAAGAGTGCATTTTTACCAGGCTAAAGAGCAAATTCTGAGGAAAGCAAGGGAAATGTCTTCGCTCCCACCACAATACGCAGACATTCAGCTATACGCCGATTTGTCGCAATACACGCTCCAAATGAGGAGGCAGCTCAAAACAATCACCAAGGCAATGAACAATCACCAATCACCAATTACCACAATCCTGGCCACACACAATGGCATTCCACACGCCATCTCCACTCTAGAAGGCAACCTGAAACTTCTCCACGCATGGGGAATCCTTCCTGACCCTCAACAGCTCCATCCTGACCCACAAAGAGGCCCGAACCCCTTCTCCTTCGGTCCGCACAAGGAAAAATCCAAACGTAACCACTACTGATGATTTAGCCCATCTTTCTACAAGAATCGCATTTTGAAGTCCGGTCTGAACATGCGTCATCTGCTTACTGACATTACCCCTGATTTTGGTCAGCCGCTCTTTTGAGCCTCAGTTTGCTGACTTGATTGACTACAGCACAATTGTGCACGCGTAGTTAATCGAACTGTACACCTTTTTTCTTTTCTTTTTGTTGTCCTGCAGGTTTACTTATCTGCTCTTTATTGAGCCCATCTAATCGGTACATATTCGATAAACACGCATTGCCTAACCATATATTGTTGACTTGTGTACTAACCTGTTTTTCTCCTCCAGCACTCCACTAATCTACAACTTCCCTCTGTTCATCCTACATCAAAAGAACTCTGCCTGATTGATCCGCCGTTCGTAAGAGACACTCCTTTCTCCTCACGACTTCAGACATTTCATGACGCATCCAGAACAGTGATCACCCTCTTCGACTGAACCACTGAGTTCCAGGCCAGCTACAGCGGTAACTGTGAGTACCACTTCTGCACCTCACTTCTCCTAAAATGCACCATGGGGATCACTATCCTCTCCCTCAACGCTAATGGCCTAAACCATCCAGCAAAGCGTTCATCCCTATGGAAGTCCGCACTGGCTCACAACTGTAATGTCATCTGCGTTCAAGAAACTCACTTTGACATAAATTCCTCCCCCAACTGCAAGCACAGACAAATTCCGCATATGTTCCAATCATTTTACTCCAAAAAACAACGCAGAGTAATGATCGCCATTGGAGACACTGTCCTCTTCAAGCTACACCAATGTGTCACAGACCCCAACGTGCGCTACATTTTTCTGCACTGTTCAATAAACAACATTGACTACATCATCACTTCTATTTACGCCCCAAACCAGGGCGACATACCCTTTCTCAGGAAAACTTTGAGAGCAGCTCGGAAATTCCAGAAAGGCCATCTTTTGCTTTGTGGAGACTTTAACTTGGTTCCTAATGTCTCATTGGACTCTACTGCAGATCTCAAAAGGCATTCTCCTTCTCTAGATACATTTATATCTTCCAATAACTTGTTTGACGTGTGGAGGTGTTGTCACGCGAGCGAGAGAGACTTCACGTTTCTTTTCGCCGCGTCATAACACCTACTCACAAATTGATTTATTCTTAGCTGACAGCTGGTTACTGCAAAGGGTAACGGACGCATCTATTCACACCACCACCTGGTCAGACCATGCCCCGATTAGTATCACCATCGATGATGACTCACCCCAACCTTACTCCTACATCTGGAGAGCTAACAATTATTTACTCGACACCCCATGCTATTTTACATCCATTAAAAATCAACTAGAAGAATATTTCTTCCTTAATCAAACATCAGTGTCTGACCCGCTGGTGGTATGGAATGCCCATAAGGCAGTTATAAGAGGGGTATTTTTGTAAATGGGTGCCAGAGCAAAGAAACAGAAAACACAAAGACTGGACGAACTCACGACTGCCATAACATCAACCGAATCTCTCAACAAGACTAATCCCTCTCCCTCCCTACAAACGAAAATATTTAAACTTAGACATGAACTACGTTCACTACTCCTCGCAAAATATGAAAAATTGTACAAGATCCTCAAAGCCACTTCCTACACTACAGGAAATAAAGCAGGGAAAGCAATGTCCCTACGGATTAAAGGCCACAGGAACAAAACAAAAATTCCATACTTATTCCATCCGCACACCAATGAAAAACTTCTTAAGCCCAACTCTAAAGCAAATGCATTTAGCGCCTACTACGCTGATCTATATAATCTTCGAAACGACTCCCAACCCTCACATGCAAAGATCCAAGCATTTCTAGATAGTGTAAACCTCCCTTCGGTCACTCCTGAACAACTCTCCTGCCTAAATGACCCATTCACCACCACAGAAATTATATCAGCAATCGACAAACTCCCCTGTCGGAAATCCCCTGGCCCAGATGGCTTCACTGCAGAATACTTCAAAAAATTTAAACATATACTAGCCCCCACACTATGCCAAACATTCAATGTATCGGCAAACTCTTCTTCGTTCCCTACTGAAATGCTCACAGCAATGATAATTACCCTCCCAAACCAGGTAAAGAACCCACATACCCAAAAAACTTCCGCCCCATCTCATTGCTCAATCTTGACTTAAAGATCTTCTCCAAACTTATTGCCACTAGACTAGAAAATATCCTCCCCACCCTCATCTCTCAAGACCAATCGGGTTTCACCAGGGGCCGCCAAGCCTCTGATGCAACCCGCTGGATGATAAATATTATACATCACGTAGAAAATGTCAAATTGCCCTCACTTCTCCTCTCCCTAGACGCCGAAAAGTCATTTGATAGGGTGCACTGGGGTTATATTTCTGCAGTTTTACACAAGTTCGGAATCACTGGCACCATGCACAAAGCAATAATGGCTCTTTACTCCCACCCCTCTGCCCGAGTGTTCTTAGCAGACACCCTTTCTTCGCCATTCAAGATCACAAATGGCACGAGACAAGGCTGCCCACTATCGCCCATCATATTTAATCTAGTCATGGAACCATTAGCAGAAAGCATAAGATCCAATAAACACATTTCTGGTATTACTTAAAATCTGTTCGCAGACGACGTGATCCTCAGGATCACTGACCCTGACAATTCCCTTCCAGAGATCCAAAGGACGCTAGCATGGTTTAGTGAAGTTTCATATTATAAAGCCAATGAGACTAAATCTTACATACTTAACTTGGGACTTGACTCTCCCACCTGCAATCGCCTCAAACAACGCTTCCCTTACATATGGGCGGATCATAGCATATCGTACCTGGGCATTCATTTAACCGCCTCTACCAAATCTCTGTTCGCAGCTAATTACTTGCCGGCCCACTCTAGGTTACAGGAGGATCTTACCAAACTGGCGTCCTTTGAATTCTCATGGCTAGGCCGCCTAGCGGCGTTTAAAATGCTACATCTCCCCCAAATATTATATTTCTTTCGCATGATACCCATTCCCCTACCTCTCAACTACCTCAACTCGCTTCAATCGATGCTATCCAAATTTATCTGGAAAGACAAAAAACCGAGATGCGCCCACTATCAATTAGCCAAACATCGAATGTATGGAGGTCTCAGTCTTGTTAGCTTCCAAGATTATTAAATAGCGTCCATTCTCACGCAATCGAGAGAATGGTTCTTACCGTCTCCCCCTTACACAATCTGGGGGAAAATTGAATCATCCCTAACCCAAAACACTACACTATCTTCTTTGATTTTTGCCAACAATCTGGGAGCAAAACTTCCCTCCCATTGCTCACCAACGATTGTAGCAACTATAAAGATATGGGCTAAATTCTTACAGAACACCTCAAATCACAAAGCACGAGCGGTGGTCCAAATCCCAATTGAAGCCTTACAACGGCTGATGTTCTCAACCTCCTATTCCAAATGGAAAGACAAAGGTATTACGTGCATATCCGATCTCTTTGATGGTGACAAACCCAAATCTTTCCCGACATTACAAGAAGAGTACCTGCTTCCCAACTCAGACATCTTTCTACACATACGTACTCAACACTGCCTCAAATCACTCCCCTCACAAGTCTGTAAAATACCCCAACCTGCTTGGATCTATTTTAAGTCCCCTACCACACACCAAAAGGGCATTACTATGTTCTATAACTTGCTCCAATCCAAAACGAAGTTTTCTACCTCCATCGCTCTCGTCAGATGGGAAAAAGATCTACAACAAACCTTCACTTTAGACCAATGGGAAAAAGCTGCCCGATCAATATATAAGGCCACTAGCTGCTCCACTCTGACAGACTGTCCAAATTCAACACAACATCAGACGGCTCATGCTGGAGGCTTTGTGGCCACCCAGGTGACCTACTCCACACATTTTGGTCCTGCCCCAAACTCTCCCTCTTTTGGCAATCAGTATTTCACTTGCTTACCGACGTGATGGGCATAACATTGGAAAAACAACCATCATTGGCGTTACTTTCCTTGAACGCAGATCGAATCCCCAATCCGTCTAGATATATCACGACTCATATACTACTAGCGGCTCGCCTCAGCATAACTAGGAAATGGAAAAACTCAGACTCCCCCTGTCTCCGAGAGGTGATCAATACCACACACGAACACTTTATTCACAAAACTACTCTGACTCTTCGACACCACAGCAAAGAACGTTCACTACATAAATGGCAACAATGGACTGACTGGTTCCACTCCGACGAATTGACTAAGACATTACATCCCTGACTCTGATTGTTGATTGTGCTTGGAAGGCTATGTTGCACAGGAACAGGGATTGCCCCCGCTCAAACACAGTCTAGCACCCTTTGGGGGTGTTCGGACTGAGGCAATTCCCTCCCTCTATCTAACTAAGATTAGAATCAACGGCTCATGCTTGTTTTTCTCCTTTTCTCCTTTTATTTTTTTTTGTTATAGCTGTGAGTTACTGCTTCATGAATCTATATATGCAAAGACTTGCAACGTTCAATGTACAACTACTGTTACAGGCTCTACATTGTTACGCCGTCTTACTTTGACATCATTATTCTTTTCTGTTACGATATCTATTTGTTCAAGATGTCAATGTTGTTACTATGTTTCGAAAACACAATAAAAATCTATTTTGGAAAAAAAAAAAAATCTGATGACAGGCAAAGTTTATATAACAGAAGAGACCCGAGAGGTCTTTCCTGTCGGCAGTAATGTGAGCTTGTGTATGCGTTGTGATTCCAGCGCGCATGCGCGGGATGGATGCCAGTGCAGCCCGGCCATTCAGGTTGCCTAACCTTATGAAACCCGGAAGGAAGAGCATGCAAAGATGGCAGTGCTGGGGAGCTGTGACATTTTTTAGCATCTTTATTTTCACCTTTCTACCACTTTAAATGTAATTAACACAGACCTATAGGATTTGGGCCACACCCAAGACCTCAGGTTCATACCTTTCACATCCTGTCTACCCTCTTCTATCCATCTAAGGCATAGAAGCGGTTCAGGAGACAAACGTTTGCCTTTTGATCTTATTTATATGGAGAAATGCAGGTAAAGGGGGTGAGGTATGAACTGAGGGTTTCAGGTATTAGCTGCAACCAGCTTATCTATGGTTTTAAATGACCACAGGGCAAATGTCTAAATTCAACTAAGTCCAGCAAGTGAGTAAGTCCACTTTTGTTGCAAAAAACAATCCCCTTTGGTTGATCTATGTACATTGCAAGGATTTTAACAAACTTTGTTGCAGAGTTCTACCTTTTGTTATTCTGGAGGAAACACAGTTTGCCTGTGTCCATGTACCAATTGAATCTGTATGGGATTGGTTTTATGATTATCAGTCAGCTGCTGCACCTGCAGAGTTCTAATCTGGAAAGTGACAGGGTCTGCATCCATTAAGGCTACTTTCACATAGGTTTGCATTAAACCTTCCTGTAAAACACCTGTGCCTTAATGGAGTGTTCTTGCTGTGCTTTTGCAGCATTTGTGGTGCATTTTTTAAAGGACATGGGACTCAAAAAACTGCACCAAAAATGCTTAGTGTGTGCGTTTTTGAGGTGTTCCCATTCATTTCAATAGGGAGGAGAATTTTTTTAACTCAACTATTCTCCAAAAATGCAGCAAGTGGGATTTTTTACACCGCAATGGAAGCACACCACCCCAGTGTGAACACATACATAGAATTTAAAGGTAAGCATTTTTCTTGTGCTTTTTGGGCGCTTTTTTTTTTTTTTACTGCAAAAGTGCTTCAAAAACTCCTCAGTGTGAAAGCAGCCTTAGATGTGATTTCCATTTGAGGGTATCTCACTAAAAATTACATTTGTATTGCAGGGGAAGCTCAAAATCTGATTTGTATCTTAGTGCAGACTGGGAAAATAAGTAAGCCAATCACACCAGCATAAAATTACACATCTGGGGGACATTCTGTACCTCCAGTAGCCATATTGCATTGCATTTTACAGATTATTACAGTGGCAGCAGATTGAAATGGAAAGGTCATTTTTAATAGCATTCAATTACAATATGACTTGTGTCACAAATGTATATGCTATATATTTTTTTTTTATTTGCTATTTTTTTCCACAAAAGTAAATCTACCTTTTAAAGCAGTGAAATCTTATGTCCTCCTCTTAATGGATAACAATACTTTTAAGGCAGTTATCCTTTAATTGCTCTTACCCCCCTCCTTTGAGTGAGGATCAGTCGGAAGCAAGGACTGAAGACTTTAAGAATTTGGTGGGGGGGTCATTTGAAATGCGACTGTGACAAAAAGTACAATTATTCTTCAATCCATTCACCAAGTGAATATGATAAGGAAAAACATGTTTGTAAAAGAAAATGGCAATAGAAGCTGCAACCGTAAGTTCTCCTGTTTTTACAGGATAGCATGTTCTGTGCAGTCCAGTAATATGCCTAATAAGGTTGAAACAGATCACATGAGGATCACATAAATCCCATACTTGGATCCCTGCCAAAACAACCTTACCTCCCTTTCCCTGTCTCCACGGTCAAAATGATCTTACTCTTCGTAAGATCCAACTTCTGATTCCTCTTTCCCCTTCTTATAACAATAAGATAATCAAAACATTACACATACGCACAAGTTTAAAACATCAACCAACCTTGGCTAAAATAAGGAACCATTCCCATGATGATAAGCTATGCCCCCACCCGGACACAGTTTGTTCCCAATATGGGTGTCCAGATAGACTGGAGGCATGTCCGATATCACTAATCGGTTGTGGATCTACCTACACACAATGTTAATACGGTTTTATCTTTACTGCTTTTGCAATATCTATGTTGACTATGTTAAGTCACACTCATATGTGCCTATCTGTTTAAGAATAGAAATCGGACAAAACCCTATTTAAATAGTTTGAATGATTGTAATTCTTTTTTTTCTAAAAAATCTTCAATAAAAATATGTTTAACCTCCCTGGCGGTGTTATGATTCTGGCTGGAATTTTGTGCTGAAAGCGGTACAATTATTTTGCATGGAAATTTGGCGTTTTTATATTGTAGGCATGCAATTCTTATGAATAACTCACTTAAATCTGTCCGAACCAGAGTCTAGTAGACATCCCGGGTATGATAAAGTTTGAAACACAAAATAATAAATTATAATATAATAAAAATATATATAAAAATGATTCAAAATGTAATCAAATCAAAAACACTGAAATTTTCTCAGTTGCAGAATAGTCGCTGTCATTAAATTTATTGTTTGATGATAAATTGTGATTCTAATTTATTATTGGTGTTGTATAGCTGGTCTAGAACCACTTTTGACATAAAGGGACACTTTTTGGTTGCTATGGACAATCTCCAGTTTCCAGGCAGAAAAAAAAAATTTGTTATTATATAAAATGACATGCAGGGCACTGGGCAGACCACTAGGGACAAAGGGGATGTGTATTTTTTATATACAGTACTGTAATCTGTAAGATTACAGTACTTTATGTGCACTGTGTTTTTAAACTTTTTTAAATTTGGCGCCGATCTCCGCTCCCGTGCGTCGTAACATCGCAGGGAACGGAGATCGGCGGCACTCGGGCACTGTGTGAATCGAGCGAGCGGACGGCTCGCTCACACAGCGGGGAGACATCGCAGGATCCAGGGGAAAAGGTAAGTAACTTTCCCCCTGTATCCTGCACGCAAGCCCGAGTCTGGCTCGGGGTTACCGCTCTCAGCAGAAAAAACTGAACCCGAGCCAGACTCGGGAACACCGCTAGGGAGGTTAAAAGAAAAGTACCTTTTTCCTAATCAATATACAGCTGTCACATGACCCAGCTCTTTTCCAGCCTGTCTTTAGAGAAACATAAGCAACGGGAGATTCTAGTCCTTTGCTGAGGGTCACATGTTAAGAAAAAAAAAACAGCCTTTGGAATACAGAGTAAAAATTATTAATTATTTTAAATTGTCATACAAATTAATATTTTTATAATATTTTGGGAATAACATGGTGTGAGTGGATTTCTGCCAGTCACAGGCTGTATCACGCCCCTCCAGCCTGTGTCTTAGAATAAGAGGGAGGTGAAGCTTCCATCAATCTATACATAATATGCCACCCCCATTGTGTTAACTGGTTAGTGGGCATGGGGGAGGAGGGAGGGAGTGGGCTGTCATTTACCACTGTGTATACTCCCGTATGTATGACTTTATAGTCACATTGGCTGCTCAGATGTGATAGAGAGAAACTCACTGAAAACTGAGCATGTGCGGAGATGCCAACACTGCTCTGCAGAATTCCTAGCTGAATTGGGGACATGAACAGAAGGTGGAGATAGAGAACAGCAGGGTCAACCAGATTTGTTTGCAGAATACACAAAACAGATTGCATAGTGACTGAGTATGAATAAGCATGTAATACAGTTTTAATATTTTTTATGATGTAACTTTAGTGACACTTTCATGGTGAAAATCATGAGCTCAGTCATGAGCTGGATGCACATGTGCTCCTCCACTACAGTAAGCTTCTGTACATATAAAGCACGGGATAAATGGCAATGATTTTATAGAGATACTCTTCATCTTAGCCAAAGTAAGCATTTCTAAATCTCTATTTACTGTAGTTGAATGGTTCTTATCTTGATGAAGAGATGTCTGTCTAAAAGCCTCTTAATCCTCCAAAGCGTTATTTAAATGGAACTGGAAGTGAACTAAAATGTCCCATGCAAAGACATAACTTTACAGAATAGTCATTGGCTTTCTACTTATGAATTATTTATATTATCACTACACAATTTGGCACACCACTAAACTAGATGAAATAAAGAATGCATTAAATCAGAGACGGTGCTTTTATACCAACATTTTTGTCTCTTGGAGGACACAAAAGTCTAGTGAATTTTCCAATCACTGGAACATGCTTCACAGTGGTTCTTGCTAAATCAAATACACTTAGCTTCTATATTGTACCGTACAAACCATCTAGTTAATTCAGTGATTATAATACACAATACATGGCTTATTATATGGTATTTTATGTTCTCAAGCTTTTTACAGCTACAACAATCAGCAATTTCACTTCCCTTTTCTACTTCAGCTAATGTACCGGTCAAATGCAACAGAACTAACTTTTTGAATTACTGCACGGTCAAAAGGAAAGGGAGAATAATTAGGAAAATTGATGCTCATTTTGATATCACTCTAAGCAAAGTTATAATTTTATATGTGAATGGAAACTCTGTAGCACTCACTTCTATATTAAGAGCACTAACTTAAAACATTTTTTTTTATTTAATTTCAATTTATCAGAAGTGAAATTGCAGTTTTTCAAAATCTAAGGAAAAAAAGAAGGATCATCAAGGATGAGAAATTATGAGGCTTTGTGAGATTTAGGTCACCTGAGATGAGGAAGTCAAGGGCAGCTACTAGTTCGCTCCTTCTTTGACTCAATTTTGAGTACTGTACTTTTTGTTAATTCCTCAGTCTCATATTTCCCAGCAAGGTTGTTTGGAATTGTTATTTTCTTAATTGGAAATTATATAACACAGAAGAAGTATTCAGGTATGTACAGTAGAGTTATGCTGCTGCCTTTAGTAGAATAGACATTTGCCAACAAGAGCTGTGTGGACAGCTCATTAGAACCCCTTTCCACTCCCAATTGCCTCAGTTTTTTTTTGCTAGTGTCCTAGGAGAGAGGACATCTTCTTTCTTCTGAGAGGTGCAAACCTGTTAGTTCTCATGGACCTGTTAGCTGTAATTGCTGTGTTTCCCACCTCTAGCTTGGACTGCTTTTGGACATACTTGAATACTTGTCCTTTACTGTAAAATAAAAATTTAGACTTTCTGTAAAATCCTTCTTCTTAGAGTACATTATGGGACACAGGTCCTACCCCGTTGTTTCTTATGCACCTCCTATTATTGTTTGCTACAAAACTAAAGTATTCTGGGAGTTTCAGATGTTATATTGAGCTGTCCTTATAACTCTTGTTTTCCAGAATCCCATCTCCTGAAGACAGGACCATAACCCTATGTTTCGGAATGCTTCTCCTGTGTCCCGTAACATACATGTCACGTACCTTTTGGCAGAACCTGACTTGTAGAGGGAGACCTCTCGTACAGCCCCGGCTCAAAGGCCACTAGTGTTGTGACAGTGTCCACAAGAGCGCGGTGAGGTAAGAGTGTCTGCAAAATCTTCCGTTTGTTGCAGAAGTGAGTGGCAGGTGTATCACCTGAGCTGGGCTGGATGGCTGAAGGAGCAGATGGCAACAGGAACAGCAGATGCAGGTACACAGCAGATGTAGGACCAGTGTCACCAGGCACTTTGCAGAGCAGGACAGATGGATAACTGGATGCAGGGTCAGACAAGCCAGGTTAGCAATGGAGGCTCAAGTATGAGCATAAACAGCAGGCATAGAATGGTCAAGATGCAGGCAGAGATTGACAACAGGATATCAGGCAGATGGAAGATATAAATGTATGAAAAATGCATTCAGCGCAAATCTATAAGTCCTAAAAATGCATGCCAGCAGAACACTTAAAGATCTTCACATAAATCTGTATATAGTAAATAAAAGGAAGTGCAGCGCAATAAAATCAATGGAACCTAGCACAAAGTCCATATATTAGTAAGGTGAACCACCAGCAAAAGTAGCCACCACCTCCAAAAAACTTGCTTGGCTCACCTTATTAAATGGACCCCTGACCTAACAGGCGGTCAACGGTGCAGATCCCTCAAAAGGGTTAAGTACAACAGGAACTGGTGGTCCAGATCTCCAAAGTGATACACCAGAGAAATAGGAATAAAAAGAGATCTAAGTGTGTTCCATTAAAATATTCCAGTGCTTTATTAAAATCAAAGAATTCTATTCCCCTTAAAATTGCTCAATACGGGCATCTGCTGCCCTTATATAGGCCATTTGGCACCAGCAATAATGGCTAACAGGCACACATGCGCATGTGAGTGCAAATGTTTGCGCGCGTATGCATTAGCCTATGCCCAGAAAGACGGGCACCTAAAGGAGCATGCATATCTACCTCTGCCTATGAAACTTCGGCTGCACTATGGCCAGCACTTCCTTGACAGTACACCAACAATAAGTCAAAAGCCCTATTTCATGTTATCATACTGGATTTGTGTGAACACCGTTAATGGATATGGGGCATGAACATGAAAAATCAAAAGTGTTAATTTTAAAGGCTTATATGCATGTTATCACCATAAAAAGTTTGGGGACCCGGGTACCGCCCCAGGGAACATGTATCCATGCAAAAAAAGGAGTTTTTTCAGGAGCAGTGATTTTAATAATGCTTAAAGTGAAACAATAAAAATAAAATATTCCTTTAAATATCGGGCCTGGGGGTCCCCTAATGCTGCGTACACACGGTCAGAATTCTCGTCGGAAAAAGCTCTGATGGTTTTCCCGTCGGAATTCCGACGGAATTTCACTCAAACTGTCTTGCCTACACACGGTCACACCAAATTCCGACGGTCAATAACACCACGGCATACAACACATTCGACTGCACTATAAAAGGGAAGTTTAATGCTTCTGAGCATGCGTCAAATTGCTTCCGAGCATGCGTTGGAATTTTGCGTGTCGGAATTGCATAGACACGATCTGAAAACCCGATGGAAAGGTTAAAAATTAAGAACAGGTTCTCAATCCAAAGTCCGTCGGAAATTCCGACAGAAAAAGACTGATGAGACTACGCAGACTAATGCCGCGTACACACGGTCGGAAAATCCGATGAAAAGCTCCCATCGGACTGTTTCCATCAGAAATTCCGACCGTGTGTACGCGGCATTAGTCTGCATGTAAAGTAGCGCATCCTTCCCATGTTTATAACAGTACTGCAGCAAAATGAAAATTTCTAAAGGAATTTTTTTTATCTAAAATTGCTTGCAGCTGTAATGTAGTGCTGGATCCCAGCAATATACATAAAAAAAATCATTGAAAAAAAAACATCTTGGGTCCCCCCATGTCCATATCAGGCCCTTCGAGCCTGGTATGGATATTAAGGGGAACTCCACACCAAAGTTAAAAAAAATAGGGATTTAAACAAAGCCGCATTCTCGGCTGGTAATCATGAGATTGTGGATTTTTTTCCGATCGCATGCTTTCCAGCCTGGAGGAGGGATGTGGGGTCTTATTGACCCCGCATCTCTCCATAAAGAGGACCTGTCATGAATGATTCCTATTACAAGGGATGTTTACATTCCTTGTAATAGGATTAAAAGTGATTAAAAAAATGTTGTAAAAGAAAGTAAAAATAAAATAAAATAAATAATAATTTAAAACGCCCCTGTCCCTGGTAGCTCGCACTCAGAAGTGAACGCATACGTTAATCCCGCCAACATATGTAAACGCCGTTCAAACTACACATGTGAGGTATCGACACATGTATTAGCGCAAGAGCAACAATTCTAGCCTTAGACCTCCTCTGTAACTCTAAACATGTAACCTGTAAAAAAATTTAAAGCGTCACCTATGGAGATTTTTAAGTACTGAAGTTTGGCGTCATTCCATGAGTGTGCGCAATTTTAAAAGCATGACATGTTGGGTATCTATTTACTCGGCGTAACATCATCTTTCACATTATTGAAAAAAACATTTTTAAAAACTTTACTGTTTTGTTATTTTTTAAATCATGAAACTGTTTTTTTTTTCCAAAAAAAGCGTTTGAAAAATTGTTGAGCAAATACAGTGTGAGATAAAAAGTTGCAATGACCACCATTTTATTCCCTAGGGTGTCTGCTAAAAAAAAAAAAATAAATATATATATATATATATATATATATATATATATAATGTTTGGGGGTTCTGAGTAATTTTCTAGCAAACAATTTATGATTTTTACATGTAGGAGAGGAGTGCCAGAATATGCCTGGTATGGAAGTGGTTAAAAGATAAAAAAAAAAAATATGTCCCACAATGTAGATCCATCTCACACCGCCGAAGAGCCAAAAAAATAAAAAATAAAAAGCTGCAACAGCTCCGCCCCCATGGGAGGCTCCCACCGGGTGACGCTTCTTGATGACAGCTGTTATATAGCTGGGGGGGGGCACTCAGAGACGTAAACGGGTGACCTGGTCTTCCTCTGACATCACATGGAAAATGGCACTCCTCCATGGTCCAGGGGTGGACTGTTCCTTGTTTATGGAGCCTGCTCTGGGCATGATGAGCTGACATTAGGAATAGTCTACTATTCAAGATAGCTGGAGCCCAGGGATGCCGGACCGATCTTGTGCTGGGAGGATCGGAGGATTAGTTATGTAAGGTAAGTATTTCTCCACTCTCCGCTCCTCGAGAAAAGAAACGAGCAGTGAACTCATGCACTGTGGGCACAGCAACGCTGCATAGGAAAAAAATATTTTCCCTGCAGTTCAGCTTTAGGAGATAAAGAAATCTAGGGTCAATATGCTGTATATTGTTTTGATAAGGTTAAATGCAATTGCTATATATTTTTTATATAAATCTAACTAAATATAATTCAGGACACAATATTACAGAATTGCAATGCTATCCATTTTTAAAATCAACTTGAATTTAATGTGGGGTCACTAGAAGTCAATGGGAGCAATATCAAGTAGCCTGGAAGATAATGAGAAATGTTTTACAGACTTGAATAAGCTTCTAGTAGTATCAGCAGAAGTTAACAGAGATGCAGCTCAGTACCAGTGTTCACTAGAACAGCTCTATTCTCTATATAAACCCCGGAAACTGTTCATGCATGGAAATAATAGCTGATGAGCTTTGTCTACCAGAAATGGCTAATCGTTTGAGGGAACAAGTCCTAAAAATAGTGTATTCTATGAACAGATACAGGGAGGCAATATAACAAACAGGCCTTACCTTTCCCACACACATGTTCAGACGATTAGGAGCAACACTCATGGTTATAGACTTGTACAATAAAGTTAGTAGTGATGGGAAAGGACCATGTATTTTTCACATGCCGCGTACACACAAGCGGATTTCCGTCGGAAAAATCTTGTTGATGTTTTTTCCGAAGGAATTCTGCTCAAGTTTGGCTTGCATACACACAGTCACACAAAAGTTTGCTGAACTTTCCACATTCAAGAACGTGGTGACGTACAACACTACGACAAACCGAGAAAATTAAGTTCAATGCTTCCGAGCATGCGTAGGAATTTTGTGCAGCGGAATTGCAACAGACGATCGGAATTTCAGATTTTCCGACCAAAAAATTGAAAACCTGCTCTCAATCTTTTGCTGGTGGAAATTCGGCCACCAAAAGTCCGATGGAGCATACACACGGTCGCAAAGCTCTCATTGGTCTTTTGCTGGCTGAATTTCCGATTGTGTGTATGCAGCATTAATGGAAAATTACTTGATGAATGTTAGAAAAGTAAAAGAATGAACTTGTCTATAATTCAAAAAAACTAATTGTCAATAAGTGAAAACATATAGCCACATGCTACTGTACCTCCAGGGTGTCAAGACTATATGTAGACATGCAACCTATCATTGATGGAGATTACCATGTACAATTTTACCCCAGTAACCATGTCCTTTTTTCCTTGTTTAAAAATTGCAGAAAATCTTCCAACAAACCACAGTGGGATACTTACACTGCTGTTTAGGTAATCAGGGAGTCTAACCAAAATGCTAAAAAGGACAATCTGTGAGCACATGTGCGAGAGTTCCGAGATGGCCACTTAACTCGGAGCTCTGCGCCACCCCAGACCAACGGCGCTCACCGCACCTGATCACCGAACTCCCGAGCCTCGGGAAAACGGGATCCGACGTCCCACAGCACTGGCAAACACGGCCATATGGACCGATCCAACGCTAGGCGCAATTTAGGGCCTGAATTTTTGATCTCCACCCCGCCCGGGTGTACCAAGATGGCCGCCGCGGCGGCAGTGTCTCCTCAGCCACAGGCGCCAGAATCTGAGGAAAATCTGGATAGCAGGCAAGTCTTGGCCCCTGCTCTCCTCACCTACTCTCCTGGCTTACAGGGCTATGGACAACAGCTTTATACCCCATCCCCCGCATCCACTGAATCCCTCCTGAGCCACTTATTCAGAGGCCAGGCCTTCCCCCAAGCTGGGCCTGCAGACTCCCTTCACATGGGCTTTTCTCCTCATGGCCCCACAGGCCCGGAACACTCTTATGCCTCAGATGACTTATTTCTCAGGCTATCCTCCCTCCTGGAAAAGGGCCTTGCCACCACAGCAGCTAATATAACCCGAGAAATTAAGGCAGACCTGCAGAATATTGGATCCAGAATGGAAAACTCGAAACTCGATCAAACTGCAGCGGTTACCTATCAGAACTCTGACGTCATCCAAACCCTCCATGATCAACTGGACACAGCCAATTCACACATAGATGACCTTGAGAACAGATCCCGGAGATACAATTTTAGGATCAGGGGTCTGCCTGAATCAATATTGGACGTAGTGACGGCCACACAGGATCTTAGGCGTTCCCTGATCCCTAATATCCCCACTCCCCGCTTGGAGCTGGACAGGGCCCATAGAGCATTGGGTCCTATGAGAAAAGATGGCTCCCCCAGGCACATTATTGCAAAACCACACTGTTACGCTGTCAAGGAGGCAGTGATGAAACAAGCACGCACAATGTCCCAAGTAACTTGCCAGGGACACCCAGTACAAATCTTTGCCGACCTCTCCCCTTCAACCATTCAACGCAGAAGAAATGTCAAACCGTTGCTTACTGCTCTGACCCAGAAAGAAGTTAAATATAAATGGGCCTTTCCCTTTGCGGTCAAATTCACTTACAAAGGTCAGAATCACGCCTTCTCCAACTTTTCCTCAGGTGAACAACTGCTGCTCAACCTCAAGCTGATTTCTCAAGAGACGGACATGGAGACTACCACTTCCTCTGCGGGATCAAACAAACGTCCACCGCTGAATAGCCCACAAGACCCACTTTGGAACAAGTCCAAGACCCGAAGATCGTCGCACAAAGGGCCACCATGAGTGACTGAAGATCTATTCTATTTGACTTCAAAACACATGATGCACTCGCATCCATGTTCTTTCCCCCTTTTTTTTTTTGTGTTGCTCGTGTTCTCACTATTGCTACTTCTAGCCGTATGGCTCACAGGAGGAAGTAGGAATAGTCTTAACAAATGTTTCGCCTCCATCTATTGACGTTTTGCGCTTTTTTTTTTTTTTTTAAATAAACTGCCTCCACTGATCTATGCCAAGGACTGCCGATTTGATCCTACAGTATTCGGGATGGGAACTCTCATCTCCTTTTTGGGTTGATAGGTTTCGGTCCACATTTTATTTGCTCCAACATTGGGCACTGCCCCCTCCCCTCCTGTGAGAACAGGAGGGTAGGGGGACGTTACTGGGGGGAGGGGGTATCCTAGCCCACTCCCCTGCAGTTTTTCCTTCTCATTACAAATTGTAATTGTTTTTATCACGTTTTCTGTTTGCTACTTAGTTTAGGTCGCTCCTAGAGCGCCTATGAATAGTTTTACAGGGTGCCCTGGTCTGGGGTGGTACCCATGTGCCTCCACCTATCCCTTAACCTCCAGCTGGTCTTTGAGGGATAGGATCTCCATGGTAACTTACATGGAGTTATTACCTAGTAAGGTTTGTCTCACGGATTCACGTGAGATGTACCCAAGGAGATTTTCTCCCCCGCGGGGCTTGTTTTTTCCCCGGGGGAAAAAACTTCCTTACTCTCTTTCTCTTATCTTCCTTTATTTTTCTTCGCTTTCCTGTCTTGAGCAATGCCTAATCTCATTATTTTTTACAGAACACACCTCCTGTATGAATTTCCAGACTGAATGCTCCAGGGAATTCTGCATTGACAGTCACTCCACCAGACTTGGACCACGTAGGGACCCACAGGTAAGTGACAGTGGATTTTGTAGCTTCTCTCCCCTCTGGATCCATGGCTGATCAGATTAAGAAGTCCCTAAAGGTCGCTACGCACAATACACAGGGCTTAAATTCCCCTCTCAAATGCAAAAAAACTGTTTAACGCCTATAAATCTTCTAACTTAGACGTAGTCCTGATACAAGAGACCCATTTCCCGATTCAGTACAGTCCCAATTTCCTCCACTCCCATTTCCCTAACTTTTATTTGGCCAGTGCAAAATCCTGTAATTTCACCTGGATGGCAGACAAAAAAGACCCCGAGGGCAGATTCATTCTTGTAAAGGGGACCATAGAAGGGCAAGTATACTCCCTGATCGCACACTACACTCCCAACAAGGGCCAAACTGCCTTCTTTAAACAGCTATTCAAAACGCTTGCTCCCATGTTAGAAGGAACAGTCATCTTTGGAGGGGACTCTAACACAGCTTTTGACCAGGGCCTAGACAGAACTAAACCTCCATCTTCCCAACTGACAAGGCCTACTAGGGAAAGCCTAAAAATAGCGAAACTTATACATGCACAAGGCCTGTCTGATGTTTGGAGAGAACTTAATCCTTCCAAGTGTGACTACACGCACTTCTCACACCACACAATTCATATGCCCGCATTGACCACCTATTGGTCCCGAACCGCTCTATCCACTTAATTGAGGAATCCTTTATTAAGGATACGGTACTATCAGATCACTCGTTGGTGATCATGTTCATAAAAACCCAAACCTCAGGGCCGAGCCAAAGACAATGGAGGCTAAATGAATCTATTCTCTCAAACCCGGTCCATGTAACCATGCTAGATAAGGCACTAAAAGAATATTTTTTTGCTTAACAAAGTACTTTGTTAAATAAAAACTTTTTGAAAGTAAAAAGGACAATCTGTAATAGCATATACCTTATTAAACTACAACCAATGGATACAGAGGATTCTTGAACAAATAAGGTTTTCCTGGAAATCGTTTATTTGCTATATAGATTATTTTCATTTTAATCACTTTTTACAGAGAGGTACAAGTTCAATTATAGATATGCGATGTATATCAGGTGTATGTATGAGCAAACTCATACTCTGCCAAGATTCAGAGTAAATGTATTCAGAGTATCTGTTTTAAAACTATCTGGAGGGGTTGGAATATAAAACAATGCGGTAGGGGGAGGCATATTGGACTTCAAGGATTATCTGCATTTTATTGACTATATATTTTTCGCCAACATTGATTGCATTGTTGCAATTGCCAGCATGTTAACCACATTTATTGCTCACCTGTTATAATTACCAGTATGATACCCACATGTATTGCCCAAATGTTGCCATAACCACCAGTGTATTGCCCAAGTGTGTGGCATTGTCACAGATGTCAGTGTGTTATTCCCATGTTGCCAGTGTGCCATTTTGCCATGGTGTATTTTCATCACAATTCCCTGTATGTTTTCTACATAATGCCTCATTTGCTTGTAATTTACAACATTTTAGTGTTACAGAGCCATCTATGTGAGTGCTGGTGTTGTTTGCTGTGGAAACCATATTGATATAATTTAATAACTACTCTCTTGTGAAACCTTTCACTATCAAAAAAAAAACTAAAATGTAATACTGCTATAATGGTATAATCCCCTCTTTATCCCGTTAGATTCCCAGGGTTGCAGGGTTCCATATGTTCCCAGGTATGGTAATTTCTGACAATCCTCATCAGTACCAGCCAAAATGCATCTCCTCTGGAGAAAAAAATTAAGACCGGATTTAAAGTCATTACTAAAGGCAAGGGTATTGAGTAGTATGAATACTCCTAAATAATATTTAGAAATTATGCAGATTTTCAGAGTGAAATAGTTGTTAATACTTTTAGGCCTTCTGATAAGGTACATGGTGCTGGTGATGATGGTGTCACTGATAATGAGACAGCAGCAGATAAGATTGGGAAATTAAGATGAATAAGACATATTAAAGAGAGCAGTGAAATAAAAAACAAGCAAAAACATTCCAAATGTTCCCAAACCAAAAATGTCTCCATTGTGAGACTGGTAGCCTTTTTAAGCTAGGAACTCTATAACTGTTCTATTTTTTTGCTTCTCTTGATGTGGGTTTAAAATGGAAGTAAACTTCCATCTCCGATTTGTACTTATAGGTAAGCCTATTATAAGACTTACCCATAGGTATTGTAAATTTCTCCTAAATGTGCACCATTTAGGAGATACTGTATTTACTCTATATTTACTATATATGCAACCGATGATGTCATTGGCACATGCGCTCTGAAGGAACAGACACCCGGGCTGTTCCTTTAGAGTCCTGTGCTGTAAACGGCGGCTCTCCCATGCATGTGTGGGAGTGATGTCATTGCGGCTCCGGCCAGTCACACAGCTTGAGTCTGCGGACCCAAAGGGAGATGGGTGAAGATGGAAGTGGCCTCCAGCGATGACAGCCTCGTTTGCATGTAAGTTTCATATAATGTGCGAATATGCAATGCATACTAGCACATCATGACTTTACCTTGCAGGTTTACAACCGCTTTAAGGCCCGGTTCACACCTATGCGAATTGGACGTGGCTTACACCGCATCCAATTCCCATGACATTTTAAAATACATTTGAATGAGGCTGGTTCACATATGTGCGTAGCATTCGCACTCCGCATTGCCCAAAAAATGTGTGCGTTTTCTGGGCATTGCGGTGCGAATTGCAAGCACATTATCTTCCTTCTGAACGCATCTGATTCACTGATGCATTCCGCTGTGAACAGGATAAAATCCTGACCTGATCCTGATAAAAAACTGACGTGAAATGCTGAACAACTACTTTGTCAATTAGCTGTGAAAACGGAGCTTCAATTTGCACCGCACATGTGTGAACCCAGTCTAAGTATTGGGGTTGTACAAAGGACTTTTTTTTTTTTCTGTGGCTCCAGAGAGACAAGGCAATAACTTTGCTGCAGGATGTGCAAACCTTGCAAAAAGATCTGAACAAATGAATGGGGTGGGCAATTACATGGCAAATGAGGTTCAATGTAGAAAAATGGAAAATAATGCATTTGGGTGGCAAAAATATGAAAGCAATCTATACACGGGGAGAACCTCTGGGGAAATCTAGGATGGAAAAAGACCTAGGGGGTCCTAGTAGATGATAGGCTCAGCAATGACATGCAATGCCAAGCTGCTGCTAACAAATCAAACAGAATATTGGCATGCATTAAAAAAGGGATTAATTCCAGAGATAAAATGATAATTCTCCCACTCTACAAGACTCTGGTCCGGCCACACCTAGAGTATGCTGTCCAATTCTGGGCACCAGTCATCAGGAAGGATGTACTGGAAATGGAGTGAGTACAAAGAAGGGCAACAAAGATAATAAAGGGTCTGGAGGATATTAGTTATGAGGAAAGGTTGTGAGCACTGAACTTATTCTCTCTGGAGAAGAGACGCTTGAGAGGGGATATGATTTCAATATACAAATACCATACTGGTGACCCCACACTATGGATACAACTTTTTTGCAGAAGGGAGTTTAACAAGACTTGTGGCCACTCATTAAAATTAGAAGAAAAGAGGTTTAACCTTAAACTACGTAGAGGGTTCTTTACTGGAAGAGCGGCAAGGATGTGGAATTCCCATTCCACAGGCAGTGGTCTCAGTGGGGGGGGGGGGGCATCGATAGTTTCAAGAAACTATTAGATAAGCACCTGAACGACCGCAACATACAGGGATATTCAATGTAATATTGACATATAATCACACACATAGGTTGGACTTGATGGACTTGTTTTTTTTCCAACCTCCTACTATGTAACTATGTAGATAACATGTCTGAGAAAAGCCTTAACCATGTCCTGTTAGGCTTCTGTTTGGGAACTTCAGCTCTCATTTCCCATAGAAAGAACTGCTTATCTGTGTATCAGGAACTTTTATTTTATCTGTGGGAATAGGGGGTGCAGTGAATGTGAGTGACATAATGTGACTGTGAGTGACATAATGTGACTGTAAGTGACATGGTGTGACTGTTTTTAGGTTGATGCTGTTCTTGCATTAAGTTGTCTCTTTCCTTTTAATTTATACAACAAAATGCTACAAACAAAAGGCAGTTCCGAGAACAGATGATCCGTAACAAAAGAATGTTCCACTTTGAGCATTGAAAACTTAAAGCTGAACTTCACCCAAAAGGGGAAGTTCTGCTGTTCCTCCTCCCCCTCCTCTGCAGTATCTGGCACATTTTTATTTTGGGGGGGGGGTACCTGGTTTTGACAGCTACCCACTCGCACTTCCATCTAGATCACCTAGGTTCTCCCCTCACCCTCACAGTCTTCTAGAACATGTCACAGGTTTCAGAAGACTGCGGGACCATTCAAAAAGTGTTGACGGCTGTTTCACAACTCTTAAAAAATTGTTATTTAAAGGGTCAGTACACCCAAAACATATGCTGGTTTCTTATTTTTTGGAGTATCTTAAAGAGAAATCCCTCAATCCAAGTTCACTCTGTCCCTGTCACCTTTGATTCTCACTTCATCTGCTACATATTGTACAACATATGTATACTGAACAGTGTGACTACATTTACCACCAATTATCCTTACTGATTAGTTCCCCTGACTTAAATTAACCCAATCTTCTTAGTCTAAATGTATACCGTACAATGCCTGCTCTGACTTGTCTAGGATGTGAAACACCACCTTGCTGGTCACAGGGTTCTTCCTAGTTGCAAATGGCCGAAGGCCTACTCTTGTAACCCTTCAAACACACTTACAGTATCTCACATAAGTGAGTACACCCCTCCCATTTTTGTAAATATTTTATTATATCTTTTCATGTGACAACACTGAAGAAATTACACTTTGTTATACAAGCTGTACACTCACTACTTTACATTGTAGCAAAGTGTCATCTCTTCAGTGTTGTCACATGAAAAGATATAATAAAATATTTACAAAAATGTGAGGGGTGTACTCACTTTTGTGAGATACTGTAATGCAAATGTGAGCACTGTCAGGGCGCTCCTTCTCATAGTGAAAAGCCTCTGTAGTCTATAGACTGTCCCCTCTGCAAAAACACCAGGGATCCCTTGTCCCATTTAACCCAGAAAGAGCCCAGAAGTGTAACCTTCAGTATTAATTTACCTTTTCCTGAGATAAAGCAAACACTTGGCACACCAAACTTTGCTTCATGAACAGCTTCCAGCTTAAACGCTAAGCATCTTGCTTTGTCTTCTTCTTCCTAGTACATAACATAAGTACATAAGAATACCCATCCAGGTTCCTTTGAAGAAACTTCAACTTTTCTTATCAAAATTGGGAAACAACAGACATTCAAGTAAGATACAAATAGTAATTTTTAACCACTACTTTTTTCAGGTGGCAAAGATTATTCGTATCATTCAAGTATCCTGGTGCTTAATAATTTTCCATAAATTAGATGGTTTCTTTTAATTCTTCTCTCTCACTCCGAAGGGTCCTGAAGGGGTACTTAATGCAGCCTATCATGACCGGGAATATTAACATCCATACTACATGCCCTAACTACAGTTGAAAGTTACAGGCCTGTTGCCTAGTACCCAAAAAGCAGAACCTACCGTTTAAGGGGTCTAACACACTGGTCTGTGCAGTCAATTATTAAAGACTTTTTTCGTTTATACGACTGCACAAGCACAGCCAATAGAATATTTCAGCAGCAGGAGATTGTGACAGGCGACAACAATGGGGTGCTGGTAGCTATACACTTGTGGACAGGGGGAGGGTTAGTTCATTTTAGTTAGGGGCTAAAAAGTAAGGATAAGTTCATTCTAAATAAAAGTGCACTCAACCTTCAAGATTTTTTAATAGATGACAATTGTATGTGTCTTAAGTAGAAGATCATTTCTTTTTTATAGTGTCTACACATCTTCAGAACTCCAGGAAATATGCTTCCCCCCCCCCCTTATACATAGGATATCCCAGTGATTCCTACTGAACTTTTCCCAAATGTGTACCACTAGCTTTACAACAACAAGGGGATTCCAGCATTTTATAGCATGCCATAAATGTGACTGTTTCAAAATAGCCAAAAATTACTCACAGTTTTTATTATCTTTCCGATTGCTTGTGATCTTCTGAGACTTACTGAGATACTAAATATGTGCCACTGACTTAAGCGAATTTCCATTAGCTAAAGTATTTTTTCCCCCTTAATAAATGTGAAATGTTTTACATCTCCCCACCAACTTTCACATGTTTAAATAGTCTGGCTTGATGAACTGGCAGAGCAAATTATGACATGTTCAAGGCTTAATGCATTTTTCACGCTCCATGTAAATAGCCTCTAAGTCATTCTTTTTATGTTGGGATGCTGTACATTTTTTCTGTTTCTACGCATTTTATTGGTTGTAATTGATATAAGCACTTGTGGACAGGGGGAGGGTTAGTTCATTTTAGTTAGGGGCTAAAAAGTAAGGATAAGTTCATTCTAAATAAAAGTGCACTCAACCTTCAAGATTTTTTAATAGATGACAATTGTATGTGTCTTAAGTAGAAGATCATTTCTTTTTTATAGTGTCTACACATCTTCAGAACTCCAGGAAATATGCTTTCCCCCCCCCCCCTTATACATAGGATATCCCAGTGATTCCTACTGAACTTTTCCCAAATGTGTACCACTAGCTTTACAACAACAAGGGGATTCCAGCATTTTATAGCATGCCATAAATGTGACTGTTTCAAAATAGCCAAAAATTACTCACAGTTTTTATTATCTTTCCGATTGCTTGTGATCTTCTGAGACTTACTGAGATACTAAATATGTGCCACTGACTTAAGCGAATTTCCATTAGCTAAAGTATTTTTTCCCCCTTAATAAATGTGAAATGTTTTACATCTCCCCACCAACTTTCACATGTTTAAATAGTCTGGCTTGATGAACTGGCAGAGCAAATTATGACATGTTCAAGGCTTAATGCATTTTTCACGCTCCATGTAAATAGCCTCTAAGTCATTCTTTTTATGTTGGGATGCTGTACATTTTTTTTCTGTTTCTACGCATTTTATTGGTTGTAATTGATATAAGCAGTTCTACTCATTGCTAAATGACCTATTTTTAAGACAGGCACTGAGGATGCTATAGAGCATTTGCCTGTGTTTTGATGTCATAGAAACCGAATGGGTGCGGGTAACGAAATTCCTTGGCATATGGCATTTTATACTAAATTTATTTTGGAAAAAAAGAAGCTGTGTACATTTCTGTAAAACAGAAAGCTGGAAAAGCATTGATACAGTACATATAATTATATATATGAACCTAATAAATAATTTTAGGGTCAAGATGAGTTGAACATCACTCATTGAAAACAAGCATAAACACTATGAATAGTTTTCAATAGCAGTTCACAATCCTTTACTGGCACTCTAATGTATACTATAGTAGATATAAAAAGGTAAGCATCACATTTTTTAGTATAGTAGCCTAACAAACACACACATTTACAAGGCGATGAATGTGCCTTTTTTAAAACAGTTAATGGTGTTGAGTCAATCACTGCTATGTAAAACACGTGCACCAAGGAACGTTTCCTGCAGTTAATCCTGGATAAATGCTTTATAAAAATGCCCTTTAAAGTTTTTATAATACAATTATTTTATTTCCTCCTTTGTGGTCTGTTAAATTTACCAATGATGAAAGCATTTATATCTGATTAAAGTGTTACTAAACCCACAACAGTATTATCAGTCCATATATGCAGCATAGTATGCTTTTTATACTCACTGTGGAAGAGGTTAATCCTCTGCATTGTGTAAAAAGGTGGTTTTATCGTGTATGCATAGATCCTCCCCTCCCTGCACTGTCTATCTGGGGAAGACCAGCTAACACAGGCAGAGTAGCCGACCTGCACATGCTCAGTTGTGTCTTTTATGCAGGAGAGAACAGTTTCTTGTTCTCAGAGCTAGCCAGGTCACATGATATTGATATCACACATGTGGGCATGTATACAGGCTGCTGTGAATATCTCCACCTTCCTGAACTCTCAGCACTTAAGAAACTGCGCAGATTAACTATTTTCTTTTCAAATGGTTTTTATTAAAGTTTTAACAGATAATACAGAACATATAGGTCATAAACAATGACCTTGAACATTGTTGTTGTACAGTATTGTAAGTGTTATTGCACTGGTTTTATATATAGATATTTAGTAGTTACTCAGTCACTTGCCAAATACATCTATATGTCACTTAGGCGGCGATCCGGCGCCCCGGGCACCCCTATTGGGTCAGATTAACTATTTTCATATTAATGGGTTAGTACACACGACCGGACTTTCCGGCAGAAAAGGTCAGATGGAATCATTCCGTCGCATATTCCGAACGTGTGTGGGCTTCATCAGACTTTTTTCTTCAAAAATTCAGACCGACCTAGAAAAAGAACATGCTTTAAATCTTTCAGACGGAATCTATTTCTATCGGGAAAACTGTTCATCTGTATGCTGGTCCGACGGACCAAATACGATGCAAGGGCAGCTATTGGCTACTTGTTATTGAACTTCCTTTTCTAGTCCCGTCGTACGTCATTGCGTTTGAAACGAACGGACTTTGGTGTGATTGTGTGTGGGCAACTCCATCGGAACTCCGTCGGGAAGACCGTCAGAGTTTATTCTGACAGAAAGTCTGGTCGTGTGTACGTGGCATAAAAGTGCAACAAAAATCCCATGTGATCCTTCCAGAAATCCCTGGAGCTTGTAACGTCATGTGCACTCTGACTTTTCTTCTAAAATCCTAAGCAGGGTTATCAGCCTTACCCAGTTAACTCTGAACTACTTCTCGCCTATGTTATATAGATGAGAAAAGGGGAAGGTATTCTGTAGTCCAAACCAAAAGCAAGCAGACTGGGATGACAACACTCCCCCTTTATAAATACAATTGAGTGAGCACTGGCATCCTAGGACAGGAAGTGTGTTACTGCCAGGATTAACAGGTGAGAATAGTTAAGAAATGGGGGAAAAGCCTGGAAAAAAACTAGAACCCAGAAATGCGGTTGGTTTCTGTTGCCATGATTGCTATAACCCATTGAAAAATAAAGACTTTAGACCTTAAAGTATTTTACATTTGTCTTTTTTTCCGGTTGTGTTTGATGCTTGCCTATAAAAACTACTTGCTTAAAACATCTAACACTTTATACAGTTCTTTTCCTCCTCCTTTTTAAATACCATCAAGACTGATCTCAAAACTCACAGTGAGCTCCATGTCAAATCAATACTTGGTTTGAAGGCCATGTTCAAATGCAACAATAATTCAAGAGATCTGTAGATATTCCTAATGTGCTTAACCCTTTCATGACCAGAGGTTATGATGCTTAAATGCCCAGGCCAGAATTAGCAGCATCAGCATGTGTTGGCTATGTATTTTTTTTTATTTTAATTTTTTTTTTATTGAGAAAGTATAAGGCTTTTATTTGGTACATTATTTAAACAAAACAAATGCCATTTTTTAATAAACTTACAAATGGCAGAAATGTTGAAAAAAAAGTAGTTTTTCTTTTTTTCTTTATTTTTAAATTTAGGCAGTATTCATCTGAAGCCTGAAGGCTTCTTTTTCTCAATCTGCAGCTCTTGCATGTGATTACTATGTCATAACAGGCATAGTGAAGACATAATTGAGAACCACTCAAGTGGCAGCTGAGATTAAGTGCTACCGGCTGCACAAAGCGTAATATAGTACACATTCATGATACAAGGTATTATGCTGTCTGAACCTTTATAAACTTATTGCAGGCATGAAAGGGTTAAAAATGGTGCAATACCCATTTGAAGTTTATTTACTCAGCTAATGCAAACAGTACAGTACATACTCCTAGAAAGTTTTATGTAGATGACTTGTAAGGTAGAAGTTCAGACAAAACTGTTTATTTTAATTTTGGATTTAAAAGGAAAGGGTTAGAACCTCTTTCAAGCTTTCGTTGCTGTCTGTCCTCATTGTAGAGAATCCACCTCACCTTTTTTGCCTAGAGACCAGTCAATTACAACTGTCTCTAAGGTAACTGAAAATATGCACAAAAAGACAATTGCACTTTAATGAGGCACAGCCAAAAATATAAAATATACAATACATTTTATTAAACAAAGCAAATATTACAAACATTTAGAACCATATTGTCATAGTTACCAAATATAAATGTACACGAATAACCGTCATTGAGTAAATCACATGTTGAATTAAACTTCCAATGAAGTAAGTCATCTGTACTGATTCTCTCTACGCATTTTGTGAGATATGGACTCACTTCCTCAGGAGAGGGTACAGATGGATATCTAAAGATAGACAATGTTATTGAGAAAAAAAAGAGGGCAGGGGGGGGGGGGAAGCAAGAAGGAAGGGAATGGGGGGCACCCAAACCAACACTGGTGCATGAATAAAAAACATCTAGACTTAGTCGTTGGTTTGATTGATTCTGTAAAACTTCACACATGTACCATTGTTAAACAAGTTGTATGACATCTTCTAAGTATGGATCAGTACATCGGCCGGATGGAATCACCCACCGTTTTACATGGTTCGAACCAGGAGTTTGGAAGGGAGACCACATACTGCAGTGCAAACCCCTAAGATGACACCAGAGGGCACTATGGAGAGTCTGCACTGGGAACAAAAAAATCCATAATTACTACCATAAAAGAAGCCAACCTTAGACAGCATCATATCAATCCACCAGCATCATAGAAATTATGCCGAGACATGGTAGTGAAAGCAAAGTGCAGGGGGGTGGGGGGGGGGGGACAGTGCATGGGCCAACAACATGTGTCAGTGAACAATGAGTGATATTGTAATAAAAAATATATAAAATATATTGGTGTAAGAGGGCGCATACGGGAGCCAAAGGAATAAGCACAGTGTGAATGAGTGCTACTATAACTTGGCTAAAAAGTCTATTACAGTGAAGTGATAAATTAAAAATTATAAAAGTGAATAAAGTAAATGGTTATCTTTTAAACCATATGTGATAGACATGTGCACACTGAAATATTTCTTTTCAGAATTTCGTTTTCGTCCAAAAAATAAATGTATTTAGTTACTCCCAAAATTCGTTTTTATTCACTTTGTTTTTCGTTAAAAATTGCATTAGTCCGAAAATCCAAATGAATTAAGGTTGAATCTGTCATTGAAGGCTTATGGTGTCTGTCAAATGTTCAAAGAAGATTTGACGGAGCAGCTAAACTGTACAACGCCGTATAGTTTAGCTGCTCTGTCAAATCTTCTTAGAACTTTCGGCAGACACCATAAGCCAAAGATTCGACATTTGTATGTTTTTCGCTGCTTTGTCGAATCTTTGTCGTTCATGTTGAATGTATATAGTACAAACAGAAAATGGACTGGTGATAGGGTATATAGAATCTATATAGAATCTCAATCTATAATATAGAATCTATAATAATAAATCCCCCCCCCCCTCCACAACACGGGCAGCCTCTGAGGCTATCACAACACTAGTATCACTATCAAGTTCACAAAACTAACACAATAGCAGCAGATTATTATGAAAAAGTTAAGTTGAACTGTAGCTTGCTTCCCTATTGTTCTGCTGCTGTGCTTATGCTTAATTGCTAAATAATTCAGATTGACTGTCTTCTGAAATTATTCAGTGTGTGTGTCTCTCTCTCTGCTAGCAATTGTAAGTGAAAGTAAGTTGGCTGTACGTGTGTACTTAGTTTTACATCAATTTTTTTTTTTCCAAGGAGATTTCAATCTAATGTCCTGGCTCAGCTAATGCAAACAGTACAGTACATACTCCTAGAAAGTTTTATGTAGATGACTTGTAAGGTAGAAGTTCAGACAAAACTGTTTATTTTAATTTTGGATTTAAAAGGAAAGGGTTAGAACCTCTTTCAAGCTTTCGTTGCTGTCTGTCCTCACTCTGTACCCCACATTGCTTTTATACTACCATCCATTTTATTTTTGTGATCACTTTTTTAATTCTTGTGTCATAAATTTATCATTATATCTGACCACCCCAATAAACCAACTGGTTTGTTTTGATCTGCACCATCCGGAGCCTCTTTTTTATCTTTTTATTCCATACTCACATCACGAGACCCCCACTTTCGCTGCTTCCTTGGATACACCCCGGGTCGGAGCACCCACCTATTCGGAGTCTACAAGCGGTGACACCAGGATTCACCATTTGGAATTCGCCCCTTGGGATTCGGAGCCAGATAGAATAGGACCAAACAGGACCCATCCGACCACTCTCCTATAGGCCTGACCTGGCCTCATCAGGTTATCAAGCCCTATTGACCCACTGTCGTATGACATGTGTGTCCAACCTATCCGGTAAGAGTACCCAACTTCTATTTTACCAGTGAATGTTGATGTACCCACAGGCACCTGTTTATTCGTACCATACCTACCGCTTCACAGCCGCATTCCTTGGGCCACTCCATAAGAAAAGTGTTCCACTCATTTGCCATATTTATACGGACCATCCCATTTGGACTTCTTTAGATATTTTGGACTAAAATCCATCTTATTTGAGCCTGATCTTGGACTCTATACTTTAAAGTTCAAATTTTTTACTTCATTTTATATTTATTTATTGTGCATTGTCACTTATTTTATATGTGTAATTGTATTCACACACTTATACTCCACCATTCAGCGCTACACTATTTTTCCGTCACATACCTGTACGTTGCCCTTTAAAAAGAGCCTCCTGCAACCTCCGTGAGTGTGTCTCGATGTCCGCTGGGATACCCGCAATCGTTTAACGGAGAGGAAGAACGGGGAAATGCTGATGTAAACAAGCATTTCTCCGTTCTGCCTAGTGACAGGACACTGATCACAGCTCCCTGTGATCGGGAACGGTGATCAGTGTCGTGTCACACATAGTTAGAATCACTCCCTAGGACACACTTAACCCCTAAAGTGCCACCTAGTGGTTAACCCCTTCACTGCCAGTCACATTTACACAGTAATCAATGCATTTTTAATCAAACTGATCGCTGTATAAATGTGAATGGTCCCAAAATAGCGCCAAAGGTGTCCGATCTGCCCGCCATAATGTCTCAGTCATGATAAAAATTGCTGATCGCTTCCATTACTAGTAAAAAAAAAAATTATTAACAAAAATGCCATAAAACTATCCCCTATTTGGTAGACGCAATAACTTTTGCCCAAACCAATCAATAAACGCTTATTCCGATTTTCTTTACCAAAAACATTTAGAAGAATACATATCGGCCTAAACTCAGGAAAACATTTTTTTTTATATATTTTTTGGCATAGCAAAATTTTTTTTTAGCAAAACAAGGAAAAAATTAGTTTTTCTTTTAAATTGTCGCTATTTTTTTGTTTATAGCGCAAAAAATAAAAACCGCAAAGGGGATCAAATACCACCAAAAGAAAGTTCTATTTGTGGGGAAAATTTTGTTTGGGAGCCACATCGCACGACCGCGCAATTGTCAGTTAAAATGATGCAGTGCCAAATCGCAAAAGACTATCTGGTCTTTTGCCAGCCAAATGGTCCGGGGCTAAGTGGTTAAGGGGAACCCCGAACCAAATGCATACAAGGCCCTTCAGGTCTCGTATGGAAATTAAGGGGAACCCTGCGCCAAATAAAAAAATGGCGTATGGCCTCCCCAAATCCATACCAGACCCTTATCTGTGCACATAACCTGGCAGGCCACAGGAAAAGAGGGGGGGACGAGAAAGCGCCCTCCCTCTCCTGTACAGTACCAGGCCACATGCCCTCAACATGGGGAGGGTGCTTTGGAGTAGCCCCCCAAACCACCCTTAAATAAAATAATGTATCTGCGCTTAGACCAAAGGGGAATTAAGGTGTGCAGCCTACCCTGCTAGGTCCCCAATAGGGGACTCGAATGATAATAGTGCAAGTATAAGGTTAAATGGCGCTACCTATATAATGAAAGGCGACAGACCCTGTTCACTTGTTAGGTGCTATGTGCCTCTATAGTGACTAATAAAAGTGCATATACCAATAGTGCAATCCTAATGAATTACCAATGTGCATATACAGTGGTGTGAAAAAGTGTTTGCCCCCTCATTTCCTGTTCCTTTGCATGTTTGTCACACTTAAGTGTTTCGGAACATCAAACCAATTTAAACAATAGTCAAGGACAACACAAGTAAACACAAAATGCAATTTGTAAATGAAGGTGTTTATTATTAAAGATGAAAAAAAAATCCAAACCATCATGGCCCTGTGTGAAAAAGTGATTGCCCCCTAAACCTAATAACTGGTTGGGCCACCCTTAGCAGCAACAACTGCAACCAAGCGTTTGCGATAACGTGCAATGAGGCTTTTACAGCGTCCTGGAGGAATTTTGGCCCACTCATCTTTGCAGAATTGTCCTAATTCAGTTACATTAGAGGGTTTTCGAGCATGAACAGCCTTTTTAAGGTCATACCACAACATCTCAATAGGATTCAGGTCAGGACTTTGGCTAGGCCACTCCAAAGTCTTCATTTTGTTTTTCTTCAGCCATTCGGTGGTGGACTTGCTGGTGTGTTTAGGATCATTGTCCTGCTGCAGAACCCAAGTTCGTTTCAGCTTGAGTACACAAACAGATGGTCGGACATTCTCCTTCAGGATCTCTTGGTAGACAGCAGAATTCCTTTTATCACGGCAAGTCTTCCAGGTCCTGAAGCAGCAAAACAGCCCCAGACCATCACACTACCACCACCATATTTTACTGTTGGTATAATGTTCTTTATCTGAAATGCAGTGTTCCTTCTACGCCAGATATACTTGGACACACACCTTCCAAAGAGTTCCACTTTTGTCTCATCGGTCCACAGAATGTTGTCCCAAAAGTCTTGGGGATCATCAAGATGTGTTGTGGAGAAATTGAGACGAGCTTTGATGTTCTTTTTGCTCAGCAGTGGTTTTCTCCTTGGAACTCTGCCATGCAGGCCATTTTTGCCCAGTCTTTTCCTGATGGTGGAGGCATGAACGCTGACCTTAACTGAGGCAAGTGAGGCCTGCAGTTCCTTGGACGTTGTTGTGGGGTCTTTTGTGACCTCTTGGATGAGTCGTCGCTGTGCTCTTGGGGTAATTTTGGGCGGCCGGCCACTCCTGGGAAGGTTCACCACTGTTCCATGTCTTCGCCATTTGTGGATAATGGCTCTCACTGTGGTTCGCTGGATTCCCAAAGCTTTGGAAATGGCTTTATAACCCTTTCCAGACTGATAGATCTCAATTACTTTCTTTCTCAATTGTTCCTGAATTTCTTTGGGTCTCGGCATGATGTGTAGCTTTTAAGGATCTTCTGGTGGACCTTACTGTGTCAAGCAGCTCCTATTTAAGTGATGCCTTGATTGTGAACAGGTGTGGCAATAATCAGGCCTGGGTGTGGCTAGAGAAATTGAACTCAGGTGTGGACAACCACAGTTATAGTATGTTTTTAACAAGGGGGGCAATCACTTTTTCACACAGGGCCATGATGGTTTGGATTTTTTTTCACCTTTAATAATAAACACCTTCATTTACAAATTGCATTTTGTGTTTACTTGTGTTGTCCTTGACTATTGTTTAAATTGGTTTGATGTTCCGAAACACTTAAGTGTGACAAACATGCAAAGGAACAGGAAATGAGGAAGGGGCAAACACTTTTTCACACCACTGTACCAGTGGTGCAATCCTCACTAGGTTGCCAAATAAATATGAACTTGATATAAATAAATGTTTAAAAGTGATACATAAACCGTGATACTCCAATAACAAAAATGCAAGTATATAAAAAAAAATTTAATAAATGTATATATAAAAATAGTCCCAAAAGTGTAAGACAAATATAAAATAATAAAAAATAGTTGAAATTATATAAAACGACCCCAGAAAATTAGCGTGCCAAGTCCAAAAAATACATAAAAAAAATCAATCCAACCAAATTCTTATGTGATAATTAAATGCTTGGTGACGATAAACACAGGAACAAAATCCAGGTGACTTTTAAGTGCTACCCCTCTTGGGTCCCCGCTCACCAGCTCCAATAACCCCTACAGGGCTATCTCGCATAGCATATAGGCTTGATGTACCAATAATGTTTCCCAAGATAGAGCATGCAGCCAGGCTCCAACCTTTCCAACCAGTATCCATCTCCTCTGGACTTTCCAAGGATATCCCGCAGCTGGACCGAATTAGGTGTACAAAAGATCTCTCTCCAAGCCCAGATCAACCAGCTGTGCTCCTCTCCTCTTGCCCGGTGCTTGTGGGGGTATGCAGTTGGGGGGCTTATCAAAATTGGGAAGCCCCCTTTAACAAAGGAACCCCCAGATCCCTGCCTCCCCCCTATGTGAATTGGTAATGTGTACATTGTACCCCTACCATTTCACAAAAAAGTATCAAAAATAGTAAAAAAGTCAGGAGACACTTAGGGACAAGTCCTTTCTTAAAAGATATAAAAAAAAAAAAAATGTCCCACAATGTCCATTCATCTTCTATCACACTTCTCGACGAGCCGAAAAAAGAAAAAAAAAGCTGCAACAGCTCTGCCTCCATGGGAGGCTCCCGCCGAGTGACGCCTTTTCTCAGTGATAGCTATTATATAGCTGAGGGCGGGGCCACTCTGTGCCATAAACGAGTGATCCTGGCCCCCTCTGATGCATGTGATGTCAGAGGAAGGTGGGGTCGCCCTTTTACGTCACCGAGTGGCCCCGCCCTCAGCTATATAATAGCCATCACTGAGAAGAAGCGTCACTCCCATGGAGGCGGATCTGTTGCAGCTTTTTTTTTTTCGGCTCGTTGGGCGGCGTGACAGAAGATGAATGGACATTGTGGGACATTTTTTTTTATATTTTTATCTTTTAATATAGGACTTGTCCCTAAGTGTCTCCTGTCTTTTTTTACTATTTTTGACACTTTTTTTGTGAAATGGTAGGGGTACAATGTACCCGTTACCAATTCACATAGGGGGAGGCCAGGATCTGGGGGTCCCATTGTTAAATGCCAAAGCACCCTCCCCCTATTGAGGGAATGTGGCCTGGTATTGTTCGTGGGGGGGGGGGGGGTGCTCTCTCGTCCCACCTCTTTTCCTGTGGCCTGCCAGGTTGTGTACTCGAATAAGCGTCTGGTATGGATTTTGGGGGGCCCTAAGCCATTTTTTTAAAAATTTGGCACAGAGTTCCTCTTAATTTCCATACCAGATCTGAAAGGCCTGGTATGGATTTTGGGGGGATCCTCACGCAATTGTTTTTTAAAATTTTTGGTTCGGGGCTCCTCTTAATATTCATACCAGACCCAAAGGCCCTGGTAATGGACTGGGGGGGGGGGGGACTCATGCCATTTTTTTCAATGAGTTTTATCTATATTGCCGAGACCCGACAATTCATTACAGCCACAATCAGTTTTGAATGACTTTTAGAAATGTCATTTTGCTGTGGTACTGTACTAAACACGGGAACACTGCGCCAATTTACAGGCATACTCTAGACACCTCCCAGGCATGATATTTAAAGGAATATTTATTTTTATTGTTTCACTTTAAGCATTATTAAAATCATTGCTCCCGAAAATAACTGACTTTTTTAAAACTTTTTTTTGCATTGATACATGTCGCCTGGGGCAAGACCCGGGTCCCCAAACACTTTTTATGACAATAACTTGCATATAAGCCTTTAAAATTAGCACTTTTGTTTTTTCATGTTAGTGTCCCATAGACTTTAACGGTGTTCCGCGGCTTTTGAATTTGCTGCGAACACCGCATAATGTTCGTTGTTCGCCGAGCGGCCAACAACCAAAGTTTGGGCCGAACCGTTTGCCCATCCCTTATCTCCAGCTACCACAGAAGCAAGACTCACAAACAAAAGCCCCTTCTTTTTAGTTAAAGAAGTCATGGTCTTCTGGTGAGTAGGAAATTTAATCACACACATCGGGTGCCATTGCCAAGTGTCTGCAAATGGTGATGGTGTTGAGCTTTGAAAATATCATAGAAGAACCTATGGACATTTACTGTATTAATTTTTGATTTGTACATTGTTATATATGTTATATATGTTATTACTTTGCACAGAGCACTTTATTAAGTCTATCAGGTTGAATATGGTTTAAAAGTACCACTTGTTGTTTGACAGTTGCTTAATTAACTCACTAGCGCCCCCTACCACTACAAGGTTGTAGTAAAAAAAAAAAAGAAGCGCCTTAATTCATATGTGTAGGCCGGCACACATAGATAAATCCCATCTTTCCGGAACACGAGTTTAACGGTGACGTCAGAGCGTTGCTCTGCCCACATCACCATTATACTAGTGTCCCGAAAAAGATGGGTTTTGGTGGCCTACACATAGGAATTAAGGCGTTTTTTTTACTACAACCTTGTAAGTGCAACCTTTATTTGATTATATTAAAAAAAAAACCTATGTAGAGTCTATTCTATTCGGGAGTACTCCTGTGATCACCCTATGACGAGGATCAATTTGGAAGACTGACTAGATTTAAAAGCCTAACTGGGTATGGAGCCAGTCATTTTTGACCCTTTGTAATGAGAGGTCTATGTAATCTGGTAAGGAAGCCCTTTTTTCAGCCTTTGGTGGTGGTGTTAACTCACTGGATTACTTTTCAAGGTGTTGGATGGTGGCGAAGACTTATCGGAATCACTGAATTATTATTACCACTGGAATATTTTTATCACAGAATTAATTTAATTTATTCATTTCATTTATGGATTTTTCATTGTGTTTTATATATATATATATATATATATATATATATATATATATATATATATATATATTAGCACAATTTCATAGAGTTTAATTTATTGGGACTGTGTTAGTATCTCACAGAGAAGTTGTTGCTTGGTCACGATTTATGCTATAATATAGCGCAGGTTTTTTTCACGTTTAAGTACAATAGTTAATGGGGCCTTCCCTATGAGGAAGCAAAGTTGTAATTATCAATACTTTTTTGTTTTTTATACAAATGCCTTGATGCTTTTTTCAATTATTTTCCTACCTTTACTAAATTCACAGCCATAAATGCTGCTACACTGAAGGTATGAACGTATAACTGAATTTGTGTTGTGAAAAATTAATTTTTCAGCTGCACTGACTGCAAAGTTATATAATTGCTATAAGTGATTTAAAAAGCAGTCATTTTTATTTCCCCTGTTCTTTTGTGGAAGCTTAATATTTTGGAATTCATACAAGAGACCAGGTAGATAAGGTTGTTGTGAAGGAAATGATTCAATTATCTCAATAAAGTTGACTAGAATTGAATGGAATGAGTAATTGCCTGAATGTTTATTGCCATTAGTGAAAGTTCATGTTTGTTCAATCATTTGTTAAGGAATAAACCAGTTTATTACAATGGAATGAGTTCTGTATTGCTCCAGGAAAATATCAAATAAACTGTTTACAGGATATGTAGTATTAGAGCAGGGCATAGTATAATTACATCTTTATTAACCACTTTAGCCCTGGAAGATTTGCTCAATGACCAGGCCATTTTTTTTAATTCTGCACTGCGTCGCTTTAACTGTCAATTGCCCGGCCGTGCAACGCTGTACCCAAACAAAATTTTGGTGGTATTTTATCATCTCTGCAGTTTTTATTTTTTGCGCTATAAACAAAAAAAGTGACTGTTCTGTCTCTTATGTCCACGAACGCATGTGGCTGGCGGTCATTGCGACCGCCGGCCATGAGCATCGGCACCCCCTCAATGCAGCGGGTGCGCGCACGCCTTCTATCCCGCTTAAAGGAGCCGACGTACAGCTACGACGGTTCCCGGGATCGTGCCGACCTGCCGCTGTATAATGACAGCAGCTGGTCGGTAAGTGGTTAAAGCAGTATTAAACCCAAAAGCAAACATGTATTATATTGCAGATTACCAATTTTTAGATGTGATGGCTTCATTTATTTTTTAGCCTTTATTTCTTCTATTTTCTTCCGATGATCTGGCCAGTAAGTCTGTTGCTTTCCAAAAGAACCAGCTCTCTTTCTGATGTGTCAGTTACAGGGATAGGACAAATTCAAAACTAACAGGAGTGGTTACAATGATCAGCTTTTATTTATGTAAAATCATTATACCTAAAGGAAAACAAAGTGTTTGCTGTAACTGTTTATAAAGTATTACCTGGAGTTTGGCTTTAGTTTGTGTATCTAAACTGTTACCGTTAGTACATCTAACACTCTCTTGCCACCAAATTAAAAATGCTGCTTTCCAAAGGTGCCCCCTGTGATCATTCATCCAGAGTGGGGGCACTCTAATAAAGGACGTGCATTACTGGCTGGATCACCAGGGAAAAAGCCTAAAAAAACTAAAACGTATGCATCCTCCACATCTTATGATTGGTAAGCTGCAATATATAACATTTTTGGTTTTGGGTGTAAGGCTTTAAGGTAAATATTAAAAAAAACATTTGAAAAAAACTAAAATGTTTTATAAGGTTCCCTTTAAGCTTAAAGCATATTTCCATTTTTGCAGCCATTGGGATTCAAATTGCTGCTTACAATTTTAGACACTCTCTTTTCTGATAACTCATGCACTGAAAAATATTACTTGGTTATCTTTGTTTGAGGGAGTTGGAGAAATGTAATAATTAACCATGTCTATACTGTGATGGCAGATCATCAGTTTCAAACTAGATTTGACCACTGTCCATCTTAACAAAGGGTTAAATGTTCAGAAGATGGGCTTCTTTGTTGTATGCTAATGACAGGAAACTCAGCCTGTCCTAAGCCCCTCTGTTGGGTTAGAGCAGGGGTCTCAAACTGGTGGCCCTCCAGCTATTGCAAAACTACAAGTCCCATGAGGCATTGCAAGGCTGACAGTTACAAGTATGACTCCCACAGGCAGAGGCATGATGGGACTTGTAGTTTTGCAACAGCTGGAGGGCTGCCAGTTTGAGACCTCTGGGTTAGAGTGACTTTTTCAGAAATGCTTGCAGTCTTGATGTTAATTATTAAATTTAGGAATTAAAGAAAACAAAAACAGATAACAAAATTGCAAAGTCATATCTGTTCACAAATTCATGGAACATAGGGAACCAAACCACAGTACACCAAGAAATCAAAACATCTTAAAATATGTATAATCTGAAACATAAATTTGTGTAGTGCTAAATAAATAACTCATCAATTGTTATAAAAAAAAAAAATCCACACAGACTCATTTTATCATTCCAGAAAGAAAGGATCTCCATCACACTTGAGCTTATTTTTTATTAGTATAGAGCACTCGATGGCAGGTGTCTAATATCTATGAGCACCTGTAAATTTGCTTCTCTGCACTGAACAGAAAATTGAAGCCTTGAAATGAAGCTGATTTAATCCCTGTCTCTTTTGGACATTAAGGTGAATATATAGTTCAAACAAGTAGAACTGCTACTGCATGTGATAACCAAAATCCTAGCTAAGGCTAAATTGTGAGATCATTTATTCAATATTTATCATACTTAAAGATTTAGGTACTTTACAGTTTTTGCATTGCTGAAAATTAAGGAATCATACAAGTAATGTAAATATTATTGTAAATTATATAATGCTATATTTACAATACAATAAAATTGGAGGGAAACCTTACCCATAGATCACTAAGGGTCCATGCAGGTTGAGGTTAGAAAATAGGTAAACAATATTATAACTAGAGATGAGGATCCTGCTGTGGAATCTAAGAGGTGGCTGGTGTTCTGCCAGGGAGCCTCTTTTGGGGGTCTGGGCTTAGCTACTGGCCAGTGGCCACCTCCATTTCACCCAACAGATACTTGTATACGTAGAGAATGAAAGGTAATAAGGACCTGGAGCTTGAGAAAGGCAGGAGGCACTAGGCATCTAGAATCAGGAGTGAAGCCCAAGGCTGCAGTGGCAGAGATGGTGCAATAGTGGTTTAGACTGTGGATGCAACTGAGACTGTAGGTGCAGATATGGTGCAGCAGAGGCTCAGACTGTGTATGCAGTGGAGACTGAGGGTGCAGACATGATGCAGGGGAGGCTATGGGTGTAGCAGAGACTGTAAATGCAGCTGAGATGTAGAAAAGGCTGAGACTGTGGGTGCTATGGAGGTACAAGGTCACGTCACTGATGATGTAGAAGGGCTTGACTGCAGGTGAATCTGGAGTTAGGAATGGGAAAGGGGCAAGTATAGACTCTAGAGTTAGACTTTAAAAGCTCAGTAATGTGTAAACACCATTTTTAACTTGCTGAAAAAAGGTTGACACTGGGTCACGTGACATGTCATGTGACACAGCCATGCCACTGCGGATCGAGGGAAGTAACGGTGACATTACTTCCCTCTTATAGAGCCTTCCCACTCATTAAAGGCCTGGTTTCAGAAGGAAGAGGTGATGGCATTTCTCTGTAAGGTACTAAGCAAAAACATGTTATACCAAGGTCCAGGGATGTCTGTATAGGCTGAAGCCTCCTTAGTCCTACGGGTTATATAGCTTATCTCTGGTTTGTTTTCTCCAGTTGGCTATTTGTTTGAAATTGGTATGCAAGCCAGAATTGCAGGAAGATGTCCATGGATTTACAAAGTGTTCTCCAAAACTGGGAAGTAAACTGGGCTTCCTTGTCTGAGATGATATGAGATGGCATGTCAAGCAGTCTAAAGCCCCATACACACGGTCGGACTTTTTCATGGATTCTGTCCGATCGGACAAGGTTGTTGAAAAATCAGACCGTGTGTATGCACCATCGGACAGTGTTCGTCGGTTTGACCGACGGACAAAGTCTTATCTCCTGCTGGAAATCTTTGCCGTCAACACGGTCCGATCACACCAAATCCGATCGTGTGTACGGTTGTCCGACCGGACAAAGTGCCACGCATGCTCAGATCACATTACAAGACCAAAGCTATTGGCTACTAGCCTCTACGTAGTCCCGTCGTAGGCAACACACGTCACCACGTTCAGAATGATCGGATTTTCCGACAACTTTGTCCGACCGTGTGTACGCAAAACCAACATCGGACAAAGTATGACGGACATGGTCCGACGGACCTGGTCCGCGGATTGTCCGACCGTGTGTATGGGGCTTAAAAATGTTCTGCATGAATATTGGTGCCAGAGCTTCACCAGATGAAGAGTGGAGGGGGAATGAAGTGTGTTTTTTTAGAGAACCTATTAACCACAACCAAAATGTTCATGTAGCCATCAGTATATCAGAGATCCATGATAAAATCCATGGAGGAACATTTCCAGGGTGCCTTGGGAATAGAGATGGTTATTAAAGGGCCCTCGGACACACAAGAGTGGACTTTGGTCTGGGTACAGTCTTAAAGTCTTTAATGCACCTTTTAATTTTTGGCCACCAATAGTGACAGGACAAAAATGTGACCTGCCAGTCTGGAGCTGTGGGCCCAGTGAAAAATCTTGGTTCTGAGATTTGATGGCACAAGGTTTTTTTCTGGAGGGAGAGGGGTCCCCCTCAAAATCCATACCAGACTCATACCAGGCCAGGAAAGGGGGGACGAGCGCCCCCCCCTCCTAAACCATACCAAGCTGCTTTCCCTTAACATTGGGGGGTGTTGATGGGGACAAGGGCCTCATGCCCACAACCCTGGCCCAGTGGGAACCCCCAGATCCCGCCCCCCCTTGTAAATTGGTATCGGGTACATTGTACCCCCACACATTCACCAAAAATAGTGTCAATAATAAAAAAACACAAAAGATAGTTTTTGACAATTCCTTTATTAAAAAAGAAAAAAAAGTGTCCCAATGTCCATCTATCTCCAATCTTGCCACCTGACGGACCCGAAAAATAGAGGGGAAAAAAAGCTTGGCCATGATGGGAGGCGTCCCACCAACTGCTGTCTCTTGGCTGTGACAGCTGTGACAACCAGATGACCCCACCCCCTCTGACATGACATGATGTCAGAAGAGGCGGGGTCACTCGGTTACATCAGCCTTACATTGCCTATATAACAGCTGTCACAGTGAAAAGACAGCAGTCGGCGGGAGCCCTCCCAGGGTGGCTGAGTATTTTCTTTTATTTTTTATATTTTTCGGGTCCACCGGGCGGCGTGATTGAAGATGAATGTACATCATAGGACACTTAGTTTTTGAAAATTCCTTTATTTAAAAGTGTCCTACGATGTACATCCATCTTCAATCATGCCGCCCGGTGGATCCAAAAAATTGAAAAAATAAATAAATACTGAGCCACCATGGTTGCCCGCACAGTACTGTCTCCATAGTGGAGCACTTCCGCTGCTCCTGCCATTTCCCCCGGCTGGCGGGCTCGAGCCCTGATGGCAGCTGTCATTTCTGGGTGCGCCGGCTTTTGCCGGCTCTGTTCATCGATCCGGCATCCATTTGGCTCACCGCCCGCCACCAGGAGCTCCAGGGTTAGATGCAGCCGTTCATTCCACCAGGCTCAGCAGAGTCAACTACGTAACAGAGTCAACTAGGTGAGTCATAGTGCCTCACTGGCACCCTACCATTGCCCTGCATGGGCTTGTGATCGATTTACCTAATGTCATCAGTCTGTTCAGTTTTCCAATAAATGATTGCTGCTTTGAACTTCTAATCTGTCTCTACCTACTTACTAGCACAGAGCTCCCTCTGCTGAGCTCTAAACTGCCCACTAGATAGAGCTTCTATACACACATCGAAATTGCATGCGCTTCTTTGTAGTGCGATTCATGAAAAAAAAAATTGTATTGGCGCAAATTGCATAGAAAAGTATTGGTACTCAGTATCAGCGAGTACTTGACCAAAAGTGTCAGTTCTTGTACTTGCTGATACAGAAACGGTATTGGTGCCATCCTAGTTTAAACTATGGATGCAATTGAGACTGTGGGTGCAGAGATGGTGCAGCAAATGCTCAAACTGTGGAGACTGTGGGTGTAGAGATGGTGCATTGGAGGCTCAGACTGAGGATGCAGCATAGATTAGACTATGGGTGCTGAGGGTAATTTGCAGGAGCAGCTGAGGTGCAATAAAGAGCACAAGCTCAAAATGCAGATGCATCAGAGACTGCGGTGCAGTGGTAGTTTAGACTGTAGTTGGAGGTTATGGGAGCTGAGGATGGTCTGCACGTGCCGCTGAGGTGCAATGAAGGTTGCAGGTACAATGAAAGTACAGCAGAGGTTGTGGATGCAGCTGGGTTGCAGTGGAGCCTGCATGTGCATCAGAGATGCAACCAATATTGTGGAAGAAGCAAAGGTGCAGTGGGAATTGTGGATGCAGCTGAGTTGCAGTGGTGATGCATCAGAGGCAGTGGATGTAGTTGGGTCCAACAAAAACTGGAAATCCAAAGCAACAGCATCAGTATGGAATGGGTAGTGGAAGTGAATAATATAATGCGTATGGAAGAGATCATAGCCATAGTGAATTAAAATCACCCCCAATTTAGAGAAGTATGGACCCCTTGGATAGCATTTCTTGATTCTCCCTTGCTTTTGTCTTTTATAGCGAATAGAAACTGATACCACATCCGTAAAAAAAACATACGTGGCTGCTTCCTGGGAATAGACATTACAAGACAAAGCAGGAGCTTGTCACACATGGCTGACTCATTCTGTAAGATGCTACTTTAACCCTCAAAAAAAAAAAAAAAAATATATATATATATATATATATATATATATATATATATACACATATAGATATCGGTAGGGCAGGGGGTATGGTTTCAGTAGTTTTTTAGTTTTATATTATTTTTTTACAGTTTTGTTTATTTTTGCATTTTTTTAAACAAATCATTTTTTTTTATATTTATTGCAGTTTTATTTTATTGTTTTATTAGCCCTGTTGGGCTTTGGTACGATATCAGGGGTCTAAACAGTCCCCTAACATCTCCCTTTGAGACAGAGAAAGGGGCTGAGGACAGAGATCCCCAAGTACCTTTCTCTGTAGCCTGAGACACATTGAAGATGAATGAACAGGAGACAGAGGCTCCTGTTCATTCCTAAACTGACACATAGGGGTTGATTTATTAAGGGCACATAGGCAGGGCCATCTTTAAGGCAGGGCAAAAGGGGCAGCTGCCCTGGGCCCTGTCATTGTTGTGGGGCCCAAAGCAGCTACCTCATACTTGCCAACTATCCCAGTTTAAATTTCCTTGTCCCTTGAAGTTTTAGTCCTGTGCTGTGTCCTGATATCTCAGTTTGAATTGCTGCTACTAATGCTACCCAGATCTGCCCTATTGTTGTGTACAGATGACTCACCCGCAGACCCTGTGTTTACATGTAAATAACCGGCATTCATATGTAAATAGCGGCGGCATTACTATGTAAATAGCTGCAGCTGATGGCATTGATATGTAAATAAAGGTGGCATTCATATGTATATCATGCCCCCTGCAGTGAGGAGATGATGTGTTGTAACCTGTAGCAACCAATCAGTAAGCAGTATTAATGTACAGCAACTTATTCATAACAAGGGGACATTAGAGGCTAGGGAACGCAGGTGCTGAGTCTGCGTCAAATAAGTCTCAATGACCCAAAAGAAGTTTGGGGAGGGGGAATTTGACTATCTCGGTACTGGTGATGGGTATGTAAGGACTAGGATAAACATAATATTAGGAAACAACATTTTAATAATAAAGAAAATAATTACATACATAAAAAATGCACGAAATACATTTCAATTTAAAAAGAACAGGTTAGCCCTCCTATGCAATTTATCAAGTAACGGCAGATGAAAGCAGGAATCAACCCGCAAGCTTGGCGTTTTTGTTTGAGCATGGAGGGGAATGTCTCGACCAGTTTCGCAGCCTAAACTGCTTCTTCAGGAGAGCGATCTACAATAGATCAAGAACCAATTTCCCGAGACCTCCCAACACGGAGGGGGAATCGGATTCTTCCCTTTCCTCTACACTTTCACTCCAAACTAGTGGACAGCCGACACCTGGGAGAAATTCCACACGGAAAAGGTTGAGATTTGGGGGAGGTACTCCCCCAACCAATCCCAAAAAGAATAAAAAAACTTCTAGAAACACTAAATCGGCCAATAAACCTGCAGCATCCACTATCACGGAACCTCCAATTGAGGGCCCAGGGACCAACACGACCCTCCACAACACCATTCCTAAAATACTTAATGCCAGCATCATGACTAATAAATATACCAAAGTAAATGAAGATTTAATTTTTTTAGACCTGAAAAAACAACAACAGGGGAACCTCGATACGTTCGTGGTCAAGCACACACAGATAGTACCCAATACACTCCCACCGCCCAATATTCCCCCGACCACTCAGATCTAAACATCATTAACCTTACACCAGTTCCCCTCACTGAAGATGAAATCTCAGTTTTACAGTTGGGACTAGGCTTCTGCACCTATGATAATTTAAAAGTCAATGAGACTATCAAAGACCTATACCTTTTTGCACGTAACCTCACTTTCAAGTTTATTTTTGATAAGGACCGCGCCAATATCAATTTGGAACGGGAATTAGCTGAACGCACCAAGCACTTTACAATACAAGAATTTCGGGCATTACGGGACTTAATGCTCCTTTATGATGAAGGTGCTGTTGAGGATCCCCCATCTACACCAACTCCAACCCTTGCACACACGCAGATCCCCAATACCACTTTAGCTAATTATGCACCTATACGCAAACCGTTCTGGCCAAGCTCACGCCGTTTTCCGGATTTAATGACCTGCCCTACTATCTGGTCCTTTGTACAGGCCACCATTCGAGACCTCAAATTACAGCAATGGCACAAAATATCTCCCAATCTAGCTCCTAGACAGATGCAGGCTCTTAAGAACCTACAGAGTCGCTCTGATATAGTTATCAAACAGTCAGATAAGGGGGGCAACATTGTGATAATGACGCATCAACAATACCAGGCGATGTGCCACAAAATTTTGGGCAATCGTAGTTGGTATCGTCCTATCACTGCATCCCTAACCTCCTCATTTGCCCAGGAACTAACTGCCCTTTGCGCTGAGGCCCTACACCGAGGCCTCATCGACAAGGACACTTTTGAATTCCTCGTTCCTAAATTCCCCTGTATTCCAACTTTCTATTCACTTGGTGGCCTGTACAAAGGACCAGATAGTAGGGCAGGTCATTAAATCCGGAAAACTAGCAGCCACTATGTGGAGGCCAAATCCCCCAAAAAGAGACCATATGGTACGTTTAAATGTGGCCAATGCCCCCGTTGTCCATGGGTTAGGGAAGTTAAACGCTTTACACTACCCAATGGAGAAAGATTTATCCCTCACTGCCATGCGGATTGTGGCACTAGAGGAGTGATTTACCTCATGATATGCAAATGCAATGCCTTTTATGTAGGTAAGACTATTAGAGAATTTAGACAAAGGATTGGGGACCACCTCTATTATTCCGGAAGTGGCAAGTTGACCACAATTGGACGTCACATCGGATTTTACCACCGCTATGATACGTCTGTGGTGGACTTCCGGATTTTAGAGGTGATACCCCCCAACCCCAGAGGCGGGGACTGGGATCGCCTAATCTTACAAAGGGAGACCCTTTGGATTGAAAAATTAAATGCTACTCAACCCCCAGGACTGAACGAAACGATATCATACAAGCCCTTTCTGTAGTTGGCCCACATATAGCCCCCCCCAATATCCCTTCACGGGATCACTCTGCCATCTGCCCTACCATTCCCTGGCCTTCTCCGTGCCCCGGTGACCTTTGGTCCTGACTTGCCTACTTTGATGTATTAAGGACAAGCATGGACCTTCTATATAGGTCCCCTTAACTATCTATTATCACTGTCATGTGTTTATTTATATGTTCATTATTATTTTTGTACTTTATTAATAAACCTTTTTTGCTGTACAGGTTGGACCACCTTGCCTATGCAACAATTGGGACTGACCATGGAAGTCTAATTTTTTTCCCTTTTAATTAGGACTTTCCCGGCGGATATGTGCCCATCTTGGAGGGATTACTATTATTTCCCTCTTACCCTGATGCCTGAACGCAGTTTAGGCCACTATGGGAGCGTGGCGGTTCTCAAGGTCCGCTCATTTTGCATCTGTGTGCCCCTCCCGTGATTGGCATGGCACATGCGCATACACGCCTATTTGTGTGCGGGTCTGCCTGTTCACCCCCAGCCATGGCTTCCATCTATGGCGTTCGCCCCCTTGGACGGCATCTGGATGGTTGCCTAGTTACTTTACACACGCGGTCCCCCGCGCATGCGCACCTTGGGTTCGCCCTGCGCATGCGCGGTTGCGGGACGGGCGCGTCAACGTCATCCTCAGGCGCCCCCGGCTCGGCCTTGGTTGGTGAGGTTGTACACACCTGCGGACTGAGTCGGGCCCCCCGTCTCCCGCTACGCAGATGGGCTGATCGCTGGCGCCGGTGCGAGCCACACTTGTGGCTCGTTACTGACGTCACCGATTGGGGTGCCTATAATGACGGTGTGCATACACCGTCAGTAGGCGTATGGAACGGCAGAGATGCGGAACAATGCTTGGAATCACCAGTCACACGGTATGTGTCTTAGCCTGTGGGCGGCCTGCTATCCTTTTAAAACTACTAGACTAACTAATTTGAATTATGAATCTCTATTTTTTAGAACTTTTCCCAATAATCCTGGGCAAGTAATTAATCGGTCCCCGCAGCCTGCTCTGGCTGTAGACAACTATGGTTATACCCCCCTACCACTCTACCAAACCGAATACCTATACTATATCTGATAGATGATTCCCATTGTTCCTGCATCCTAGTCTGGCCTGACAAAATTCATGTAAGTCTCTACATCTTTAGACTCAATCACCCGCTACTCAACTATTTAGCACCTTGACCCTATGAATTCCCTGTTCTTTCCTCTTCCCCCTATCCCTACACTCCCTTCCCCCCCCTCTCTTCTCCTTCCTGTCCTGGGTCCCCCTTCTCTCCCCTCCCTTTTTCCACTCCCCCCCTTTGTTCCCCCCCCCTTTTTCAAACCCCCCCCCACCCCCCCTTCCCTCCCCTCTCCCCCCCCTCCCTCCCCCCCTTTTCTCCCCTCTTCCCTAACACTACAACAACCAATCCTTCCAACAACCACCCCCAAACCCCCCCCTCCTCCCTCTTTTCTCCCCTCCCCTCCCCTTCCTCTGCCCCCTCTTCCCCTCCCTCCCCTTCCTCCCCCCACTCCTCCTTCCTTCCCTGGTATCCCCTTCACAACAACCCACTTCCCTGGGTTCCCTGGGTTCCTTTGTTCACATTTTACCTTCATTAACCACACCGGGTGGTGGTGTTTCTTTAACTAATAGTACCATGAGTAATGTAATTTTCATTGCCATAGCCGTGTCCATATTACAACACCCTCATATTCGCCGGGAAAGACATAATTGGACTCGATGGGATTTTGTCTCCATATGCACTGGTAAGCTGGTCCACCTTTTTTCATGTTTCATGTACCCCATTGTTACATTTAGTTGATCTTAAAAGCTGTTTGTAGATTATTGTTCTAAATCAATGTGTATTGTAGATCGCTCTCCTGAAGAAGCAGTTTAGGCTGCGAAACCGGTCAAGACATTCCCCTCCATGCTCAAACAAAAACGCCAAGCTTGCGGGTTGATTCCTGCTTTCATCTGCCGTTATTTGATAAATTGCATAGGAGGGCTAACCTGTTCTTTTTAAATTGAAATGTATTTCGTGCATTTTTTATGTATGTAATTATTTTATTTATTATTAAAATGTTGTTTCCTAATATTCTGTTTATCCTAGTCCTTACATACCCATCACCAGTACCGAGATAGTCCAATTCCCCCTCCCCAAACTTCTTGTGGGTCATTGAGACTTATTTGACGCAGACTCAGCACCTGCGTTCCCTAGCCTCTAATGTCCCCTTGTTATGAATAACTGTATGGATGATGGTACTCCTTAATCAACTTATCTATAGTATCAAAGACTATACTCACGTCTTGACAATGTACAGCAACCTCTAGCAACCAATTAAGAAGCAGAAATAATTTCCTGTAACTTCTAGCAACTAATCAGTGAGCCGTAATGTGTGCTGTAACCTCTAGCAACCAGTCATTAGGCAGTAATGATATGCTGTAACCACTGGCAACCAATCGCAGATTGCTGCCTGATCTGATATAGTAAATTGAAGTCTAGCTACTATTTATTGTATATATATGGATGCAGCTGCGCTTCCCCAGTGAAAAAGCAGCCAACACACCAATATGACTGATTGTGAAAGAAACTAAGAAGTGATTAAGTGTGGCGCTGTGAAACTTTGTATCTGATCGATAGCTACAAGGAAGAATGCAATCTTCATTATATTGCTATCATCCAGATTTTAGTGAATAGTCACCATCTGTAAAGGATGGTGGGGAGAAAGTGAATACAAACAGTCCACATCAGAACTGTTTATAAAAATAACCACAAATACTAATAAAAATAAAAGTAAACATAAAACACAGGTCTATGTGAATCACGTGAGTGAACTGGTTATAGTATGAAAACAATGAAATGTTACAATATGTAGTGAAACACTAGGATACCTGTCTCGGAAAAAACAGGAAATCATATACTATATTACAATTCCCTTGTTTAAACACCTATGACCATAATTGCAATATGGATGGACTAAATGCAATCATAATCCAAGGACAATAACGTTCATGGAAGTAGTTAAACACAATGAAAACATATATGTAAAGGTGAGCCCAAATAGGTGCTATAATGGCAAGTATTAAGATGGTTTATATATATAGATTCAGGTGTCCCGAATGGAATATCTCATATGTAATAATATATCAATATTCTAATATTCCTCTGATGTTAGATAGTGTTCATCAACGTATCATCCTCATGTACTTTGGACGGCGTCGAGAACTTTGAGATGTAGAAATAAAGTCGGGTACTCTTACCGTCAAAGATGGACCCACTGACCTTTGGTGAGGGGTCAAACAGAGCTTGGATATGCCGATGGATGGCACAGGCAGGATGGTAGGCCGGAATCAGGAGCTTGGAAGGACAAGACTGGGCCGACCCCACAGTCTGTACTCACCGAATCTCCGGTCACGGTATAGGGACTGCACTTTGAACGACTGTGCAGGAACCCAGTAGTTAACCCCGAGATACCTCAATGGGTCAAGATCATGGAAAAAAGAGATAAAAAGAGGGCCTCCTCATAGGGTAAATCAATCCGATACCGGAATGGATTTATTTAAAAAATTCTTGTTTGTCAAAAATAAAAACAATCAGTAAAAACAGAGACAAATCAAGAAATGAAAAGCAAACGCAGTGGTGATGGGTATAGCGTATCCGCCCTACGCGTTTCGTCTTACAAGACTTCTACAGGGGCATAAGCTAATGCACCCCCTCTGCGTTATATATATACCACTATGAACAGATTAACACCTGGGCTAGTTGGGGGCAGTCACACTTCCGGTTGTGCCTCCCATATAATCAAAGGGTCTAGTTGGTTATCAAACAGCCTATCATAATATTCACTCACCATGAAGGGGAGGTCCATAATGATTGTGCCAAAGAGTATTGGACTATCCAAATGTCAGTGGGAATAATGTGAATGTCATTGGCTTTTAAGCATCATAGGTGAACGCAACCATTCATGATATGTATGTCAGAATGGTGTTCGTTTGGGCGCGAAAAACGCGCACGTTTGGGCGCCAAAAAAACATGGACGTTTGGGCGCCAAAAAGCGTGAATCTTGTGTGGCGAGGCCGAGTCACGGGACCACTGGATCCCCGCTCGTGATATGCAGGAAAGCATTATACACCACGCTTAACAAATCCCGCATGCGCGGCCCACGGGGACGAGCAAGGACGTAACAGCGTCCTACCGCCGCCAATCAGAGATCCTAACATGACTGGCGGCGTACGTACCCGTCTTTTCCCCTTTAAAGTCAAAGATATCTGTAATTTGTGGAGTCTAGTGATTTGGGGCAGTCAGACTCCGGTTTCCAAAAAATACATTTTTTCATGTACCTATTAATGAATTAATAGTAGTCTGCTCGTTCTATATTATTATTATTATTTTTTTTCAACTTTTTTCTGTTTTTTTCTAAAAAAAAATTTTTAATATATCATATGGTTTGTGAACGAGGATACCAGTCCCGTCCACTCCTATATGATCGTGTCATGTGATCGCAATGTTTATCTATCCCCGTCACGTGGGGTTGCACATGGCCTTGTCATGTGATCGTAATGTTTACCCATTCCCGTCACGTGGGGTTTACGTTGCGTCCATTGCGGATACTATTCCAGCGCACGCCTTCCGCGGACGGGTACGTACGCCGCCAGTCATGTTAGGATCTCTGATTGGCGGCGGTAGGACGCTGTTACGTCCTTGCTCGTCCCCGTGGGCCGCGCATGCGGGATTTGTTAAGCGTGGTGTATAATGCTTTCCTGCATATCACGAGCGGGGATCCAGTGGTCCCGTGACTCGGCCTCGCCACACAAGATTCACGCTTTTTGGCGCCCAAACGTCCATGTTTTTTTGGCGCCCAAACGTGCGCGTTTTTCGCGCCCAAACGAACACCATTCTGACATACATATCATGAATGGTTGCGTTCACCTATGATGCTTAAAAGCCAATGACATTCACATTATTCTCACTGACATTTGGATAGTCCAATACTCTTTGGCACAATCATTATGGACCTCCCCTTCATGGTGAGTGTCAGGAAAGCCCCTCCAGCAGACGTCCCAACATCCCCAGGAGGAGAAGGACTCCTCGGCTCAGAACGGGCCTGCTGCGCCCACACATGCGCAATAGCGCGGCTGTCGGTGCGCGCGGGCGCGCGCGGGCGCGCGCGGGCGCGCGCGCGCGCGGGGGCGCGCGCGTGCACGCGCGGCTTCCTTGACGCTGTTTGGCGCCAAGAGCGCTATTTAAGCCCAACCCAATCCCTGTTGCCTTGCTGCCCGATCAACAGTGTTTCCTGTATGTGCTTGGTCAACCTGCAAAACCTGATTTATCTGATCCCTGCTGAAACCCGGCTTGTCTCTGACTCTTCTGACCTCTGCCTGCCCCGATCTCGGTTCTGGACTTTGACTACCCCTTTGGATGCTCCCTTGTACCTGATCTGCCCGTCTGTGTTTGACCCTGCCTGTTTGAGACCCGCCTGCACATTACCTGTCTGCTTCCTGCTGCTGGACTACAGGGACACCTCCTTGTGTCTGCTGCACATTACCTGTTTGCTTCCTGCTGCTGGACTACAGGACACCTCCTTGTGTCTGCTGCACATTACCTGTCTGCTTCCTGCTGCTGGACTACAGGACACCTCCTTGTGTCTGCTGCACATTACCTGTTTGCTTCCTGCTGCTGGACTACAGGACACCTCCTTGTGTCTGCTGCACATTACCTGTCTGCTTCCTGCTGCTGGACTACAGGACACCTCCTTGTGTCTGCTGCACATTACCTGTTTGCTTCCTGCTGCTGGACTACAGGACACCTCCTTGTGTCTGCTGCACATTACCTGTCTGCTTCCTGCTGCTGGACTACAGGACACCTCCTTGTGTCTGCTGCACATTACCTGTTTGCTTCCTGCTGCTGGACTACAGGACACCTCCTTGTGTCTGCTGCACATTACCTGTTTGCTTCCTGCTGCTGGACTACAGGACACCTCCTTGTGTCTGCTGCACATTACCTGTTTGCTTCCTGCTGCTGGACTACAGGACACCTCCTTGTGTCTGCTGCACATTACCTGTTTGCTTCCTGCTGCTGGACTACAGAACACCTCCGTGTGTCTACTGCACATTACCTGCTTGCTTCCTGCTGCCGGATTACAGGACACCTCCTTGTGTCTGCTGCGCATCACCTGCTTGCTTCCTGCCGCTGGACTACAGGTCACCTCCTGGTTCCCGTCCGCACAGATCTCCGGCCCTCTACCCAGCTTACCAGCCAGGCACTTGTGCTCCCCTGTGCTCTCGAGCTCCTGTCTTCCCTATCAGGGGTTCCTGAACCAGGGGTTTACGAGTGGCCGCTCCCTGCAACACGGGCTCTGCCTTAAGGTACGTGACAGTATCGGGCAGCCATGACTGAGCCTATGCAGGGAGCCACGGCTAGGGAGGACTTATGCCGTCACCTGGCCGGACTGACACAGGCCGTCAACTCCCTACAAGAGGGGTACTCCCGCCTAGAGGAACGTGTGCAGACCCTAGCCACCTCAGGCCCAACAGCGCTCAGCGCATCACCTACACCCTCGGTGGTTATGCTGCCTCCTGAGCCCAAGGTCCCTACTCCGGATAGATTCTCCGGGGCCCGGAACAGATATAGGGCATTCCGCAACGCCTGTGAACTCTTTTTTGTACTCCAACCCCGAACCTTTTCCCTCGAGTCCACCAAGGTGGGGTTTGTGGTCTCCCTGCTACAAGGGGAGCCCCAGGCCTGGGCCCACCGCCTGGTGGAACAGAAACACGAATGCCTTAGCAATCTGAACACCTTCTTCCAAGCCATGGGCATCCTCTACGAAGACCCCCAACAGGCAGCGACGGCCGAAGCAGCTCTATTCTCCCTACAACAGGGCCGTAGGGCGGCAGAGGACTATGCATCCGAGTTTAGGCGCTGGAGCGCCGATACGAGTTGGAATGACGCAGCTCTGCGTCATCAATTTCGTATGGGCCTCTCCGAGTCTTTGAAGGACGAGTTGGCCAGAGTGGGCATCCCTGAGACTCTCGAAGACTTAATCAACCTGTCCACTCAGATAGACAGGCGTCTGAGGGAGCGTAGGACTGAGCGTACGACCGGTTCTTCCCGTCCGGTATGGATGCCCCAGGAGGAGAAGGACTCTCCTCGGCTCAGAACGGGCCTGCTGCGCCCACACATGCGCAATAGCGCGGCTGTCGGTGCGCGCGGGCGCGCGCGGGCGCGCGCGGGAGCGCGCGGGGGCGCGCGCGTGCACGCGCGGCTTCCTTGACGCTGTTTGGCGCCAAGAGCGCTATTTAAGCCCAACCCAATCCCTGTTGCCTTGCTGCCCGATCAACAGTGTTTCCTGTATGTGCTTGGTCAACCTGCAAAACCTGATTTATCTGATCCCTGCTGAAACCCGGCTTGTCTCTGACTCTTCTGACCTCTGCCTGCCCCGATCTCGGTTCTGGACTTTGACTACCCCTTTGGATGCTCCCTTGTACCTGATCTGCCCGTCTGTGTTTGACCCTGCCTGTTTGAGACCCGCCTGCACATTACCTGTCTGCTTCCTGCTGCTGGACTACAGGACACCTCCTTGTGTCTGCTGCACATTACCTGTTTGCTTCCTGCTGCTGGACTACAGGACACCTCCTTGTGTCTGCTGCACATTACCTGTCTGCTTCCTGCTGCTTCCTGCTGCTGGACTACAGGACACCTCCTTGTGTCTGCTGCACATTACCTGTTTGCTTCCTGCTGCTGGACTACAGGACACCTCCTTGTGTCTGCTGCACATTACCTGTCTGCTTCCTGCTGCTGGACTACAGGACTTTCCCTACAGTCCCAGGAGGGAATACTCTGCCCCGCCATTCCTGTAGCTGGACCAGACTTTTTGCCCGCAAATTTCGAGTTCCTTTACGGAGCCAGAGGACTGTCGGTACAGGGGGTCGGGCTACACCTCCTACCATTGTAACCACAGTCTACTCTGCCTGGACATCATTGCTGCACATAATCCTCAAATCCTCAGTTTGCTTCAAGAGACTGTCTCTCGCTAGAGGTTGATGTTTGAGGCCCGTACAGTTTTCTTGGACACAAAAGGGGGCAGAGACCACTCCTCCACACAGGCCTTATGTGCCCAATTGAACTCTGCTGCACATTGGAGTTGGACCTCAAAACATACATTGTTTTATACAACCTTCTACCTCCCGGCCGGGCAGGGATTTTCTTTGTAGAGAAGAAAGATCACTCTCTACGCCCCTGCTGCCGGACTTGAACAAAATTACAATTAAGAATCGGTACTACAGAGGCTTGGTACCGCTGTGGTACCAAACCTCCTTGTGTCTGCTGCACATTACCTGTTTGCTTCCTGCTGCTGGACTACAGGACACCTCCTTGTGTCTGCTGCACATTACCTGTCTGCTTCCTGCTGCTGGACTACAGGACACCTCCTTGTGTCTGCTGCACATTACCTGTTTGCTTCCTGCTGCTGGACTACAGGACACCTCCTTGTGTCTGCTGCACATTACCTGTTTGCTTCCTGCTGCTGGACTACAGGACACCTCCTTGTGTCTGCTGCACATTACCTGTTTGCTTCCTGCTGCTGGACTACAGGACACCTCCTTGTGTCTGCTGCACATTACCTGTTTGCTTCCTGCTGCTGGACTACAGAACACCTCCGTGTGTCTACTGCACATTACCTGCTTGCTTCCTGCTGCCGGATTACAGGACACCTCCTTGTGTCTGCTGCGCATCACCTGCTTGCTTCCTGCCGCTGGACTACAGGTCACCTCCTGGTTCCCGTCCGCACAGATCTCCGGCCCTCTACCCAGCTTACCAGCCAGGCACTTGTGCTCCCCTGTGCTCTCGAGCTCCTGTCTTCCCTATCAGGGGTTCCTGAACCAGGGGTTTACGAGTGGCCGCTCCCTGCAACACGGGCTCTGCCTTAAGGTACGTGACAGTGAGTGAATATTATGATAGGCTGTTTGATAACCAACTAGACCCTTTGATTATATGGGAGGCACAACCGGAAGTGTGACTGCCCCCAACTAGCCCAGGTGTTAATCTGTTCATAGTGGTATATATATAACGCAGAGGGGGTGCATTAGCTTATGCCCCTGTAGAAGTCTTGTAAGACGAAACGCGTAGGGCGGATACGCTATACCCATCACCACTGCGTTTGCTTTTCATTTCTTGATTTGTCTCTGTTTTTACTGATTGTTTTTATTTTTGACAAACAAGAATTTTTTAAATAAATCCATTCCGGTATCGGATTGATTTACCCTATGAGGAGGCCCTCTTTTTATCTCTTTTTTCCATGATCTTGACCCATTGAGGTATCTCGGGGTTAACTACTGGGTTCCTGCACAGTCGTTCAAAGTGCAGTCCCTATACCGTGACCGGAGATTCGGTGAGTACAGACTGTGGGGTCGGCCCAGTCTTGTCCTTCCAAGCTCCTGATTCCGGCCTACCATCCTGCCTGTGCCATCCATCGGCATATCCAAGCTCTGTTTGACCCCTCACCAAAGGTCAGTGGGTCCATCTTTGACAGTAAGAGTACCCGACTTTATTTCTACATCTCAAAGTTCTCGACGCCGTCCAAAGTACATGAGGATGATACGTTGATGAACACTATCTAACATCAGAGGAATATTAGAATATTGATATATTATTACATATGAGATATTCCATTCGGGACACCTGAATCTATATATATAAACCATCTTAATACTTGCCATTATAGCACCTATTTGGGCTCACCTTTACATATATGTTTTCATTGTGTTTAACTACTTCCATGAACGTTATTGTCCTTGGATTATGATTGCATTTAGTCCATCCATATTGCAATTATGGTCATAGGTGTTTAAACAAGGGAATTGTAATATAGTATATGATTTCCTGTTTTTTCCGAGACAGGTATCCTAGTGTTTCACTACATATTGTAACATTTCATTGTTTTCATACTATAACCAGTTCACTCACGTGATTCACATAGACCTGTGTTTTATGTTTACTTTTATTTTTATTAGTATTTGTGGTTATTTTTATAAACAGTTCTGATGTGGACTGTTTGTATTCACTTTCTCCCCACCATCCTTTACAGATGGTGACTATTCACTAAAATCTGGATGATAGCAATATAATGAAGATTGCATTCTTCCTTGTAGCTATCGATCAGATACAAAGTTTCACAGCGCCACACTTAATCACTTCTTACTATTTATTGTATGTCTCAGAGCAGGTGGATAGTGAAATTGCATGGGGGGGGGGCAAGAAATTTTTTGCCCAGGGTCCAATCAATTTTAACCACTACAATACTGGGCACTTTCACCCCCTTCCTTCCCAGCCCAATTTTCAGCTTTCAGCGCTCTCGCACTTTCAATGACAATTGCGCGGTCATGCAATGCTGTACCCAAATGAAATTTTTATTATTTTGTTGGCACAAATTGCGCTTTAGTTTGGTGGTATTTATTCAGGACTCCGTTTTTTATTTTTTGCGATATAAGCGAAAAAATAGCGGAAATGTTGAAATTTAAAAAAAATCCAATAAAATCAAATTTTGTCATGAATTTAAACCAAAATGTATTCTGCTACATGTTTTTAGTAAAAAAAAATTGCGTTAAGAGTATAATAATTGGTTCGCGTGATCACGGACATATATACACAAATGATCATGTACAGATGTGTGCAGGTGATCACGGACATATGTGTGCAGATAATCATTGGCACATGTGATTTTACTGGGACATATGTGGGGGACATGTGTTTTTTTTATCTGGGGACTTGTGTTTTTATTTGGGGACATGTGTGTTTTTGGGACATGTATGTTTTGGGGACATGTGTGGGGACATGTGTGTTTACTGTGTTGGTGACACTACACTGGTGATCAGTGAGTATAAAGCTGTAAAAAAAACAGCTAATACTCACTGATTGTGCTGCGTTTGTTAAAATATGATTTTTTAAACATCAGACCTAACATTACATGGGAGAAATTACAAGTTTAGTTGTAGTTAGATCAGATTCTCTGGTTTGAGTAGAATTCTCAAACAAATGCTGTTTTCATACAATGGTGTTAGATAGCATTAAGAGGCTATTGTCTCGTCAGCTACAGTAAACAGGCTGAGAGTGTCCCTGAGACTGAAAAGAATGACTGTTATATTGATGACAGGATTTCGTTTGAAGAAACAGTGGTTAGCTAGCAACAGTCCATTGTCTCGTCAGCTACAGTAAACAGGTTTGGAGGGTCTCTCAACCTGATAAGAATGACTGTTAGTCGGTTATAATGGAAACAAGTCTATAAACATTAACTTTGGTCAACAAACTGGCATATAAAATGGAGGAGTAGAGACACAGAGGGGAGACTGGAACACATCATGCTGTAACATCAGGACACACATCATCATGCTGTAAGATCAGAAGAAGCCATGATACAAGAAGAGAACCTGGTCTCCAAGAAGAAATATTGCCAATCAGAGATCATGAACATACAGTAACAGAACTTAAGTAACCCTTTTTAAATGTATTTGTACTGTTATACCGCGTACACACGTGCGGACTTTTGCCGGCGGACCTAGTCCAGCGGACAATCCCGCGGGACTTTCCAGCTGGGTCCGCTGGACTTTCCGAGCGTGTGGACTTGCCCACACACGCACGGACTTCTCCAGCGGATAATCCGCCGGCCAAAAGTCCGCGGGACTTTTGAAAATGAACGGACTTGCCCACACACGGAGCACTCCGTTCATTTCGAACGTAACTTCAGGTTACGTAGCTAGCGTAGGCAGTAAATGCCGCCGCGCTAGCTCCGCAAGCTGGCATGGATTTAAAGGGAATCCCCACGCCGAAAAAACGGCGTGGGGGTTCCCCCCAAATCCATGTCAGACCCTCATCCGAGCACGCAGCCTGGCAGGCCAGGAAAGGGGTGGGGACGAACGAGCGCCCCCCCCCTCCTGAGCCGTACCAGGCCGCGTGCCCTCAACATGGGGGGTGCCCTGGGGAAAGGGGGGCCGTGCGGCCCCCCCACCCCAAAGCACCTTGTCCCCATGTTGATGAGGACAAGGGCCTCTTCCCGACAACCCTGGCCGTTGGTTGTCGGGGTCTGCGGGCGGGGGCTTATCGGAATCTGGGAGCCCCCTTTAATAAGGGGGCCCCCAGATCCCGGCCCCCCACCCTATGTGAATGAGTATGGGGTACGATGTACCCCTACCCATTCACCTAAGGTGTAAAATGTAAAGTAAAAAAAAACACCCACACTTTTGAAAAAATAGTTTATTGCACTGCTCCGGGGGTCTTCTTCCGTCTTGGGGGTCTTCTCGCCGGACTCCCCCGCCATTTACCAAGCTCTTTTACCGAGCGGGGGAAGTCCGGCTACCTTCTTCGTCGTCGCCGCCGTCTGGGGGTCTCGATCCGCCTTCGGGGGTCTTCTTCCGTCTTGGGGGTCTTCTCGCCGGACTCCTCCGCTCTCTTCTGCTCTTTTACCTAGCTCTTTCACGAGCGGGGGGAGTCCGGCATCCGGAGGATGCTGGGACTGTGACATCGCAAGGGGGCGGGGTCACCATGTGACATGAACATGTGACCCTGTCCCCCATGTCCCTATATAAGTCTCAGCGCAGAGCGGCACAGGCATTCCGGGCAGAGAGAGCGTCGGGTCAATATCGGAAGAAGAAGAACAAGAAGAAGGACAAGAAGAAGGAGAAGGCGCCGGCGGCGCGGAAGACGACGACCGCCGCAAGAACAGAAGAGACCCCCGAAGGCGGATCGAGACCCCCAGACGACGGCGGCGACGACGAAGAAGGTAGCCGGACTCCCCCCGCTCGTGAAAGAGCTAGGTAAAAGAGCAGAAGAGAGCGGAGGAGTCCGGCGAGAAGACCCCCAAGACGGAAGAAGACCCCCGAAGGCGGATCGAGACCCCCAGACGGCGGCGACGACGAAGAAGGTAGCCGGACTTCCCCCGCTCGGTAAAAGAGCTTGGTAAATGGCGGGGGAGTCCGGCGAGAAGACCCCCAAGACGGAAGAAGACCCCCGGAGCAGTGCAATAAACTATTTTTTCAAAAGTGTGGGTGTTTTTTTTTACTTTACATTTTACACCTTAGGTGAATGGGTAGGGGTACATCGTACCCCATACTCATTCACATAGGGTGGGGGGCCGGTATCTGGGGGGCCCCTTATTAAAGGGGGCTCCCAGATTCCGATAAGCCCCCGCCCGCAGACCCCGACAACCAACGGCCAGGGTTGTCGGGAAGAGGCCCTTGTCCTCATCAACATGGGGACAAGGTGCTTTGGGGTGGGGGGGGCCGCACGGCCCCCCTTTCCCCAGGGCACCCCCCATGTTGAGGGCACGCGGCCTGGTACGGCTCAGGAGGGGGGGGGGCGCTCGTTCGTCCCCACCCCTTTCCTGGCCTGCCAGGCTGCGTGCTCGGATGAGGGTCTGACGTGGATTTGGGGGGAACCCCCACGCCGTTTTTTCGGCGTGGGGAGTCCCTTTAAATCCATGCCAGGTCACGGAGCTAGCGCGGCGGCATTTACTGCCTACGCTAGCTACGTAACCTGAAGTCACGTGCTAAATGAACGGACTTGCCGATGAGCGGCAAGTCCGTTCATTTCAAAAGTCCCGCGGACTTGCCCACTAACGGCGGGATTGTCCGCTGGACTGCCAAGTCCAGCGGATAATTTTAAAACCAAACTTAAAACTTTGGTCCGCCGGACTTTGGCGCCAAAAAGTCCGCCGGCGCCCACACACGAGGGGATTATCCGCTGGACTTCAGTCCAGAGGATAATCCCGCGGGATTGTCCCTTCGTGTGTACGCGGCATTAGACCATAGGCTGTTCATTTGCTTGTTATAGATATCTGTCAGTCTTGTATTGTATTCCTAAGATTGTAATAGTTTTGTAAGTACAGCAGCTTTGTATAGTAAAAAGCACATTTATACACTGCAGAAGTCTCAGCTTCCTTGTTATACCACAGGGTAACCTTGCTAGATAGACGCAAGCGATACATTTGGGGCTCGGCCGTGACTGTGCTATAGTTCAATTGAAGCAGAGCTGTTTTTTCTGTAGTGTGTAGCTTGTGCTAGGTAAAATGCTGCGTAAACTGTTTAGGAAAGGAAAGGCTGCAGAGGGTCCTGGTGACCATAAGGAAGTGTGCAGCTTACCTATTTTGGCCAGAGACAATGAGTGGGAGCCTCTTGCTAAAGAATTTGTGAAGTATGCTTCTCCCTTGAAGCTGACTTGGGGTGATAAAGTCTCAGATCATTTTGTAGATTTTAGCCTTAAGGGGTTGGATTTAAGTAAAAAAGAGAAGAGAACGGTGTCCAAAGTCGGATGGTATTTTCTTCACGCATTTTACACTGAATCACATAGAAGGGAGAAGGCAGAGGCAGAAGTTAAGGTATTAAAAGACCAGCTAGCAGTTGCTTCAGAGTGTGTACGTTCAACTGCTAGTCGGGCTGATGATTTGCAAGAGCGGTGTGCAGCCCTCATGACCAAATCAATTAATGCCTTAAGGAAAAAGAAGGGCCGTAAACCTGTTAGTAAAGCCAGGGTACGTGCCATTGTCACATCCCAAAATTGGGACTGTGAGGATGTGCTCTCCTCAAATGATAGTGAGGATGAGGAGATAGAGTTTGATGTTTCGCATGATGATCTGCTAGTGCGAAAAAAAAAGTATGCCAGACCTCTCATTACTAAGCATAGGAAATGGCAACATGATAGAGAGGATATGGCAGATGGGGAGGTGCATTATCGCAACCCCAGAGATGTTGAATTTGAAGAAGTACGGGAGTTTACACAAACTGAACTCCATGAGCTGGCAAAACAATACAAACAAAGGTCTGGGGAGCCTCTTGTGAGTTGGCTCCTACGCTTATGGGATGAAGGAGCAGACAGTGTTGTTTTGTCAGGTAAGGAAGCAGTGACGATGGGAGTGTTAACCCATGATCCACAATTGCGTCAGGCAATGCAAAAAGCCCGCGAGTTTAGCGTGAATTTTTCACTGTTAGACCTTGTTAGAGATGGAATAGTCTGAGTATACTCTAGTCCTACTGACCTGGAAAATACCTACTCCTGGAGATCAATAGCAGAGGGTATTTCCAGGTTACGTGAGATGGGTTGTATAACCGGATTAAATACGTTTCCAGAATGGATGTGTCCAGATATGGAACCCTTTACGTCTGCTCTGCGCTCTAAGCTGATGAAGTCTGCGCCATTTAATCTCAGGGCTCCCTTATTGTCCTTATTGGGAGGCCTGGGATTAAACAGCAAGATTCATGAAGCTACAACCCTTTTAAGCCAGTTGGGGGAGCTAGAGGAGACTAAAACAAAACCTGTCAGGGCAGTAGATAAGGTCAAGGCCAGACAGGAAGAATACAAGCAGAAAAGAACAGAGAAGAAAGGGAATGGGGTAGAGAAGACAGGGGGTGAAGAGAAAACCAGGCTAGTTATTTCTAGGAAAGAAATGTGGGTGGACCTATTAAAGGCAGGAGTACCTAAAGATGAGATAGATGGCATTTCTACTGCAGAAATGCTGAAGAGGTGGAAAGATTTAGTAGGTAAAACTGTCAGGGTTAGAAACACTACTCCTAGTGAAGATAACATCAGCCTAGACTTAGAGGAAACAGAACAGACACCTCCTGTTAGCCCCAAACCAATTCCCAAAACTGAACGTGAACACAAACCCAAATCCCTTTATCCTGGGGAGGAGTTAGAGAGAATCAGAAAAGGGGATTGGGAGGTTCCTTATCCTTTATGAAGGGAAGGTGAGTCTCCTGTAATAGCCGTGAGGGCAGTGACAGCAGGAGACCGACGCCCATATGCACCTGTCACTGTATGGTGGGGAAAGTCATCTTCTCCTACACATGTAATGGCTTTAGTTGATAGCGGAGCCGAAGTTACACTTTTGCAAGGAAATCCTTCCCATCACAAAGGAGAATTGATTTATGTAGAAGGTTTGGGAGGGCATACTACACCAGCAGTTAGGATACGGGTGAAATTGGCTATTGGCAAGGGATCAGGATTTATGACAAATGTTTTAGTTTCAGAGTTACCCGAAAATATTCTTGGGATGGATGTACTTCAAGGTCAGTCAATTCAGACTGAAAGAGGTACATTCACATTCGGGTATCCTGATAAAGCGTATCTGGTAAGGGCGGTGAAGGCTGTGGTCAGAGGTCATGCAAAATGGACCCCTGTCTACATTCCTCCACCAGAGAAGCCAGTCTGTCTCAAGCAGTACCGACTTCCTGGAGGCCACAAAGAAATTGGGGAGACTATTCAAGAACTGTTGAGAGTAGGGATCCTTAGACCTGCTGTAAGTCCTTTCTCGTCTCCGGTGTTCCCAGTAAAAAAGCCTGATGGGACATATAGAATGACTGTGGATTACAGAGGTCTAGACAAAGTGGCACCTCCATTGAAGTCAGCTGTACCAGATATGATCTCAATTGTTGAAAAAATTGCTAAAGATGCAGGAGAATATCATGCTGTGATAGACCTGGCTAATGCTTTCTTTTCGATTTTAATCCCAGAGTGTCAAGACCAGTTTGCTATGGTGTGGGACGGCCGCCAGTACACTTTCACTGTCCTTCCGCAAGGCTATCTTCATTCTCCAACGAATTGTCATGGACTGATTGCCCGAGATTTAAGCACCCTGAATTTGAAAGTCGCTGTGTTTCACTACATTGATGACATCATGATCTCTGGAACAAAAGAAGATGTAACTGAAGCACTGCACCTGCTGATACATCACATGGAGAACAGAGGGTGGGCTATCAACAGAGACAAAGTCCAAGGACCTACCACAGAGGTGAAATTCCTAGGAATGATGTGGACTGGGCAACAGAGGAAAATTCCAGAGACAGTTGTGCAAACTATCCAGGCGCTGTCGCCCCCTACTACCAAAAAAGAGGCACAGAAGTTCATTGGAGTTGTGGGGTTCTGGAGATCGTTCATCCCACATCTTGGACTGATTCTGAGGCCTATATATAATGTCACCCGGAAAAAGACTGAGTTCTCATGGGGTTCAGAGCAGCGGACTGCATTCCTAGCTGCTAAAGAAGCTATTTTGCAGCATCAGGGATTAGGACCCGTGAGACAAGGAGTACCATTTCAGCTAGATGTAGTGGAGCAGAATGGTACCATATCTTGGAGTCTGTGGCACCCAAATGAAAAGAAAGGACTAAGAGCAATACCCATTGGATTTTGGTCCAAACAACTGACAGGGGCACAGAAGAGATACACGCCCCTAGAGAAGTACCTGTTTGGGGCCTACACAGCACTTCAGCATGTAGAGACCATTACAGGAAAGGACACAGTCACCATCCATACTGCATTGCCAATAGCAGGATGGGTGAGAGATGATGGACTGATCACTAGGGCAGCTGTAGCCCAGAACCAGACACTGATGAAATGGAAGTGGTACCTTCAAGAAAGAGGGGGTATTGCAGCTGGGGATGTTAGAGACATTTCAAAACAGTTGGCAGGGCTTGTTACTTTTAGCAGCTCCTGGCCAGAAGAAGAAATTCCTGTGCTGCAGTCATCCCCCATTCAAGAGGCTCCACCCTTTGAGTCTCTGTCAGAAGACATGAAGCAGTCAGCATGGTTCACTGATGGTTCAGCCATAGTCGCCTCGTCTGGGAGTAAATGGACAGCAGCAGCCTACGACTCAAGTACAGACACAGTCCTGCAGGAGACCGGAATTGGAGGGTCCAGCCAGTATGCGGAGTTGAAAGCTGTAGTGATGACGCTTCAGGAGGATCCTTCTTCCCATGTCACTATCTACACTGACAGCTGGGCGGTTTTTAAAGGACTGACAACTTGGATGCCCACGTGGAAGTCCAATGAATGGATGATTCATGGAAAGGTGGTGTGGGGAGGCAAGGAAGTCTGGGACTACATCTGGAAGGAAGCTCACTCGCGCATCATAAAAGTGGGGCATGTTGATGCACATGTGCCCCTAGTCCCAGACTTTGAGAACTATAACAGAGTTGCAGATGAAATCGCCAAAGTTAACGCAGTTGTGCCAATTGATCCTGTCTTGATGAACTTGGCCAACTGGGCCCACAAGCAATCTGGACATTTGGGGCAGAAAGCAACATATGAATGGGCACAGCAGAGAGGCTTGCCTATATCCACGGACATGATAAAGACTGTAATAGGGAACTGTACAGTGTGTGGAGAAGTGCGACAATGGCCATTACAAAAGTACTCCACCGGGTCGATTAAGAGGGGTGAGAGGCCTGCAGAGATATGGCAGATTGACTTCATCGGTCCCCTGCCCCGGGGAAACAATGCACTGAGATATTGTTGCACTGCAGTGGACACCTATTCAGGACTTATGCTTGTTCATCCTTGCAAACGTGCAGATCAAGCTGCAACGCTTCAACTGCTACAGAAACTTGTCGTTGCTTATGGTTGTCCCAAGCAAGTTCAAAGTGATAACGGCTCACACTTCACCGGATCAACAGTACAGCAGTGGGCCAAAGATTCTGGAGTGTACTGGTTGTGCCACATCCCATACCATCCACAGGCAGCTGGTTTGATTGAAAGATACAACGGGCTATTGAAGGACCAGATACGCAAACTTACACCCACACATACACTAAGGGGGTGGGATCGGGTCCTCACACACGCAGTCATGTTAAATTCTAGGCCAATAGCCAAAAGCACACCATATGAGAGGATGGTAGGGGCTGGGGCACAGATTCCACAGCTGGAGTGCAGAGTTCAGTATTTATGTAAGGTTCCTGAAAAAACAGGGCTTAACAGATACCATGTTACTGCTTCCCATGACATAGAAACCAAGAGTGACGTATCTGAAGCTGAAGCCTATCTAGGAATGAGAGGGAATCTGGCAGGGAGGTTTGAAGTTATATTTGCATTGGCAGATGAGCTTCAAGACAGTGGCTGGGACTCTGACTGGTTAGTGGATACTTCTCAGCAAGAGTGGAAAGTGAGGCTACATAACATAAAACCTTCCAAAATAAACAGCAGTGATCTTCTGGGAAATATCAGTATATTTCCTCTCCTCCCTATTGATGTTCTGTGGGAGGGTCAGAAGTGGGTACAGGCAGGGGGCAAAGTGTTAGTCAGATATTCAGGCAAGAAGCCATTTAGAGGAGAGATCGTAGCTGAAGGGCCTGGATCTACTGTTTATGTATTATTAGAGGGAACAGATAATCCGCTTTGTTTTCCACTCCACAGGCTGTCTCCGATTTGATCCACAGGAAGACCAGAGAAAAGTGATTACAAGATGGAAAGAATGAAGAAAGATCGCAAGAGCTGTGGAGAGCAAGGCCTTTGATGTATTACATGCCTGGACTTGTTTCTACAGAACTTTATGGACTGCAGACATAGTACAGTCCCTAGGATGGACTTTCTAATGAACTTTTTAAAGTTAAAAGACTGAAACATCTTCTCAATGACAGAAATTGGAGGGGTTGCATTAAAGGAAAATGAATGTTTAGAATGAGTTTTATTAGTAATGATATGGAGTCTGAAAGAAAAAAAATCTAGGGCGGAATGTGTTGCGTTTGTTAAAATATGATTTTTTAAACATCAGACCTAACATTACATGGGAGAAATTACAAGTTTAGTTGATCAGATTCTCTGGTTTGAGTAGAATTCTCAAACAAATGCTGTTTTCATACAATGGTGTTAGATAGCATTAAGAGGCTATTGTCTCATCAGCTACAGTAAACAGGCTGAGAGTGTCCCTGAGACTGAAAAGAATGACTGTTATATTGATGACAGGATTTCGTTTGAAGAAACAGTGGTTAGCTAGCAACAGTCCATTGTCTCGTCAGCTACAGTAAACAGGTTTGGAGGGTCTCTCAACCTGATAAGAATGACTGTTAGTCGGTTGTTATGGAAACAAGTCTATAAACATTAACTTTGGTCAACAAACTGGCATATAAAATGGAGGAGTAGAGACACAGAGGGGAGACTGGAACACATCATGCTGTAACATCAGGACACACATCATCATGCTGTAAGATCAGAAGAAGCCATGATACAAGAAGAGAACCTGGTCTCCAAGAAGAAATATTGCCAATCGGAGATCATGAACATACAGTAACAGAAGTTAAGTAACCCTTTTTAAATGTATTTGTACTGTTAGACCATAGGCTGTTCATTTGCTTGTTATAGATATCTGTCAGTCTTGTATTGTATTCCTAAGATTGTAATAGTTTTGTAAGTACAGCAGCTTTGTATAGTAAAAAGCACATTTATACACTGCAGAAGTCTCAGCTTCCTTGTTATACCACAGAGTAACCTTGCTAGATAGACGCAAGCGATACACTGATCATCAGCCGGCTGCAGCGATCCGCTCTCCTCTCCTCACCGACGACTTCCGTGTGAGGAGAGGAGAGCCGATTGCCTAGCAACCGGCTGTTTGCTTACATAACATGACGGCTGTGATTCGACATGTGATCAGGAGGGCCAATCACAGAGCCCCCCTGCCGATCCGAGATGCGCCGTGTCCAGGTTTTACGAGCGCATCGGGATCACGCCGCTGCGCGGGCACACGCACGCGATCCCGTTACTTCTGAAGGACTTCCTGTAACGTCCGATTGGAAGTAGATGGCTCCCACCCGGCCGTATATATACAGTGGCTGGGTGGGAAGTAGTTAAAGATGGCCCTGCACAAAGGGGGTTATTTACGAAGGGCAAATCCACTTTGCACTACACTTGAAATTGCACTGAAATTGCACTTGGAAGTGCAGTCGCTGTAGATCCGAGGGGGACATGCAAGGGAAATAAAAACAACATTTTAGCTTGCATATGATTGGATGATAAAATCAGCAGAGCTTCCCCTCATTTCAGATCTACCCCTTAGATTTACAGTGACTGCACTTCCAAGTGCACTTTCAGTGCAATTTCAAGTGCATTATGCATTTGTAGTTTGCACTTGTAGTTCAAAGTTGATTTACCTTTCGTAAATAACCCCCATAGTGAACACCATATACTATGCTCAGTTATGAAAGGACACATGAACGATTGGCAGCAATCGCTCACTGTGTCTGTTTGAGAAAAGAAAGGGGCCAGTAAATGACATGTTTATGGTCCCTTCCTCCACTCTCCATCCTGACAGATTGCCCCAGCAGTCAGCAGGAGAGGAGGGGAAGCCGTCTTCAGGGTGGACGAGGGGGGCCAGGGGAGGACACTGGGGGGTGGAGGAGGAGCAGACAGGGGAGGGCAAAGGAGGAGGACAGAGGGGACAATCAGGGATGATAAATGCAGCGGGGGGACAGTTGCAAGCACCGATCTCCTTGTATAGCTTTTCAGCTGACAGCCGCAAGAGGGAGAGGAGGAGAAGCAGCTGTCAGCTAAAAAAATATACAGGGAGATCGGTGCTTGCAACTGCCCGCCCCCCTGCGCCGCATCGATTATCCCGACTGTCAGGAACAATCATCCATGGGTGCAGTGAGGGTCACAGTTGGCCCCCCGCCCCCTCTGGGCCTGTGTTCACTGAACACCCTGCACCTATGGATGATACGTCATTGGTCCACCTCACCAAGCCCAGAAAAATTTTATTTTTTTAATTTTCAAGATTCAGCTCCCACTGGTTACAGTAGGATTAATATTCAGTATCTGAACTTCTTTGAAGTTCGTCCAACACCGATCAAACCGAACAGAGGGCAGTTTGGCTAATCCCTATGTAACATTTGACCAGATTTCATTAACAATTCAATGGGAAGCAAATGTACGTTTTTCCCTGTAAGTCCGTCTAATATTTCTGCTCTCATACAGGATATATTCAGCCACTCCTGAAATCATCTAATTCATTTTGTTCTGGTTCTGCTGAACTATTGGCTGTCACCCTAGGCAATTACACACTAGTGTCTGTCTGAAGTATAACCTTCGTGAAAGCCTGTTGGTGACGCAGGGGATTTCCTACAATCTGTTATGGGAAGACAGGTGTTTAAGCACCTGCTTGTTGAGTATAATCTAAAGACTCTCTGCTCCTCAAGTAGCATGATTTTCTTATTCTCCTAAATGGTTGGTCAGAATGCATGGTCTATGCAATAGTAGCACGTTCTGGCTTATTTTTTTATTACGGGTTGGCAACAAACCCAGTGTGACATATAAATGTGTCATTTTGATGAATATGTCGCCTTTTCTCACACAGAATTCATGAATCAAACAAATGAGCAATAATGTAATGTACAGTATATATATTTCTGAATAATGTTTTGAGATACAGTATAAACATAAAATCAAACAGCGTATGTGTTTGCATGAATAATTTTGTGTTGCCTGTATATTAGAATTCAAAATTAAATAATTTTTCTTTGTATTAAACCCTCAGTATTTTTTTTAGTTTAACACATTGAGCAAAATAAAATAAAAATTCTCCACTAAACAATTTTTTATATTTTTATTTATTTTTTATTTTTACCCAAGCTTCCCTGAACTTTGTCTTCACATGAAAGAGTTAACAGTTGACAGTGCAGTTTCTGGTCAAGTTGTTAGCTTAGAGAAAGGAGGAGCAGGGGGTACCAGGTCACCTTAGGGAGGGGTCGATTTACTTAAGGCATATAGACTGTGCACTTTGCAGTTGCTCCAGAAATTAGTAAATTAGATAAAGCTTCACTACACCCAATCACATGCAAGGAAATTTAAAAAAAAATGCATTTTTGCTTGCACATGATTGGATGATGCCAGTCAGAAGAGCTACTGCTCAGTTATTAAGCCCTGGAGAAGCTGCTCTTGCAGAGTGCAACTGCACTCTGCAAAGTGCACAGTATATTTGTATAATATAAATCAACCCTATTGTTTCTGTTGATGTACCAAAAGTGACTCCATAGTACGCTGCAAGAGAAAAGAGCCATCCTGAAGCAGGAAATCTGGGCCAGTGGTCTTGGCACTAGATAAAAACTGGACCATAGACAATAATTAAATGATAAAAAAGCTTCACATTCAGTAAGTGATTAAATCTGAAAGTGCTTTAAAAAACGGAGGGTTTGGCCTAGGTTCACACTTGTGCGTTGCTGGACACCACATGTGAGTCGCACAGGAATCACACTGCATTCTTGTGCACATCGCATGCAATGTCAGTGCAGTGAGATTTGAGGCATATGTTTTTTTTACCATCTCCTGGCACCAGATTGTCACTTGCCACTGTGACCTGGCACCAGATGTGGATTGTCACTTGCCACATCACCTGCCACCAGATGTGGATTGTCACTTGCCATGTCACCTGCCACCAGATGTGGATTGTCCCTTGCCATGTCACCTGCCACCAGATGTGGATGAACGCCTGCCGCTATTTGCGGATTGTCACTTGCCATGCCAGCTAATGCCACCAAATGTGCATTGTTGCTGCATTGGTGGCAGGCTGGTGTCACTGGTCCATTTAGTACTTCTGAGTGAGGGCAGGAGAGAGGTGATGCGGGGCGGGCAGTGAGAGATGATGTCATTTTGCTGCTCCCCGCTGCACCTCCAACATTGAAGAGGCCCGCGCTGTGAGGGAGGAAGAGGGGTGATGCGGGGCAGGCGGAAAAAGATCATGTCATCTCTGCTCTTCCGCCCGCTCGCATCTCTCATCCGCCTGCCAGGCTCTCTCATGCAGCCCGCCCGCTGCACCCGCGGTCCAGCTGCAAAGAAGTCATGACCCACTGGTTAGGCAGGGGCCCCTGCGGCAAGAGACTCGGGGGCTATGGGCCCCAGATTCGGGGCTATAGCCTCAATAGCCACCCCCTAGCGATGCCACTGGCAGGACCCTTTTTTTACACCTAAATTACATCCCACAGCAGATTACATGGACGCCGTATGATTGCAATGTGGTGCAGGAAAAGCATAGGATTTGTTGCATTATCCACATCACATCATTGTGAACCAAGCTTAAAGCGGGGCTCCACCCAAAAGAGGAAGCTCCGCTTGTCCACACCCTCCACCCCACCCCCTCCACTGACACATTTGGCACTTTTTTTTGGGAGGGGAGCAGGGACCTGGTCACTGCATGGCGATCTACCACAATTCTGGCCCCTCCTCATTCCCCCCTGGCTGGCTTCTGAGACACACAAAGGACCCAGAAGACAGCGGGACTATTCAGAAAGCGCAGCATGACACACACATGTGCAGTAGGAAACAGGCTGTGAAGACGCAAGGCTTCAATCCTGTTTGTCTTACTACAGATGCCGGCGCCTGCATCCGAAGCTGATTGACAAATTGGCTAGGGGTGCTGACATCAGGGAATCCATGGACAAGTAAGTGCCCTTATATTAAAAGACCTTTTATTTATTTTTTTACAGACTGAAGCTGCTCTTTAATGTCATTTTTTAAGGTGTTGCTGGTTGTATAGACTGGATTCGTAGCCCTAATGAGAAAGTCTGAATGCTCCCCTCGGAAAAATGGACAGATAGCAGCAAACTCATGGATAGACACAATAATGATACCTCAGTACCTCAATATTATTTCCATGGAGAAGTTCAATACAATGATACTGATGTTGCTAAGCAACTAGAAATCTAGCGTTAACTACAAAACGTATATGTCAATCTAAATATACAAAAGTGCGAGGCCCTGCTATTGTGAAAATGGTTGTAAAAAGAGGACACGGTTTTCATGTATGCAGAGTGCGGGACTCCAGAGTGTCATTTATAGTATTTTGGTGTGAGCTGATTGGGGAGGGGGGTGGCTGAGATGTGATCCGGTTGTATTTTACTTCCAGCGTGGCACTGTGTAGACTCCCCCTGCTTTTCTCAGGCTTAGACGAGTGCTGGCTCTGGCGGGAGATCTCTGAGGACCTGGTAGAGGCACTGGACAGACCAGGCTGTGAGCGGGAGGCGGCAGGTGTTCCCTTTTGGCTTCCAGCCGGTCCTGAGTGTATTTGCGGGTGGATTGGCAGGCTGCAAGGAGAGCGGAGCTGAGCGTAGTAGCTACAGCGGACAGCAGTGATCATTTCTATCCCTGTTTGTGGCCATGGGAATGACCAGTGATCCCTGGACGTGGAGTTCTGGATGGCTCCAGGTAAGCCATGCAGTACCCAAACAATAGCAGGTACTCAATGCTCTTCTCCATCTGGGACAGAAATAACAGTAAAATCTCCCTGTGTCACTATGGCTTCTAGTTACCAAACAGCAGGAGATGGATTAGAGAAATCCCCTTCCAGAATAGATATCCTGGCAGCCATTAAAGTTTGCAAAGAGACTCTCACAATAAAAATGAATCTGCTAGCCACAGAAATTAATGAAATAAAACAACAATTTGATAAAGTCAGTTACAGAAGTACTGAGGTGGAAGATCTTGTTTCAACAGTGGAGGAAATAGTGAGATCAGAGAAAAAAAGAGAAGGCAGTAGATACAGAGGGCCTTCTAAGGAGAAATAATATTCAAATAGGATTGCCAGAGAGAGTGAAGTGTACTAAACCCTCTGGATTTGCAGAACAGCTATTGATTACTGTATTAGAACTAACAGATATACCATCTACATTTGCGGTGGAATGAGCACACAGAATCCCTTTAACAGCCCCTAAACCAGGGGCTCCTCCACGACTTTTCTTCTCCGTCTGTTAAATTACCATGATTGAGATCACATATTAACAGCAAAGTTTAATTTACAATACAAAAATACTCAGCTTCTTTTTTTCCCAGATTATCCGCCCGAGGTACAGCAACAACGTAGGACTTTTACAGAAGTGCGGACAAGATCACGTGACAAAGAAATTAGATTCAGTCTGTTAAATCCTAGTAAGCTATGAGCTATAGATGGAGATTGTACTCGTTTTTTTTCGTTACTCCAGAAGCAGCATCAGAATGGCTTGACACTCGCTAAACCAGAAGTAGCTATCAGCTTTGTCCAGATTTTTTAATTCACTTTTTTCACTTCTTCATTAATCATGTTGATTTTTAAAGTTTTAGCTAATATAACTGTAGCACTGACCCCTGAAGGAGCTTCTGGTTTGATTTGGGCCTGCACTCTGCTGGTAAACCCCACTAACTTGGCTCAGTCCCCTTGACACAGCTGTGGTGCAATACAATACAGTACAATATAATATAATACAATATACCTGTATTGTAACCTCAGGATCCACTTGCTTCACCTGCTGGGAGAAAACAACACTCCACACAACTGGTTACTTAACCAGAATATATTTTACTGTAAATATTTTTAAACAGGTGATTACAGTAATTGTGCTGTCATCCCAACACAGAATGACAGCACAATGGATATTAGTATAACAATTTCAAACGATATATATACATGGGAGCTCCCCCTACTTTTATAGCTATGCGTGAGATCTAACTTGAAGTACTTAGTCTTTAGTCTTCTGATCTTCACTAGCTAGAATAGTTCCTTAAGATTTGTAATCCAAGGGGTTAAAGTAAGTCAAATTGAGTTAAGGATTCTCCTGGTATAACTCCAGTAACTATATTACAAGGCTTGAGATGCAAAGCAGATCGGCCTCATGCCTGCCTAGTGTCAGTTGTTATACTCCTCCGTAGGACTATAGATCCCAGCGAGGCCTGTATATAAGTCTGACTGTGCAAAAGTTAGTAAACTGTGGGTCGCAACCCGCTCGCCAACTGGATCAGAGCTCTGTATGGTAGCTTTGGTCCGGTGATTGTAGCTTGCTTCTCTGTCAGTTGGCTCCATCACTCCGTTCCGCTCTGCTGGGTGAGCCCGGTCCTCTGATATTCAAACAAGTGTCTCTGGATCTATCCAATCTGGTCACTGTATCTCTGGCACATCAGGTCACTTGCACAAACGAGCAGGGTTGCGTTCTGCAATGGCTGTAGGTCGCTTCCTCTGGCAGGCTTCCTCACAGCTCCTCACAGGCCGGCCATGCGATCCCAAGAGACCTAAAATGGCCACTCGGGCTCCTTTTATGTCCTACCCAGCATGCTGGGATGCATGCAGCATGCTGTTAGAGAGGGTGTACCTGGGTAGGTCACTAAGCATCCTGGGTAAAAAGGTCAACCTTCCAATGTAAATTACAGTCACATCCTGTATCCAGTCTTTGTGCTTTAAAAGCAATAATCATTTAAGTTTACCATCAGTATTTGGCCGCTAGATGGCGCCAAATACTGAGCCATAGAAATGTCCATAGACTTTTGATTATAACATGCAAACACACATTAATAAGCAAGAATGTCAGCGCTACATAACACTTCCTTTTTTTGTATTTTTTTGTGGGTTTTTTGTATTGTTTTTTCTTCCTCTTTTGGATTTCTTACTGAAAAATATTTCTTTCCAGGCATTAAATACTATATCACATGACATGATTTGACGATAAGCATTTACATGAACTTTGTTATAATTACTGGATCTTAAAATTAAGTTGCTCCAGCTTACACGTAAGAATGATGTTTGGACACTTTCACAGAAATTTTTGGTGCAGGGATCCCCTTTCTTTTTTTTTTTTTTTTTGTTCTAGACATAGTAGCAACTATAACCGGTTTTGTTGAGAAGTATTCAGTGTTGAAGCCCTTTTTTTTCTGCTCCTCTGCCATGTTCGAGTTTGTTTTTTTTGGGGGGGGGGGGGAAGGGGCAGGGTATGTATTTTAGGGGGGATAAATAGGGGTTTGGTTAACTTAAATGCGATAGGAGGTGAGTTTGTATGCCAATCAATGCTCAATAGATGTTCTGTATGGCTTAGATTGCTCTTCGGAATATTTACAGGATTCATTTATCAATATGAGTTAATGTGATCATTTTTTTACCATTCTATCATGGAATGTTCAAGGGTTAAATTTTAAATTCAAAAGGGCTCTGATGTTTCAATACCTGAAAAAATTATAATCTTTATATGATTTTATTACAGTAAACTCATTTGACGGGTAGAAAAAACCCTGGGTTCAGAAGGCGTACCATGCCCACGTATTCTACATATGCTAGAGGTGTATCAGTGTTAATAAACAAATAATGTCCCTGTATAGTAGAAGATATACATACAGACCACAGGGTAAATATGTTGTGGTAGTATTTACGCTCTGTCAACAGCAATATATTGTGGTAGCACTATATACCCCCCCCCCCCCATTTTCCATTATAGCTTTGAATAAAATACTGGAGAGGATTGTTATACATTTTCCAGCAAAATTACTTCTAATGGGGGACTTTAATTCTATTTTGTCTCCAGAGTTAGATAAACCTATGGGCGAAAAAATATTTTGCGGAACTTCAGAATTGGGTGGAGGCAGCTGGGGTTATAGAAGCATGGTGGTGGAAGAATCCAGATGAATGTATACATTCTTGTTTTTCCACTTCTTACAAAACTTCTTTGCGTATAGACCTGGCATTTTGCCAATTCAACAATGTTGACAGACATTATAGAAGCCACATATTTACCTAGTGGCCTGTCGGACCATTATCCTTTTAAAGTTGAAAATCTGATTTCCTGCATCTATAAAGCGCCATTATGGCAAATGGGTTCGCACTGGATTTATCATCCAGTTATAGCAGAAAAGATGCCATCTCTGATAACTGAATATTGGGAGAATAATGTGGGAACATCCTCTCCAGTGGTTGTATGGGATGCCATTAAAGCATTTTGTCGGGTTCAATATATCTGTTATAGCGGCACTTTGAAAGGAGCAATTGGCCAATACTCGGCCTCTAAAAATATCAGTCGAGTCTCACAAAGAAAATGTATGGAAAAAGAGAGAAGTTTCCCCTAAATGGACTTTAAAAGCATATATTAATATCTAATGGAGGAGTATACAGAGTAATTGTAGTAGAAAACGATTTTTATTAATGGTTAAACAACGTCATTAAAAATACATATAGAAATGAAACAGTGATTGTCTAAACAATGTTGAATACTGTCACTGTGCTAGAAAGCATATAGAATATCCTCCTTACACCTAACACATTTCGAAGTACAATTTTTGTCCTCCTTCAGGGCTGTATGAAGAGGTGAATGTATATAGTGTTTAATAGCAAGGTGGTTTTCAACATTTCATTATGTAATGTTTAAAAGATGAAGTTAAGTAACACAAAAAACTGTGTCAATAAGGTTGCTATTTCAAGGCATATAGGCATCAAAAAGAAAAAAGTCTGAAAGAGACTAATTACTGTAGCTGCTGTCCCCAAGAGAGAAAAACATCTCTCACATTCCAAGGCAGGGGGATGGCCAGAAGGATATACTGGGGCCCAAGATGGAAAGCCCTGAGTATGGTAGATGCACACAAACCGGGCAGAAGGGCCACAAAATATTGATAAAAAGTGACAGCAACTTCAATAGAGAGTAGTTAGACACGCCAGCCACACATCCCGACATCCAGAAGATTAGTGATGGAAAAGAAAAGAAAGAAAGGTATGGTTTAGATCCTAGTAATAATCCTTTGAATTATTAATGGTTTCTCAATGCGATCTAAATTTACATATGGCTGAGGTGACTAGATTAGATTTATATAAAAATAGACAGAGATTCTTTGAGCAAGGAGACAGACATGGAAATGTTTTAGCAATGTTGGCACAGCATGATCAGCCAGTTACACTTATATCGGAAATAATCACTCTGGATGGGAAAAACGTTTCTACTCAATATTATAGTTCTCTATTTAACTCTTGTCTCCCCCTGACTTCCACCCGGGAGACTTGTCCATTCTTTTCAAGTATCAGGTGGCATTGAATTGGTTGTCAGATAGGGAAAGAGAGACTTTGGTCCTTCCTATTACACCAGGTAAAATATTAGATGAGCAAGTAATTGATGGCAAATAGGTCTATCGCTTCTCACATATGAAAAATATAGATTTGTGAGGGCCTAGTGTGCATTAACACGGCCTGTACCCCAGAGAGAAGCTTAATCAGATAGACATAGAGAGTATATGCATGTGAACAAAAAGTAAATTTTATTAGGGCATTGAGCCCAAAGATAGATAGGTAAAGTCAGTAAATAGGCATACAATTTTACAAAGAATCAAAAAATATACATGAAAACGTATGTGACCATAGACATGTACATAGAATGCAAAAATTGCACCACAACTTGTGATAATATTGGGGTCTTTCAGGAAAATGCCGACATGTTTCGGACAGACGTCCTTTTTCAAGGCAATAACAGTTCCTGTATTTGCTCAATAGTACTGTATAAGACAGAGTAAGGTCATTAGTATACAATATATTGTATTAATAAATGTAGAACCTGTATTTAAACCACTAAATGGTAATGGTACTCACTTGCAAAGCATTGAAGAAAAGGGCCTAAATAGCCTGGTGATCTTGGGGTACAGGAGTGTGGTCTCAATGTATTCACAGAGTATAAATTGGTATTATGCTGTTAAAAGCAGGCGGCTGCTAGACATTTGGTGGGCTGCAAGATCTCCAGCCATGCACCATTAGGTCGCAATGGCTCTGTGTACCTGGGCCAAGATGGTATAAGGCTATGGGGTGAGATAAAGGTAAGTAGGGTAGTATTAATGTCACTAAGAGATCAAAAAGTATATCATGCTGAAGTGCACGGCATGGGGTAAAAAAAGTAATGTTACCTGATGGACAGAGGTCCTGTAGAAAGGTACAGCAGAGCGCCGGCAGGAAAGTGTTATAACTAGTCCCACCAGTGTTCAGGTTTAAATATGTTGTGGAGATTGATATCAGCTGAGCGGACCATAATGTGGGATGAGTGCGCTGAGCTGCAGGATAATTGGAGCCAGGTGAGGGGATGGTGGCTCAGAGGCCATAAAATGTTTCCCCAATGAGATCTCAGAAGCGGCGGCGCCGCGCATCGTCACGCCCGAGGGGGCAGGGCCTCGTGCGGCGTCGGAGCGTCACCGACGCGGGCAGACGAACCCCTACCCGCTTGCTGGAACGCAAGCGGAGGGCGCATATGATGGAGACGTGCGCCTCAATGGGTATATATGGCGCATGCGCAGTTGGGAGTCCGCGCATGCGCACAATGTCTTACCCGCGCCGGGCAGCCTGGATAAACCAAATGGAAGCAGAATAAGCCAAATATGGGCATGGAAAAATATAGATAAATGTCATGGTGTTAATGCCCTGCAAGTTTAGTGCAGGGAAGTGTTAGCATGTTTAGCAAGTGAGTCACAGTACCGCATAGATGGGTGGAGCACCCCCTATTGAACAGAGACATACAATGCATTAGAATGGCAAATACAACAATGTTCACATATCTTTGAAAATAAAAAGGGAAAAAATACATTTGCAATATTCAGTTTAAATAGCTATGGATCAAACGATACAAACACTCCGGTAAGGCTAATGTGCTGTGTAAGCATATTTTTTGAGGTCACTATGTAAATGCATTTTAATCAGTGTAGAAATATAATTAGGCACAGTTACTGTCATGTAAGTAAGCTATTGATAGGTGAAGGTAGGGTCCCAAAGTAAGGGTATTAGAGGGGGCCTATCTTCGTTACAAAGGGGATTATAGATCGAGTTCACATACCCCTGATTCAAAACCTTCAAGGTAAGGCTTGAAGTTGAATGCCTCGTTGAGGCCTGGGGGGGATGTGGCATTGAGGTGGAAAATCCATTTAAGCTCACTTTGAAGTAAAGATTTGTTATAATCACCCCCACGATTAGGTGGGGGGATATGATCAAGTGCTCTAAATGTAATTTGGGGGGTTGAATCTTGATGGACAATTGCACAGTGTCGCCCTAGAGGGAGATCAGGGTCTTTTTGGTTAATGCTTAGGGTATGTCGGTAGATGCGTTTCCAGAAAGGCAGTTTAGTTTTCCCAACATAGAAACACCCACACTCGCATTCTAGTAGGTATACAATGCCGACTGAGCGGCAATTAACAAAATGTTGGGGGAAAAAGAGTTGTCCATTGGGTAGGGTATTGGATCTGTTAGGTTGGGATAGGTACCTACAGTATTTACATTTCCCGCATGGGAATGTCCCTTTGGTTTGTTTATGTAAATAGCTGACTGCAGTATATTCGCTTCTAATTAGTTTATCACGGAGAGAGGGAGCTCGTCTATAGGTAAGTAAAGGGTGTGTCGGTACAAATGGAGACAATGAATGGTCTGTGGTTAGAATATGCCAGTGTTTCTCTAAAATCTGAGTGATTGAGGAATGTTGTTCACAGAAATTGGTAATAATTCTCAGGGGGGTGTTTGTAGCCTTAGGTTTGGAGGAAAAGAGTAAGGAGGTACGTGTTTTGGATTTCGCTTTTTTATATGCGATTTTCAAGATTGTATGTAAATATCCTCATTCTAGCAGCCTGTTTCGTAAAACAGAGGCTTCATTTTCAAAGGAGGCCTCGGTTGAGCAGTTACGGCGGGCACGGAGGTATTGGGCATATGGGATAGAGTTGAGGAGGGGTTCGGGATGGAAACTCGAGGCAGCCAGGATGGTGTTGCCTGCAGTGGGTTTACGGTATAGATGACTTTGGATATGACCGTCCAAGTCTTTCATAAGGGTAAGGTCTAAAAAACAAATAGAGGTTGGACTATATGTCATAGTAAATCTTAAGTTTAGTTGGTTGGAAGTGTTGAGGTAGGTCAAGAAGTCTTGTAAAATCTGTCTAGACTGCCAGACAATAAGAATATCATCGATGTATCGACGAAAGGTAACAATGTGTTTGGTATACATATTGGCAGAGGGGTCTGCAAATAGAAGACGTTCCCACTCCCCCAAGTACAGATTGGCGTAGGCCGGTGCGCAGCAAGTGCCCATGGCCACGCCCTGTACTTGGAGGTAGTGGGAACAATCAAAGGAAAAAAAGTTATTGTTGAGAATAAAGTTGAGAGCATTAATAATGAATGTAGAAAGATCTGTAGGATATAGAGAGGTAGTGGTGAGTATATGTCGGATAGCCGACAGTCCTAAGGAGTGGGGGATTGAGCTGTATAGTGCCTCGACGTCGATTGCGACAAGAAGGGTGTCGGGACCGATAGTCAAGGAGGACAGACCTTGTAGGAGATGAGTAGTATCTCGTATATAGGAAGGAAGTTGAATGACTAAGGGTTGCAATAGTTTGTCAATGTATCGACTGAGGTTGTCTGTAAGAGAGCCTCTTCTGGAAACTATGGGCCTGCCTGGTGGTCTGGGTAGGTTTTTATGCACCTTGGGTAGTGCATAAAACGTGGCTGTACGTGGAAATTTGGTTCTAACATAATCACTAGTATGTTTGTCCAATACCCCTTGTGTGGTAGCAGAGTCTATGAGTATGTATAGTTGTTGTTGTGCTGAAGCGATGAAGGATATGGGGATCTTTTTGTACCATTCCTTATTTTGTAAGATGTCATGGCACATTTGAATATAATCTGCTCTGTCAAGTATAACTATATTCCCGCCTTTGTCGGCGGGTTTTATAATTATTGTAGAGTTGGTTTTTAAATTTTGGAGGGCGAGGTATTGGTTATATGAGAAATTTCTTGCCTTAGATCGGTTGGGATAAGTTTTTAAATTACGGATTTCCCGTGTCACTGCCTGCAAAAATAGTGCCGCTCGTGGGTTGGTGCTGGGGGGTGGGTAAAAGCTGGATTTCTTTTTTATAGTTATTTGAGGAGGTGGACATGGTGGGGTAGGAGGATCATCCTCAGTGCTGGCTAAGAGAGTGTCAAGGTCCAAAGTATCTATTAGGTTGGAGTTATCACTTTCCTCCAAGAGTTCAGTTAACTGTTGGAGGGCAGTGGTCTCCGCTGCAGAGTGTGAAAGAGAATCTGGGAAGGGATTGGGTGTATATATGCTGTGTAGTAAAAGTTTCCGAACAAATAAATGAATGTCTTTGATGACAGTGAATTTATCTATGTGAGATACAGGGCAAAAAGTAAGTCCCTTTTCAAGAACTGAGATTTCATGCTTAGTGAGTGGATGTTTGGAAAGGTTGATAATGTTACAAGAAGACGAGATTATCTGGGTGTTCTTTTCGGTTGGTGAGAGTTGTTGTGTTGAATTCTTTGTGATGCTCGCATTAAATCTAAAAAATCAGGGTGTAGGGAGGAAGAGGGTAGGGAATGTGATCTGGAGGTCTTCGAGGACGAGGAAGCGGCAGACGGATCTCTAGCCGGTGAGTTGTCGGTCGGTCCCTCGAGATCGGAGACCTCGTCACTAGAGAGGTTGGGTGTGCGACCTCTTTTGGGGTTGCGTGGACCCCGTGTAGAATTAGGTTTGGGTGCAACATGTGAAGTATCTGTATTGCGATCAGCAGTGGACTTGGGAGGCATTGGTTTAGAGGCGAAGCGTGCTGAGGCTGGTGGGCGTACAGCACGGTTGGCCTCGTTCCATTTGTAGGCTCTTTCCTCTTGGAATGCTTTTTTGTCGCGGAAGAATTTTTTATCCTTCTGCGTCAAAGTATCATGGTTAAATTTGTCAAACCGTTTTTTAAGTTGAAGGTCCAACATTTTGTATAATGGGTGATCCAAAAATTGTGTGAGTTGAGTGTTTATTGATGCAAGTTTGGCATCAAGGACGGACATTTGTGTCTCGTACTGTTGTATCAGAAGTTTCATTAAATCAATGGAACATTGTTTGAGGACACCCTCCCAGGCCTGTTTGAAGTCTGGGGGAATGTCCTGAAACGTAGGGAAAATTTGGACCCTGAGGCCAAAAGGGTTAATACCGTGAGCAATATAGTCCTTGAAGGACTTGATGTGCCAGAAGAGAGAGGCTTTCTTCTGGACAGTGTGTGTGAGATTGAGAAAAACAAATCGCAGTTGAGATTCGGCTATCCGACATATACTCACCACTACCTCTCTATATCCTACAGATCTTTCTACATTCATTATTAATGCTCTCAACTTTATTCTCAACAATAACTTTTTTTCCTTTGATTGTTCCCACTACCTCCAAGTACAGGGCGTGGCCATGGGCACTTGCTGCGCACCGGCCTACGCCAATCTGTACTTGGGGGAGTGGGAACGTCTTCTATTTGCAGACCCCTCTGCCAATATGTATACCAAACACATTGTTACCTTTCGTCGATACATCGATGATATTCTTATTGTCTGGCAGGGATCTAGACAAATTTTACAAGACTTCTTGACCTACCTCAACACTTCCAACCAACTAAACTTAAGATTTACTATGACATATAGTCCAACCTCTATTTGTTTTTTAGACCTTACCCTTATGAAAGACTTGGACGGTCATATCCAAAGTCATCTATACCGTAAACCCACTGCAGGCAACACCATCCTGGCTGCCTCGAGTTTCCATCCCGAACCCCTCCTCAACTCTATCCCATATGCCCAATACCTCCGTGCCCGCCGTAACTGCTCAACCGAGGCCTCCTTTGAAAATGAAGCCTCTGTTTTACGAAACAGGCTGCTAGAATGAGGATATTTACATACAATCTTGAAAATCGCATATAAAAAAGCGAAATCCAAAACACGTACCTCCTTACTCTTTTCCTCCAAACCTAAGGCTACAAACACCCCCCTGAGAATTATTACCAATTTCTGTGAACAACATTCCTCAATCACTCAGATTTTAGAGAAACACTGGCATATTCTAACCACAGACCATTCATTGTCTCCATTTGTACCGACACACCCTTTACTTACCTATAGACGAGCTCCCTCTCTCCGTGATAAACTAATTCGAAGCGAATATACTGCAGTCAGCTATTTACATAAACAAACCAAAGGGACATTCCCATGCGGGAAATGTAAATACTGTAGGTACCTATCCCAACCTAACAGATCCAATACCCTACCCAATGGACAACTCTTTTTCCCCCAACATTTTGTTAATTGCCGCTCAGTCGGCATTGTATACCTACTAGAATGCGAGTGTGGGTGTTTCTATGTTGGGAAAACTAAACTGCCTTTCTGGAAACGCATCTACCGACATACCCTAAGCATTAACCAAAAAGACCCTGATCTCCCTCTAGGGCGACACTGTGCAATTGTCCATCAAGATTCAACCCCCCAAATTACATTTAGAGCACTTGATCATATCCCCCCACCTAATCGTGGGGGTGATTATAACAAATCTTTACTTCAAAGTGAGCTTAAATGGATTTTCCACCTCAATGCCACATCCCCCCCAGGCCTCAACGAGGCATTCAACTTCAAGCCTTACCTTGAAGGTTTTGAATCAGGGGTATGTGAACTCGATCTATAATCCCCTTTGTAACGAAGATAGGCCCCCTCTAATACCCTTACTTTGGGACCCTACCTTCACCTATCAATAGCTTACTTACATGACAGTAACTGTGCCTAATTATATTTCTACACTGATTAAAATGCATTTACTTAGTGACCTCAAAAAATATGCTTACACAGCACATTAGCCTTACCGGAGTGTTTGTATCGTTTGATCCATAGCTATTTAAACTGAATATTGCAAATGTATTTTTTCCCTTTTTATTTTCAAAGATATGTGAACATTGTTGTATTTGCCATTCTAATGCATTGTATGTCTCTGTTCAATAGGGGGTGCTCCACCCATCTATGCGGTACTGTGACTCACTTGCTAAACATGCTAACACTTCCCTGCACTAAACTTGCAGGGCATTAACACCATGACATTTATCTATATTTTTCCATCCCCATATTTGGCTTATTCTGCTTCCATTTGGTTTATCCAGGCTGCCCGGCGCGGGTAAGACATTGTGCGCATGCGCGGACTCCCAACTGCGCATGCGCCATATATACCCATTGAGGCGCACGTCTCCATCATATGCGCCCTCCGCTTGCGTTCCAGCAAGCGGGGAGGGGTTCGTCTGCCCGCGTCGGTGACGCTCCGACGCCGCATGAGGCCCCGCCCCCTCGGGCGTGACGACGCGCGGCGCCGCCGCTTCTGAGATCTCATTGGGGAAACATTTTATGGCCTCTGAGCCACCATCCCCTCACCTGGCTCCAATTATCCTGCAGCTCAGCGCACTCATCCCACATTATGGTCCGCTCAGCTGATATCAATCTCCCCAACATATTTAAACCTGAACACTGGCGGGACTAGTTATAACACTTTCCTGCCGGCGCTCTGCTGTACCTTTCTACAGGACCTCTGTCCATCAGGTAACATTACTTTTTTTACCCCATGCCGTGCACTTCAGCATGATATACTTTTTGATCTCTTAGTGACATTAATACTACCCTACTTACCTTTATCTCACCCCATAGCCTTATACCATCTTGGCCCAGGTACACAGAGCCATTGCGACCTAATGGTGCATGGCTGGAGATCTTGCAGCCCACCAAATGTCTAGCAGCCGCCTGCTTTTAACAGCATAATACCAATTTATACTCTGTGAATACATTGAGACCACACTCCTGTACCCCAAGATCACCGGGCTATTTAGGCCCTTTTCTTCAATGCTTTGCAAGTGAGTACCATTACCATTTAGTGGTTTAAATACAGGTTCTACATTTATTAATACAATATATTGTATACTAATGACCTTACTCTGTCTTATACAGTACTATTGAGCAAATACAGGAACTGTTATTGCCTTGAAAAAGGACGTCTGTCCGAAACATGTCGGCATTTTCCTGAAAGACCCCAATATTATCGCAAGTTGTGGTGCAATTTTTGCATTCTATGTACATGTCTATGTTCCTATTACACCAGAGGAAGTTATTAAAGTTATAGGATCTTTTCCGAGTGGGAAGGCTCTAGGTCCGTACGGACCTATTGAATTTTATAAAATAAATGCAGAATCTGTAGCCCTAATGCTTGTAGAATTGTATACAAGATGCTTGGTAGATGGAGTCCTTTTGGACTCTATGAGATATGCCCATATTGTTCTGAGTCACAAGGTATCTAAAGACCAAAATTGTGCTCTTCTTATAGGCCTATAGCTTTACTTAATAATGATTTTAACACTTTGACAAAATTACCCACTCTTAGAATCTTAGAATACAACCTTTATTATCTTCTATAATTGATGCTGATCAAACTGGATTCAATGCCCCAGAGGACGGCAGATATTAATTTGCGTAGACTCTTTAATAATATAGATACGCAACACTTAAATGAGGGTTCAAGAACAGTGGCCTCCTTAGATATAGAGAAGGCCTTCGACACTGTTGGATGGCTTTTTTTATGGGAGGTACTTAGACGGATGGCATTTCCATTAGTGTTCATTTCTTGGTTGCAAATACTTTATCAGAACCCCATGTCAACTGTAAAATTGGGAGGAAGGCTCTCAGCCCCTTCTCAGCTGTACAGAGGTACTCGACAGGGCTGCCCTCTCTCTCCGGCTCTCTTTGCCATAACTATTGAGCCAGTGGCAGAAGCTCTTAGGGTTTCCACAAATATTCAGGGACTGAGGATAGGTGAGCTGGAAAAGAAAGTTGCCCCATATGCAGATGATATTTTGTTATTTCTGAATGATGCTGGTCCGTCACTTTGAGGCGCTCTTGAAGTGATGAACACATGTTCTGTACTTACAGGTAAATTGGGCTACTGTTATGTCCTATAGATATATGGGCACAAGCTACAGTTAGTTCAGATATACCATTACAATGGGTGTCAGAGCTTAAGTACTTAGGAGTGGTAATTTTCGAAACAAGTTTCTGATTATTTGCCACTTACAGTACAGGAAGTCAAGATAAAATTAAAAGCATGGGAAACATTGCCCTTATTATTGGGTCACATACATTTAATACAAATGAATGTAACACAGGGGTTTACCAAAGTTATCATACTGGGCAATCTGTTGTTCCTTAAGTAAGGGAATGGCTCCCTTTAGTGTCCTTGTTTATGCTAATGCAATCAAGACATTTTTCCTTCAATGCTTGAGAGACAGCGCTGCAATGCATTATGGACTGTGTAGTGTAATGAGGAAGTGACTCATATGTTTAACTCAGTCTGGGAACTACCTACCCACGATGCCCAGTGCACTTACCCATAAGCCCAAGTCACAGAACAGCCTGCTGGGTAAGGCTATAAAAGACACAGGCGTGGCATGTTTCTGGCCTCTTGGGACGCCATTCAAAGACTGCCTGTAGGGAGGCCTGTGTGTGACTGACAGACCGTAGCCCACAAGGCGCGGAGCGCAATCGTTTAGCCTCCAAGGAGCTCCAGAGCACAGCCAGCTGGACTAGCATGCGGATGAACCAGAGAGCCCAGGATTTCTGAAGTTTCCTGCATCACAGTCATCAGAAGGAGCAATGTGGTGTGACTGGGCCAACTGGGATCGGACTGAGATACCAGGAGAAGAGCTCTGCACCCATCTGAACCTAGTGTGGTGAGCAGGCACTTGCCCAGATAAATACAGTGTACTGTTGCTGTTTTGCAAATTTACAGACGGCTGGTGGGATTTGTAGTCCTACAGAAGTATTCTCATTCAGCCATAGCTCGCATACAGTGCAACTGCAGGATTGCTTTCCATGTGCTATAAGTTAATATCACAACACATCCACCACTAAGGATGAGTAATACTAATTGCCTTTTTGTCACAAGTATACTTCTATCAAAATATTGTTAATTTTACGATCTACGTTTACTGTTTCACTATCTGGAATACAAATACTGCAGTCTAATAGCTAGCTGAAGAAAGAAGATGACAAGACTTTTACCTGTGGTTATATAGCATTATAACTCACTTTAGAAATCTTGGAACTGCATTGCAACCTAGGGGGGAGCCCTTGAGTAGGCAGTATAAATATCTGTATTGTATTACACTGTGGTATTGCACCTGTTACTGCATTACTAATTTAATGCGTGTATGCTTTGAGGTGGGAGTGGGAAAGTGCTCAGTGTTAGGGTTTTACCATAGTGAGCATAAGTCCCCCTTGTCACCTGTCCTCATATGCAACCCAAGTGACCATTGAGTTTTGAGTTTCCTCATACATTTTGATTATTACTACTGTGCTATTCTTATTACCGCTGTAATTAATGTGTTTAACCAAGTTCTCCCAGTAAACTGTTTGTTTTGTTAATTTACAATTTGTGTGAGATTCTGTCTGTTGCTGCAGCTGGTGGAGTGACGGAGATCAGGGTGACGGTAAATATACAGTAAAAATGGGGGGTATGTGGCGTTAAACCCCAATAAATAACAATAGAATATCCTAAGGGACGTGATCCCTAGTGATGGGTAACCTTAAAGAGGGGGGTGTAATAATACATTCACATATAAAATGCTGACATCATAAATAAATACATATATAATACAATAAATTGAATGTGCACTATAAAAGTGACCAATAAATAAGTGTTGAGGTAGAAGATGGCAGTAAAAATAATAATCATATGAAATAAATCCGAATAATAATAACGATAAAAATGTGCAGGATAAAATAAATGAGACAGGGAATGCCTCCTGTGAATCAAATAAATCCAAAGTGCACAGTGCAAAGTGCCAAGACGTGAGGATAAAAAGACCAAGCTGAGGTCTAAATGTGCAGAAAAATCAATCTATAAGGTGCTTCTATGATCAACAATTGCTTCAATGATCAAAAAGATAACTAAAAAGGAATAATCATAGGATATTCAAAACATAGATCAGAACCAAGCAGAGGTCTGAGTGTGTAAGACAGTGAGTGACAGTGCATTGGAAAAAAATACATTCATCAAGAAAAAGATAATAACTGAAACATCAGATCACCAAAAAGGCATAAGGGGGAGATGCCTGACAGTATGGAATAAATGGACTCCAAAGTAGTCAACAAAGGAGACAACAAAGATATGTCACCTGGTGCACTACTAGTCCCAGTGTAAAATGAAGGTTGCACAGGGGCAGCAAAAAAAAAAAAAAAAAAAACGCTAAGAAAATCGCATTAATAACGCTCAGTATGAAATAAATTTCCTAAAAGATATATATAAAGGAGAGAGTTCCAGATGATTTAAATAGAAAAGTTCTGTGTGACTTCCGTGTGGATAGAAACTATAATCAAGTGCTCCGCAGTGTTTTTTCAGGGATGCGCCCCCGTGTTTCCCCCAGCCTCTCACCTCAAAGGATGGCCCCAATAGGCCTAGTAAAGCAGAGGAATCTGTAGATGGTAACCCTGGTGTCTGGTCCCCTCGCCTTCCTAAGGGTTTCTGTGCATTTTTCCTGCCTCACAATCCGGTCCCCAAAGAGGTTCCAAACGTCACTCCAGGTGGAAGCAATCGCTCCCAATACGAATCAGCATATAGGGTGGGGGATACAGAGAAAAACGGCACTCCAATGTGTAGTAAAATAGCGGTAATATTTATTAAAAGAACATATCCACTTACATAGCAGTTTGAATGAAGCCGCTCAGAGATACAGGAACTTCCAGGTCTCGGCCGATAACCCGGAAGTGGAATAGGCACCTGACTTCCTCCCTCACATGTATCGTCACAACACACGCAACTTACTCATAGGGTCATAGGGATGAAAAAGTCCCTTGAAAAAGTCACGTGACCTGTGATGCAACGCGTCGGGAGGAGGAGCTTAGGTGACGCCGTGTGATACACAAGCTCAGCAAAGGAGGAGAAGGGCTGACAGCCCAGGAGCGAAAGCCTGACCATTGACACTTTTTATCTGCAACTATATCCACCTGGTACACGTGAGTGCATACAACTTGAGGCATCTTATGGGGAGTCTATAGTTAGCAATATTGCGCAATGGTTTTTGTTTGTTTTTTCTCTTTTTCATGTTAAAACCGGCTTGACCATCAGGAAGATTTCAAAGAATCACCTATAATTGTACCCTGTTTTCATTAAGTAATCTTATTTTATTCTATTAGATTTGGGGCTTTTAAATTATATATCAGCGCTTTAGTATACACCAATTTTTAAGTCACCTAATTAGAGTACACCTGTGTGTAATGTAATCTCAGTATAAATATAGCTGTTCTGTGAAGCCCTCAGAGGTTTGTTAGAGAACTTTAGTAAACAAACAGCATCATGAAGGCCAAGAAACACACCAGATAGGTCAGGTATAAAGTTGTGGAGAAGTTTAAAGCAGGGTTAAATTATAATAAAATATCCCAAGCTTTTAACATCTCATGGAATCCATCATCCAAAAATGGAAAGAGTACGGCACAACTGCAAACCTATCAAGACATGGCCATACAATTAAACTGACAGGCCGGGCAAGGAGAGTATTCATCAGAGAAGCAGCCAAGAGGCCCATGGTAACTCTTGAGGAGCTAAAAAATAAATAAATATAAAGTGCAATATGTATATTAACCAGTAGTGGACGCTGGTGCTGGTGAGAGGTAATTACTGCTGGTGATAAAAAATAGCACGTAATAGTAACTAACAATAAATATAATAGATAATGTATTAAATATTTAAAGTGTCCTGTGCAAAAAACTCAAACTTGATTAAAGTGGTATTCATAAAACAATATGCTTAAAAGCCTTATGTTTACAGTACATAGATCACTACATCCAACCAGCTGTACAACAGACGAAAGCCTACCTCAAGGATACCAAACACATACTACAACTCCTAGAAACAACACCAGTACTGGAAGGGAGAACCATACTAGCCACAGCAGATGTCACATCGTTATACACGATAGTACAACATCATGATGCATGCTCAGCAACTAAATGGCTCTTAAGGAACTACAGCAATTATATATGCAAACAAAGGAAATTCCTTATCAAATGCCTAGATTTTTGCCTCAAGTATAACTACTTCTGGCACAACCAGACCTACTACAAACAAGCTATAGGCATAGCCATGGGTGCCAAATTCGCCCCCGGAGTGGCCAATGCATTCATGGCCCAATGGGAAGATGAAACAGTATACAATGACACCCCAGCCGAGCTCACTCTGTACAAAAGGTACATCGACGATGTAATAATCGTGTGGAATGGAGACAGAAATACCTTAGAATCATTCCTCATGCGACTAAATGAAAATGAAAACAATTTTAAGCTCGTATGGAAAATAGAGGAAAAGGAGGTGGACTTTTTAGATCTAAATATAATTCTTGATGGAAATAAAATAGTAACCAAAACCTACTTCAAAAATGTAGACACTAACAGCTACCTCTCACTAAACAGTTGTCACCATAAACCATGGTTGTACAACATCCCAAAGGGACAATTAATAAGAATAAAACGGAACTGTACGAAAGAAGAAGATTAACAAATCCAGGCAAAACAAATAGGAGAAAGATTTAAAATAAAAGGCTACGACAATCAATGGATAGAAAAACAAATACAAGATGTCAGCAAAATGGATAGAACTACTATGCTCCAGAGTAAACCGAAAAAAAGTTACCAAAATGAAGCACCTTGCTTAATCCTAGACTACAACATACAGCATAAAGACGTAGCCAAAGTAATAGAAAGACATTGGCATATTCTCAAGAGAGATAAAGACTTGAAAACCATACTACCTCAGAAACCTAACATCATTTACACTAGGGCCCCTACCATTAGGGACCTAGTAGTAAAATCAGTAGTAGAACCCCCGCCAAAACCGACTTTTTCATTCTTTTCTGGGAAGGGATTCTATCCTTGCCGCAACTGCTACGTCTGTAGACATGCAAAAAAATTCCAAAAGAAAAGAACAGACTTTACAGCCACGAACACCGGACAAACTTTTAAAATAAGAGATTTCATAGGCTGTCATACAGAAGGAGTCGTATATGTGCTACAATGCAGTTGCAATCTCAAATATGTGGGAAGAACTAAAAGGGCACTAAAAGTAAGACTAGAGGAACATGTGCAAAACATTAAACATGGATTCCCCAAGCACAATGTATCGAGACACTTTGCACAAAAACATAACCAAGACCCATCTTCCCTACAGTTCTGGGGAATCGAGAGATATAATAAGGCATGGAGAGGCAGTCACAAAGTACGAACAATAAGTCAAAAAGAGTCAAAATGGATCCATACAATGCGTACCCTCACCCCTGGGGGACTCAATGTCGAATTCGATCTGAACTGCTTTTTGAGCAATTTTTAAACATATATATTATTACAGAAAACCAGTATTCTTATATATATATATATATATATATATATATATTTTTATACCCCCTTTTTTATAAAGAAATTATATGCGGGAAAGCATATTATGTGTATATTTCTATATATACATACATATATGACACATTTTTATATAACACCATAGACAGCCCATACCTGTATTCAGCTATGGTGATCCATTTTTATAAAATTGATACAAGAGCACATATATGTCGGAATACATTACAACATTCCACTATAAGATCCAATCAATGTATGTAGTTCACAGAATACACTATTTGGACCTTTTATTGATTATGGATCTAGATGTATTTAACACTAATTAATCAATACTCATTTTTAATGTACTGTAAGTCCTGTTGGTACCTCAAGGTCTTCTCCCACTCCAATCTAACATATATCTTACTACATATCTGTGTATTTTATACATTTATGCTGACCATTGTATATACATATAGCCTTTAGACTATATGTATTATCTGTATTCTATTCATCCTCTAATCATATTCAACACCCAATGGTCTCTGGGAGCCTACTACATATCTAAATATAGATTTTTAGTTAAACACTATATCTATTTTAAACTAATACCATGGTTTTAACATTGGTTTTAATATCACTTTTAAGTCCTACCAGGAGTAGTCTATGTATATTATTTACCTATTAATTAATCTGGTGATACACAACATTACCCCCAACACGGTATGTCTTTGCTCTCTAAATTATTTGTACATATACTCAGTCCGGGATGGTACAATAAGAACATAAATAGACCATACCCCGCTATATACAAACATAAACAACATAGCTTGAACACTAGTTATTCGGCAGTAGAATAGCCAGACACTACAACATCATGGCCACCGTATTATAACATAATGATCTTCAAGAAAATGGCCGGAACGCACCGCCGAAAAGCTGGCCGCTATAACAACAACAACACACCACCAATAACATGGCCGCTATCGACCATACATCTGACCACAACCAAGATGGCCGAACATCTATTTCCGGTCTCACGTCATATAAACAAACAACATACAGCCAATCCAGTTCCCCAGATGAAGACACGTGACATGTCGTAACGCGTAGGGAGTGGCCGTAGGCAGAGAAGCACAAAAGGAGACGTGAGAAGGCGCTGAGAATGCCTGGGAGCATTTTCTAACTTTATATGCCTGTTTGATTTTATTTTAATGTAAGAGTCCACCCACTATTTTGAATAAATATTTTAACCATTACTCAAACTACTACACTAGTGGAGGCTTCACCTTTCTTCTTTTTTCCTCTGGCGCTGTGTCATTTTCTGACACTGAGCATTGCAGGATCCAAGATTCAAATGCCCTTAAAGGAGAAGTATTTTACTCTTACTACGTTTGCCAAACACCTGTATCTATACTATATGGGGCTATAAGATACCCCTGAAAGGCTTCATTTCTTCATCTCTAAGGTGAGAGTTCTGGGAGACCAGTGATTGGATACAATATATGAAAACCAGGACCAAGTGTCTACCGCAGCTTTACAAGCTATACAGAAAGTGTTGACCACCTGGATGAACTGAAAACAATAAATTTATTACTGCATGATCTATGAGATCGTCATACCTGATTATATACCACTCTATTATTAGGATCTGATGGATCCACTTGGACACTGTCATATTTATATATTTTTATCCATTCTGGGACTATATGAACTTCCTTTTAATATTTTATATAGATATATATTTTTTACTCATCCTTTGGAATCACTGAATCACCCATTCACCACTGTCATTCATATCATTTTATATTATATATTTACAGTGGTGTGAAAAAGTGTTTGCCCCCTTCCTCATTTCCTGTTCCTTTGCATGTTTGTCACACTTAAGTGTTTCGGAACATCAAACCAATTTAAACAATATGCAAATCCAAAAATTGTAGCGCTATTACATGTGCAAGAGTGTATGTGTATCACAGCACTCCAAAAAACAATAGATAAACCATATAGCAGATAATGGTGCTGGAAATGACTCCAGTGGGAACAAAATAATGTGAATCAAGTTCATAAGGTGATGACATCAAACAGTAAGTCCTTCTGGTCAACTCAATATAAAAACGGACTGGAAACATAAGCTTGACTGATGTCGCTGTAAGGCGTAAGTACTCTTACCGGAAACGTTGGATGTGGGTACCGTACGGCATCCACATCAGACAGGCTTAGAGATGAAACGTCTTGCATCTGGGGGACACCACCGCAGGCTGGAACTCAAACGATTTCCGGGACCAGGCACTGGATCAGTCAGCAAAGGTTAGGTATACTCAGCATTCGATCATCCGGTGGTCACAAGAATGATGATAGAGACCGGGAAATGGAATAAAAAATAGAGACCACTCCAATGGTGCAGGTCAAATGGACATAAATTTATTCACATGTGCATGTGAAAATAAAAAGTGAATAAAATCTCGAGACAATATAAAAAAGAGAAAAATTTGGCAATATGAGGGGCGTAAGATAGCAGGCCCGACGCGTTTCGACTAAAGTCTTCCACAGGGGCATATTCCAGAGATATGCCCCTGTGGAAGACTTTAGTCGAAACGCGTCGGGCCTGCTATCTTACGCCCCTCATATTGCCGAATTTTTCTCTTTTTTATATTGTCTCGAGATTTTATTAACTTTTTATTTTCACATGCACATGTGAATAAATTTATGTCCATTTGACCTGCACCATTGGAGTGGTCTCTATTTTTTATTCCATTTCCCGGTCTCTATCATCATTCTTGTGACCACCGGATGATCGAATGCTGAGTATACCTAACCTTTGCTGACTGATCCAGTGCCTGGTCCCGGAAATCGTTTGAGTTCCAGCCTGCGGTGGTGTCCCCCAGATGCAAGACGTTTCATCTCTAAGCCTGTCTGATGTGGATGCCGTACGGTACCCACATCCAACGTTTCCGGTAAGAGTACTTACGCCTTACAGCGACATCAGTCAAGCTTATGTTTCCAGTCCGTTTTTATATTGAGTTGACCAGAAGGACTTACTGTTTGATGTCATCACCTTATGAACTTGATTCACATTATTTTGTTCCCACTGGAGTCATTTCCAGCACCATTATCTGCTATATGGTTTATCTATTGTTTTTTGGAGTGCTGTGATACACATACACTCTTGCACATGTAATAGCGCTACAATTTTTGGATTCGCACGTTACTTTGACTTTGTTTGTTTTGTTTGTTGGCAGCTTTTACTTTGTTTTTATTGATTAGCGCGGTTTTTCCCCAATCCAATTTAAACAATAGTCAAGGACAACACAAGTAAACACAAAATGCAATTTGTAAATGAAGGTGTTTATTATTAAAGGTGAAAAAAAATCCAAACCATCATGGCCCTGTGTGAAAAAGTGATTGCCCCCTAAACCTAATAACTGGTTGGGCCACCCTTAGCAGCAACAACTGCAACCATGCGTTTGCGATAACGTGCAATGAGGCTTTTACACCGTCCTGGAGGAATTTTGGCCCACCCATCTTTGCAGAATTGTCCTAATTCAGTTACATTAGAGGGTTTTCGAGCATGAACGGCCTTTTTAAGGTCATACCACAACATCTCAATAGGATTCAGGTCAGGACGTTGGCTAGGCCACTCCAAAGTCTTCATTTTGTTTTTCTTCAGCCATTCGGTGGTGGACTTGCTGGTGTGTTTAGGATCATTGTCCTGCTGCAGAACCCAAGTTCGTTTCAGCTTGAGTACACGAACAGATGGTCGGACATTCTCCTTCAGGATCTCTTGGTAGACAGCAGAATTCATAGTTCCTTTTATCACGGCAAGTCTTCCAGGTCCTGAAGCAGCAAAACAGCCCCAGACCATCACACTACCACCACCATATTTTACTGTTGGTATAATGTTCTTTTTCTGAAATGCAGTGTTCCTTCTACGCCAGATATACTTGGACACACACCTTCCAAAGAGTTCCACTTTTGTCTCATCGGTCCACAGAATGTTGTCCCAAAAGTCTTGGGGATCATCAAGATGTGTTGTGGAGAAATTGAGACGAGCTTTGATGTTCTTTTTGCTCAGCAGTGGTTTTCTCCTTGGAACTCTGCCATGCAGGCCATTTTTGCCCAGTCTTTTCCTGATGGTGGAGGCATGAACGCTGACCTTAACTGAGGCAAGTGAGGCCTGCAGTTCCTTGGACGTTGTTGTGGGGTCTTTTGTGACCTCTTGGATGAGTCGTCGCTGCGCTCTTGGGGTAATTTTGGGCGGCCGGCCACTCCTGGGAAGGTTCACCACTGTTACATGTCTTCGCCATTTGTGGATAATGGCTCTCACTGTGGTTCGCTGGATTCCCAAAGCTTTGGAAATGGCTTTATAACCCTTTCCAGACTGATAGATCTCAATTACTTTCTTTCTCAATTGTTCCTGAATTTCTTTGGGTCTCGGCATGATGTGTAGCTTTTAAGGATCTTCTGGTGGACCTTACTGTGTCAAGCAGCTCCTATTTAAGTGATGCCTTGATTGTGAACAGGTGTGGCAATAATCAGGCCTGGGTGTGGCTAGAGAAATTGAACTCAGGTGTGGACAACCACAGTTATAGTATGTTTTAACAAGGGGGGCAATCACTTTTTCACACAGGGCCATGATGGTTTGGATTTTTTTTCACCTTTAATAAACACCTTCATTTACAAATTGCATTTTGTGTTTACTTGTGTTGTCCTTGACTATTGTTTAAATTGGTTTGATGTTCCGAAACACTTAAGTGTGACAAACATGCAAAGGAACAGGAAATGAGGAAGGGGCAAACACTTTTTCACACCACTGTATATGGTATTTGTGTTTCACCAGTCACCAATTATATATTTTATATTATATATTTATATGGTATTTGTGTTTCACCAGTCACGGATTTACACTATTTTTATTTTTATTGCTGTAAACATAAGGCTTTTAAGCATATTGTTTTATGAATACCACTTTAATCAAGTTTGAGTTTTTTGCACAGGACACTTTAAATATTTAATATATTATCTATTATATTTATTGTTAGTTACTATTACGTGATATTTTTTATCACCAGCAGTAATTACCTCTCACCAGCACCAGCGTCCACTACTGGTTAATATACATATTGCACTTTATATTTATTTATTTTTTAGCTATTCATTGCGCGAAATTCTTTTATATACTTACCCTCATTTGTGTATTTGTGAACACGCCACATTTTGCAGCACAGCACTATTGTTAACGCACTTTAGACTATCTGTATACTCCAAGTAGCGCGAGGGGCACATATTTACAAACTCTTGAGGAGCTGCAGAGATCCGCAGCTCAGGTGGGAGAATCTGTCTACAGGACAACTATTAGTCGTACACTCCGCAAATCTGGCCATTATGGAAGAGTTGCAAGAAGAAAGCCACTGTTGAAATAAAGTCATAAGAAGTCCCGTATTCAGTTTGCAAGAAGCCATGTGGGGGACACGGAAAACATGTGGAAGAAGGTCAGATGAGACCAACATTAAACTTCTTGGCCTAAAAGCAAAACACCATGTGTGGCGGAAAACTAACACTTCACATCACCCTGAACACACCATCCCTACCATGAAACATGGTGGTGGCAGCATCATGTTGTGGGGATGCTTTTCTTTCACAGGGACAGAGACGCTGGTCAGACTTGATGGGAAGATGGATGGAGCCAAATACAGGGAAATCTTAGAAGAAATCCTGTAATGCCGCGTACACACGACCGGACTTTCCGGCAGACTAGGTCCGACGGACTTTCGGGAGAGTTCTGACGGACTTTCCAAATGAACAAACTTGGCCACACAGGAACGGACTAATGCCTTGTACACACGGTCGGATATTCCGAAGGAAAAAGTCTGATCGGATTATGTTGTCGGAAAATCCAATCGTGTGTGGGCTCTAGCGGGCTTTTTCCGTCGGAATTCCCGATGGAAAAAATTTGAAAGCAGGATCTAACATTTTCCGATAACAAAATCCGATCTGACTTTTTCCGATCGTATGTAGAGAATTCTGACGCACAAAGTGCCATGCATGCTCAGAAGAAATTTGCAGATCAAAGCTATTGGCTACTGGCCTCTACGTAGTCCCGTCGTACGTGTTGTATGTCACCTTGTACGCAATGATCGGATTTTCCGACCACTTTGTCCGACCGTGTGTGTGCAACACAAGTTCCGAAAAATCCGATGGCATTAGTCCATTCGAAAGTCCGTTCACTTTGAGCGTGATGACGTAAATGGGACTAAAAAAGGAAATTCAATAGCCAGTAGCCAATAGCTTCCCTTGCGTCATATTTGGTTCGTCGGACCAGCATACAGACGAACGGTTTTACCGTTAGGAATTGAGTCCGTCGGATAGATTTGAAACATGTTCTATTTCTAGGTCCGTCTGATTTATTTATTTATTTATTTATTTTTACCGAAAAACGAGCGGATTAGCCCGCACACGATTGGATTGTCCGACCAACTAATTCCGTCATACCTAGTCTGCCGGGAAAGTCCGGTCGTGTGTACGCGGCTTAAGTCTACAAAAGACTTGAGAATGGGGCGAAGGTTCACCTTCTAGCAAGACAACGACCCTAAACATACAGCCGGTACATATGTCAAGCCTATAGTCTGTATGACTTGTAAAAATGTATAAAAATTTATTAAAAGTAAAAATACAGCCAGAGGTACAATTGCATGGTTTAGATTAAAGCATATTCATGTGTTAGAATGGCCTAGTCAAAGCCCAGATCTAAATCCAATTGAGAATCTGTGGCAAGACTTGAAAATTGCTGTTCACAGATGCTCCCCATCCAATCTGACAGAGCTTGAGCTATTTTACAAAGAAGAATGGGAAAAATTGTCACTCTCTAGATGTGCAAAGCTGGTAGAGGCATCCCCAAAAAGACTTGCAGCTGTAATTGCAGCGAAGGGTGGTTCTACAAAACATTTGACTCGGGGGCTGAATACAAATGCAAGCCAAAAAACATTTAAAACACTTTGTGTTGGTCTATCACATAAAATCCCAATAAAATACATTTAAGTTTTTGGTTGTAATATGACAAAATGTGGAAGATTTCAAGGGGGTATGAATACTTTTTTAAGGCAGTGTGTGTGTGTGTGTGTGTGTGTGTATATATATCTATCATAATTACTTGTACTTTGGTGGTAGTGGATAGTTATGATAAAGAGAACGATAACTGACCTTGCATAAATAATTCAAATTGATTCAAAAAGTGAACATTCCATTATTTCCTTTGTATGGTACTATACACTGAAGAATGCGTTTGAAAATACAAGGTCATTGTCAATTTGAAATAAGTGAAATGTGAAAAAAAAACTGTTCTTTTTTCATAATCTGCCAGTCAGAAAATAAATTGGCCCTTGGCCTTTTAAAAACAATATTAATACATGTCAATTTTGTACTGCTTCTAGCAACTCCTCCTCTACCAACTTCAAACTCATTACTAACAGTACTAATTAATAGGAAGGATCAAACAAATAACTTGGCAAAGTGATATACACATCTCACAGAATGCACACTAAGCATAAATTTCCAATGAATAAGTTACTTGTTCTGCTTTTAGTGACATGACTTGTGCTGAAGATTGAGGGTAATATTCGCTGGATATGTTTTTCATCAATCTTAATAAGGATGTATATAATACAACGTGAATATTCCACAGAGATGTGAGATTATATAGTTCTTTCAATGCTTGGAACTGTAGGATTAGCTACAGGGACATAAAAAATAACAAACATACATCATCTCCTATATGGAAATCTACAGCCTGAGGATTTGTGAATTGAAATACACTTTAAGTTGATAATGTGCCAGTATATGTAGGGGATATGTAGGTACATCTTTACATATTCATTAGCTGATAAAAACCTGCACAGGCAGCAGCACACAAAATTTCTGACATGAGCAACAGTTCCTTTTTGCACTTATTGAACAGATATAACTGTAGCACGGACCCCCGAAGGAGCTGCTGATTTGATTTGGGCCTGCACTCTGCTAATAAACCCCACTAACTTAGCCCAGTCCCCTTGACACAGCTGTGGTGCAATTCAATACAGTACAAAATAATATAACACAATATACCTGTATTGTCACTTCAGGATTCACTGGCTCCACCTGCTGGGAGAAAACAATACTCCACACAACGGGGTACTTAACCAAAGTATATTTTACTATAAGTATTGGCAAACAGGTGATTACAATAATTGTGCTGTCACCCCAACATAGAATGACAGTACAATGAATTATTGATAAAACAATTATAAACAATATAGATACACGGGAGCTCTCCCTACTTTTATAGCTATGCGTGAGATCTCACTTAAAGTACTCAGTCTTTAGTCTTCTTGTCTTCGCTAGCTAGGATAATTCCTTGTGATTTGTAATCCAAGGGTTAAAGTAATTCAAGTTGAGTTAAAGATGATCCTGGTATAACTTCAGTAACTATGATACAAGGCTTGAGATGCAATAGCAGATAGGGCTTATGCCTGCCTAGTGTCAGTTGCTATACTCCTCCTCCGTAGGACTATAAATCCAAGCGAGGCCTGTATATATGTCTGACTAGATGCAAAAGTCAATAAACTGTGGGCCTCAACCCGCTCACCAACTGGATCGGAGCTTTGTATGGTAGCTTTGGTCCGGTGATTGCAGCTTGCTTCTGTGTCAGCCAGCTCCGTCACTCCGTTCTGCTCTGCTGGGTGAACCAGGTCTTCCAATGCTCAAACGAGTGAATCTGGATCTTCCCAATCTGGTCACTGTCTCTGGCACTGTCGGGTCACTCACACAATCGAGTGGGGTTGCGCCTGGCAATGGCAGTAGGCCGCTTCCTCTGGGAGGCCTCCTCACAAGTACTCACAGGCAGGCCATGCGTTCCCAAGAGACCTAATATGGCCGCTTGGGCTCCTTTTATGTCCTACCCAGCATGCACTGTCAGAGAGGATGTCCATGAGTAGGTCACGTGGCATCCTGGGTAAAAAGGTCAACTCTCAAAGTAAATAACAGTCCCTTATTGTAATCAGCTTAGTGCTTTGTGAAAGCAAAAATCACTTAAGTCCACTATCTGTGTTTGGCTGCTAGATGGCGCCAAATACTAAGCCATAAAAATGTCCATAGACTTTTGTTATAAATGTTAATATAATTCAGTAGGCAAGGATACCCACGCTACATAACAAAACACTTTTAAATGTATATTTTACAGACCAAAAGGAACCAAAAAGAGAAGTTTATTGTCAGGGTTTATATATACTATTAGGAATCTATTTCTACTTGAGGTGATTGTAGCCGTATTAGTGCAATTGTGACAGAGAAAATTGAGTACTGTCCGTGATACTTTTTTTATTTGCACTAATATACTGTATCATTTTTCATGGACAAGCTTTTAGGGTGTGTCCCCTTCTTCAAGGTCCAAGCAGTACTGATTCACAAAAGTTTTAGCAGAAGGTAAAATGTTAAAACAAAACCAAAAAAAATATCTGAGGGAAAGGAAAAAGAACAACAAACACATACAAATCAATAGTATTGCAATGGTAATAAAGCTATCAGCAAGTGATATACGACAGAAGGAAAGCTATAGACTGGAGGGGGGGGGGGAATCACAGACAGAGGGGGTCAAACAACTGTAGTCTAGTGGGTGAGGAAACCAATATCTAAATTTAGGCCATTGTTTTTTGTGTCAAAAAGAAGTATCATTCTTAGCTCAAACATTTTCCTTTCCTGGATAGTTCTGAAATTCCCATTAAGAACTAAAACATTGCAGTCTTCTATAGTGTGGTCCGGTTGTGAGAAATGATGTCCCACAGGTGTGCAGAAACTGTCTTCCTTATGTTCCTTGATGGTATGTCTGTGCAAATTCATCCTAACTTCTGTCCTGTTCACCAACATAAGATCCTTTGCTACACCTGTTGCATTGGATGAGGTACACCACCTTACTGGAGGTACAGCTGTATGATCCTGTGATATTGAAGGTCCCATTTGTGTGTGTGACACTTTTGGATAGATTGATCTGGTTGCAGTTTGCAGCGTTTTTTATTACAGGGTTTGCTTCCATTATTTGTGACTTTATAATCGGAGTGAAGTTTCCTGCTGATTAGTTTATGTCTGAGGTTGGGTGGTTGTCTGAAAGCTAATAATGGGGGTTGTTGGAATATTTTTTTCAAAGTTTTATCCTCTGTTATAATGGCTTGTAAATCTTTGATCATCTTTCTGATCCCTTCTAGCGTTGGGTTGTATGTGGTGACTAGAGGTACTCGGTTGTTTTTTTTTTGTTTGTTTTCTCTGTGTATTGGAGGAGATTTTCTCTTCGGGTTTTCAAGGCTGTGTTTATGCTGTTGTTGATGGTTTTGTCTTTGTAACCTTTCTTATGGAAGAAGTCTGCAAGTGTTCTGAGATGCTTATCTCTGTCTTCTGGGTCTGAATATATTCTGTAGTATCTGATGGCCTGGCTGTGTATGATGGCTCGTTTTAGTGTGTTGGGGGTGAAAACTGGAATTATGGAGATAGCTGCATCGGTCAGTCGGTTTTCTGTATATCGACGTGTGAAGCTTATCATCCCTGATGTATACTGTAGTGTCTAGGAAGTTGACATGTGTGTTTGAATAATCCATTTTTAGTTTGATAGATGGGTGAAAAGTGCTGATCCATGAGAAAAATTGTTTTAGATTTTCTTCACCTTCATTCCATATCATGAAGATATCATCAATATAGCAGTAATATCTGTATGGCTTTTGTTGTATGTTGTTCACTGTTCATTTTCAGCATTTTGCTGTATTGTATTATAATCAAGACGATAGAGTCATCCATGTTTGATAAATGTTTTGCCTTTTGTATTACAGAAAATAGAATAATGTGCTATGATTCAGATCATGTAGCATATTGTTCAGTAACATTTTAACATGCATTAAAATTAGAGAAAAATAAATGAACTCACAATTGTAGCTGTTGCTATTAGCAACTAATCAAGTATAATCCTTTATTTTATGTAAGACGCAAACAAGGATTATAATCAATATTCGTTTTTTTCAGAATCACCCACCCCCTTGTCTCTCTGCTAATATTACAGCTGAAAGTTACTGTCATAATGAAAGAATGAAAATCCCCATTGCAGCATGTCACACTACAATATTTTTATTGGACAGGGGTGGCAGTTGGAGTAGGGTTGCCACCTGTCCGGGATTCAACCTGGGTTTTGAATCATGTGTCCGGGTTTCAGGCCACCTGAAACCTGGACACATTGTTTAGACAGGAATGTGGCTCGGGAACAGAGCTTGATAGGAGGGTGTTGGGGGAACTATGTGCGCAACATTACTAATCTGTTTGGAGTGCCCAAAGGTATCCCAGGTCTGTTACAATCCTATAGTGTACACTAAAACAAAAATTTACTGTGCACCGCTAAAGTGTTCGGGTTTGGTGTGAAGAAAAAGTGTCAACCCTAAGTTGGAAGAGCATAGCCATTAAGCCAGGAAAAATCAGGCTTGTGTTGGGTGGCTTTCATGTGCATTCAGATTGCATTTAACATCAGTTTGAGACAATTATGAGACCATTCAGCACTCATTGATAAGTGCATTTAACCTACAGTACATCTGATCCCCTTCTGACCTGTAGTTTCCTCCTTCCAAGCTGTATCAATCTTTTTCAAGCTAATTTTGCATTGCCATTGACTGTAGCAGAGTCATTCTCTTTCCATACAAAACAAAAGGGTTCTTTCTAAATCCATGTAAATAGTATTTTAGCTTAAGAGATAAAGACCTCAGGAGGAGTTATAACAATGCACTAATGTGGGACCTTTTAAGTAGACATGTGCGATTAGTTTCGTACGAATTCGTAATTCGTACGAATTTTTCAAAATTCGTACGAATTTACGAATCCGTAGTACGAATTTTTTCGAATACGAAGTCCGTACAGAATACGAAATTCAGTTTACGAATTTCGTCGCCGAATTTATTCGAATCCGACTACCAAATATCGAATTTCAACTAATATGAAAGAAATTATTATAGCGGATATAACGAATGATTCGAATGAATTCGAATGAATTTGAATGGATTCTAATGAATTCGAATGACAAAGTGTAATTTTTGCAGGAAAAATTCCGTTTACGAATTTCAGCTCCAAATTATTGGAATCCAACTACCAATATCGAATTTCAACTAATTTGAAAGAAATTATTATAGCAGATATAACGAATGAATTTGAATGAATTCGAATGATTCGAATGGCAAAGTGTCATTTTTGCAGAAAAAAAAGCTATTTAAAATCACTTGCGGCTATTGCCGGCAAATTAATTGTCGGCTCTGTAACACAGAGAACAGTCATTCATTGATATATAAAAAAAAAAAAAAGCGTAGGGGTCCCCCCAAATTTAATAACCAGGCCCTTCAGGTCTGGTATGGATATTAAGGGGGACCCCAGCCAAAAAAAAAAATGGCGTGGGGTCCCCCCCAAATTTAATAACCAGGCCCTTCAGGTCTGGGATGGATTTTAAGGGGAACCCCGGCCAAAAAAAAAATGGCGTGGGGTCCCCCTCAAAATCCATACCAGACCCTTATCCGAGCACACAACCTGGCAGGCCGCAGGAAAAGAGGGGGGGGACGAGAGCGGCCCCCCTCCCGCCTAAACCGTACCAGGCCACATGCCCTCAACATTGGGAGGGTGCTTTGGGGTCCCCCCCAAAGCACCTTGTCCGCATGTTGATGAGGACAAGGGCCTCATCCCCACAACCCTGGCCGGTGGTTGTGGGGGTCTGCGGGCTTATCGGAATCTTGAAGCCCCCTTTAACAAGGTGACCCCCAGATCCCACCCCCCCTGTGTGAAATGGTAAGGGGGTACCCCTACCATTTCACCAAAAAAGTGTCAAAAATGGTAAAAATGACAGGAGACTCTCTTTGACAATTCCTTTATTAAAATCTTCTTTCTTCTTTCTTCTGGTCTTCCTTTCTTCATCTTCTCCTTCCGGCATCTTCTTCCATCTTCTTCTTCCATCTTCTTCTTCCTCCGATCCGCTTCTTCTTGCTCCGGTCTTCTCGTCCTTCTCGTCCGGCATCGGCGTCTGTTCTCGCGGGCCGCTCCTCGCAATGGGAGGCTCCCGCTGTGTGAGGCTTCGCTCCGGCTGACAGGTCTTTTATAACGGAGGGCACCTGGTAACCCCGCCCCCTCTGACGCACGGGGACGTCATGGGGACTTCCCTATGGCTTTCCCCATGACGTCAGAGGGGGGGCGGGGTCACCAGGTGCCCTCCGTTATAAAAGACCTGTCAGCCGGAGCGAAGCCTCACACAGCGGGAGCCTCCCATTGCGAGGAGCGGCCCGCGAGAACAGGTCTTTTATAACGGAGGGCACCTGGTGACCCCGCCCCCCCTCTGACGTCATGGGGAAAGCCATAGGGAAGTCCCCATGACGTCCCCGTGCGCCAGAGGGGGCGGGGTTACCAGGTGCCCTCCATTATAAAAGACCTGTCAGCCGGAGCGAAGCCTCACACAGCGGGAGCCTCCCATTGCGAGGAGTGGCCCGCAAGAACAGACGCCGACGCCGGACGAGAAGACCGGAGCAAGAAGAATCGGTTTGGAGGAAGAAGAAGATGGAAGAAGATGCCGGAAGGAGAAGATGAAGAAAGGAAGACCAGAAGAAAGAAGAAAGAAGTTTTTAATAAAGGAATTGTCAATGACCGTCTCCTGTTATTTTTACCATTTTTGACACTTTTTTGGTGAAATGGTAGGGGTACTTTTGTACCCCCTTACCATTTCACACAGGGGGGGGGCGGGATCTTGGGGTCTCCTTGTTAAAGGGGGCTTCCAGATTCCGATAAGCCCCCGCCCGCAGACCCCCACAACCACCAGCCAGGGTTGTGGAGATGAGGCCCTTGTCCTCATCAACATGGGGACAATGTGCTTTGGGGGGGACCCCAAAGCACCCTCCCAATGTTGAGGGCATGTGGCCTGGTACGGTTCAGGCGGGAGGGGGGGCCGCTCTCGTCCCCCCCTCTTTTCCTGCGGCCTGCCAGGTTGCGTGCTCGGATAAGGGTCTGGTATGGATTTTGAGGGGGACCCCGCGCCATTTTTTTTTTTTTTTTTGGGCCGGGGTTCCCCTTAAAATCCATCCCAGACCTGAAGGGCCTGGTTATTGAATTTGGGGGGACCCCCACGCTTTTTTTTTTTATCAATGAATGACTGTTCCCTGTGTTACGTAGCCGACTTTTTATTAGCCGCGAGTGATTTTAAATAGCTTTTTTTCCTGCAAAAATTACACTTTGTGCAGGAACAGTTCTCTATATTAGATAGACTGAATCTCAAATTCATTCGAAGCATTCGAAGCATTCGTTATATCCGCTATTATAATTTATTTTATATTAGTTGAAATTCGATATTTGTAGTTGGATTTACTAACGATTCGTAACGATTCGTAACGATTCGTAACTTGAAATTGAAATTCGATATTTGTAGTTGGATTCGAATTGTTCTCTGTGTTATGAGAACCGACAATTCATTAGCCACGTTAACGATTCGTAACGATTCGTAACTTTACTAACGATTCGAGAAAAAAAATTACGATTCGTACGAAATTCGTATTTCGTACGAATTCGAACGGAATTTCGTACACGAATTACGATTTTTTTTATATACGAAACGGAACGAAATGAAACAAATTTTTTGACAGTTCCCATGTCTACTTTTAAGTATTAATACACAATATTGGCATATAGCCTGGGAGGATCGTTGGCCCATTTGTCTCATATCTGGCACCATATGACCCAAAGTAATTGTATAAGGAATTTTCATAACATGATGATTCTTGTCCTTGTAGTTCCTTTTGATTTCAATAACTGGGTTTGGATGGTTGGGGGTGTACATTTCCTAGAAGACTTTACTAGTTGTAAAGGCTGAAGGTTTTTGACCTTCATGCATTTTATGCATGAAGGTCAAAAACCTTCTGTGTGTTACTCCCACCACAGCAACCCTAATACTCACATCAGACCCCTCTAAATTCAGGGATGTGCATGGGAGCCTTGACTGTCCAGTCTCTCTCTGCTCATCGGTATATACAGCAGTGGGAGCCAATCACAGCTAGTGAGTCAATGAGGAGATAGTGTGCGGCAGGGCTGAGCCAGAGCTCTAGAAATGCTTAGTGAGGGGCTCCTAATGTACCAATGCCCCCATAGCAATTGGCTTGCTATAGGGGCAATGGTTAAGGGGGAGGAGCCAGAAGCACCTGTGAAGGGCCTGAGAAGAAGAGGATTGGGGCTGCTCTGTGCACCATTGCTCTTAGCAGGTAAGTATAATATGTTTGTTATTAAAAAAAACAAAAAAACAAGCTCTAATATCACTTTAAACTTGTTTTTTTTTTTTTTTTATATGGCTGGTTCAACCTTTGTTATATTGCAAGCTATATATACCCCATTAATCTCCTGAGAAAGTGGCACATATACAGTATTCCACAAAACATGTCGAGAAAACAAATCCCCCACTGCACTTCCAAACACCGCAAAAGTTGGGACCCGAATAACGAACCCCAGTAAAGTCAATGGGACCCACACATCAAAAATCAAAAGTGCCCATTTTGAAGGCTTATATGCAAGTAATTGGGCATACAATAGTTATAGGGGTCTGGGTCCTGCACTGGGGGACATGTATCAATAAAAAAAAAAGTTTGTGAAAAATTTCAGTTTTAAATGAGCAGCGATTGTTTTTTTTGTTTTTTTGTGAAAAGTGAAAACCTAATAATTAAAAATGTCCTCCAATATAGTGCCTGGGGGGTCCCCTTAGTCTACATGTAAAGTGGCAGATCTGTACCACGTCTATAATCTGCTGCAGCAATACTTGCATTTATAAAGCCAAAAAATTGTCCCTGCAAGCTGCCTTTATTTTGCTCAGCAACAGCTGGGGAGCCAATGTGTATGATGAGGCCACAATGTAGTGCACTGGGAAAAAGATTAGAGATTTTTTGGATACATTCTAGTGTCACTTTGACTTTGTATAGAAGTAACGGGTACGTAAAAATTGGTCTTTGGGTGTCAGTGGTGCCTTCCCATCGTAACCCTATATAGGTAATCTTGATGAAGGCAAGAATTGGCCTTGCTGAAAAAATTGCAATGATATGCACCTTTCAAACATGTGCAGAAAAATTGGTCTTAGGGTGTCCGTGACGCCTTTCCACTGTAACCCTATAGAGGTACCCTTGATGAAAGCAAGAATTGGCCTTGCTGTAAAAAATTACAATGATATGCACCTCTTAAACAGGTGCAGAAAAATTACTCTTTCGGTGTCGGGGGCCCCTTTCCACAGTAACCCTATAGAGGTACTCTTGATGAAGGCAAAAAAAATTGCAATGATATGCACCTGTCAAACAGGTGCTGAAAAAATTTTTGGTGTTAATTGTGCCCATGAAACCCATAACAAAAACATTCTTCGAGATGAAATGATTCAACACCCTCAAAGCTAGGCAGCCTCGAAGTCTTACAGAGATTCCACATTCCAAAAAGACTTAATGAGTGACATTGGCATCAGGGGCTTCATAGCTGGTAATCCAGGACTGATTCATTTTGTTTAAAAGTCAAATGGTCCGCGGAGTCTGTGGACAGATGCATTCTATGATCAGTAACAAAACCTCCTGCAACACTGAAAGCCTGTTTTGAAAGAACACTGGATGCAGCGCAGCCAAACAACTCAATAGCATACTGGGCAAGTTTTGGTCAGTAGTCTATTCTCATCACCCAGTAAGTCAGTGGATCGTTAGCTGGAAAGCTCTCCATCTCTGTTTTGGCCCCGAGGTAATCGTCCACCATGTGATGCAGACACTGCCGAGGGGATGTGGAAGCTGACAGCCCTGGGCGGCGAGGACTAAAAGAATTCCGAAATGCCTCACTTAGGTAGATGCCTTCCCCAACGCTCCTCTCTTGACCAACAGAAGACTCAAAACAACGCTTTCCACGACACTGTAATCTATTGGAGTCAGGAAAAACATTCAAAAAAATCCTCTTTAATGTGTCCTCAAGAGATTTTATTTTCTGCACTCTCTGTGGGGACGGGTGAGTTCTGAGACCTTCCCCTTATAACGGTGGTCAAGGAGGGTTGCCGACCAGTAATCATCCTTCTCCTTTATGTCACGTATTCTTGGGTCCTTTCGCAGGCTTTGAAGCATGAGGTTGTCCATGCACCTCAAATTTGCTGAGGCTTGAGAAGCAGACTCCTCAGGTCACTCAGGATGACAGCATCTGGAACTTCCTCCTCCCAGCCACATACTACTTCCAAGGATCCTGGGGTTGGAAAGCCATCACTTACATATTGATACATGTCTTTCTCTTCTTTGAAGCCTATGAAAGTGCCAGAATCCTCCTGCTCATTCTCCTCCCTTCTCTCCTCTTGTGTGTTCTATGACATTGGAATGATTGTGTCTGGATAAAGTGGGCCTTGAGAGGAAAGGAGAAACAAAGAAGAGAGCAGCGCCATTCAAGTGCAGCATAATAAAAAAACTTTTTAATATAGGACAGATTGTAGAGATTACAGCACATGTAAAATGGTATAGGAAATTCATCCACTCCTGTGGGAAGGCAGTCGGCTCGCAGGTGGAGAGGTAGCGGATGTTCCCGGTTGCGTTGGTGGCTCCCAACGCTTCCTGGTTCTCAGATTCGGTTCTGGGGCAGCTGGACACGTCACTTTTGGATGGTGAGAGAGTGGGGAGGAGCGCGCGTTCGGAGCATGCATGCTCCTTTATATGGCAATAGTTGTGGCCATGTTTGGAGAGGTTTTTATAGTCCATTCAGCCAGGGGATGTATTTTTTTTGATAAAATACTTTTTTATATATAACAAGAAAGAATGAAAAATTCTATGATCTGGAAGCAGCTGAAATGGGAGATAGGGGAACTGAGGTAAAGAAAAAAGCACCTGTAGCGGATCCCTACCAATTACTAACAATCACTGCCTCATATATAGCTGTACTGGTGGGATTATACATCATTTCCACCACTCCAGCACGAGGACACACGCACATTTCATATCTCCATGTGGTATGTATTAAACCTTTTGATCTTGAGCATCACACTATTTACCTTGCCCTTACATAATATAGTTGATTAAATTGTATGGATATATTACACTATATCCATTTTTTTATCAATCACCTTATTTTTTATCCCCAGACTGGGTGACCTTAACTTTTGGGACTAGTGTTCCTTCAGGGGCCACCGTGCCTGTGATTAAAACCCGGGTCTAACCACCAGCAACAGTCCGTTATTTAAACCAGTGGGCATCTGCAATCGCTCTACAAGTCCTGACCATTTAGGTAATGTCTCCATTTTTCATTCCTTCATTTGGTGTCTCACTCACCTGCTAATGCTGTGACGTGGTTGCTGTTGCTTCACTCCTTTTTCTTAACTTTACTACACACACTTATTTCACTTGCTTCCCCTTTCTCTCACCCCCCCCCCCTCACTGGTCCCCCTCTATTTTATTTTTACTTGTTTTTCACCTGCTTCACTTCCCTCCCTTAATGGATGATTTGGCCCCGGTCACTATGTGTCTCTCACTTTGTTCCCCGCAGGCTGTATATCTTATAGCTCTGCCATTTCCCCCTCTCCCTTTTTTTTTTTTTAATGTTTTCTCACCTTATCGCTTTTTCATTTCATTTTACATTCTCTTTCCTATCCATGTGATTATACCTTTTCATCTTCTCCAGCTCACCACACTGCCCTCACCTTCACTTATGCACTATCCCAATCTCATTACCTTTACGGTGGTATCTGTCATCATTGGCCACTACACCGCATGGACCTATGATACTCTATGGCTATCATTGTTCTGCATCCCAAGCATGCTAGATATTGCCATGGGGGCAGACAATGATATACTTGACTGCCTGGATATTTCCTAGCAGAAGTAATTTAATATAGTTCCTTTTTTTGATCTCTACCACAGGTTGTGCCTGCATACCTCCCGTACCTGCCTGGGTGTATCTTTTCCCTCTGCTGCCTCCGCCTATCAGGTGGGGGGAGTCTAGGGGGACTTTACGTGTGACTTCCCATAAGACATACTGAGGGACTAAGGCCCACACGGTTGCTGGTGAACGGTGAACATGTTGGCATATCCCGGGCGAGGTGAAACGCACTTCCACATTAAGGATCCTCCACGTGGGAGCATTTCTTTATTTTATCTTCAGGATATACGCTTTCTGTGGTAACTATATGGAACATTGTACTGTATGTTATTGCTTGATATTTATTTTTTCTTCTGCAATGGCACCATGTTAAAAATACTGATGTTATGTTTCTTTTAGCGGACTTGCCCCTCTGAAGAAGACCCCATGTGGGTTGAAACGCGTCAGAGCTACCTTCTTACCCCGTGACTAATATTGTAACATGCGGGTATTAGACTGTTGAGTTTGCTAAGTGTATATCCATGTTTTAAATTGTTTCCTACTGGAGCTCATGTTTTAATTCAGCTGTCATAAACACATTTTTTGAATAAACTATTTTATTTTTAATTTCACATTACCCTTGATTTTATTCATTGCATGCTGCCTAAAAACCCCAAAGTGGGGGGAACTCCTTCCTTTTTCAAGAAAAAAGTATATAACTAAATGAGTAAAGGATAACATTAAAATTAAAACAGACATGAAGATAAAGGATAACAAAAAATAATAATAATAATAATAATAATACAAATAAAAATGAAATTAATTGAGAAATAGATAATGATGCAGACAATGAAGTGGAACAGTGATGGGAAGAATATATACCCTTCCTGGCTCCAGCTGGCATGGTGTGAACCACCTCTGGGCCTGTCCCTACAGAGCTGCAAGAATCTCTGCTCCCATGTGGTTCCTGTCCCTAAGCACACCAGCTAAAGCACTGCATGGCACCTTTTAGCCTGACTCTGGGAATAGCTCTTTGACTGCTTATCTGGTACCTGATGTTCATAGGACAATTCTGCAGAGGAGGGCATGGAGGTGGCGGAGGAGGAGGAAAAGGAGGGGGTAGAGCTTACAGGTCTGTCATCATCACCACCAGCTGTATAGAGATGTGGGGGTACAACAAGCTGCAGCACCAAGCCCTGTCCTGCATCCTTTCAAATTGCAAGCAGAGTTACCCAGTGTGCTGGGAACCTGCCATTGTGGTACAGCACATTGTGCAAATTCACAGAAGGGGGCAGAATCCACCAGGATGAAAGGCAGAAGCTGGAGCCAACAGCTTTGACAAGCTTGCATTTAGACGCTGGGCATGTGTATGGCAGGGACTGTATTTTTTTACGCTTCACCAGGTGGGGCAGTGAAATGTGTCAGCTACAGTCTACAGCTGGTGGTGTGCTGCTAGCAGATGTGCTGCTAGGACCAGGGACACCCTGTTCTATACCATCATCACTGTCAGTGGAGGCTGCTGAGAGGTAATGACTCAGTATAGCAGGGGCAGACTGAAGTTGGTAAGGAGGAGGGACAGATTTGTGCCCCTTTTGTGTGGCTTTTAGGTGCTCTTGCCAACGGGCTGAGTGGTTGGACATTAAATGCCTTGCTAAGCATGTGGTACCCAAATTATTGGTGTTTTTGCCACGTTTGATGTGCCTGAGACACAGTTAGCAGATAGCAACAGTGTGATCGGCTGCAGATGTTCTGAAAAAGGCCCAGACAGCTGAGCTTTGGGGAGTGGGCCGGGAGATAACAGCTGCAGAATGTGATGGAATAGGGTGGCTGCTCTCTACTCTTTCTTGATGTCGGCCTCCTTGGGGTTGTGCCACCTCACCTTCAGGTTCCTCCTCTGCTCTATCTGGCGCCCAAGTCACATCAGTGACATCATCATCATCATCTCCATCTACTCCATTTTAATCATTACCACTGGAGACAACTTGGCAATACGCTGTGGCTTGGGGAACATGAATGCCAATTTGTCTACCGGTTTTCCTCCCTCTCTCTAGGCTCATGTTCCTGTCATCCTTAACCTCAGAACTAACATCTGAATCCAGTAATGGCTGGGCATCATCAAGGAGCAAGTAGCTGACGCTGTGGTCAAATAACTCAGCTGACTCCTCAATGGCTGATTTTGGGGCTATGGCAGGAATAGATGTGGACAAGGAGGCAGGTTTATCTACTCTGGCAACTGCAGGGGATTTCAAACTTGTATCTGCTTGCGTGACAGAGGATGAGGAGGATGAGGAAGGTTTAGTAAGCCAGTCCATCACCTCCTCTGCATGCTGTGGCTGGATAGCATGGGAAAACTCACTAAACAGAGGAAATGATGCCCTGCCTGAGGACTGACCACCACATCCACCTTTGCCTGTGGACACATTTGTTGTTGGCCCCCTTACAGTGCCAAGGGAACGTCTGCCTCTCCTTGTTGTTCTCCCAGAAATTATTAGGAGGGAAGGGACGGTGTTTATAAGCAAATGTCAAGAAGAAGTTAAAATCTGTACATAGATGCACTTTAATCAATGTAAATAGGTGTTTGGTGCCCTTTAACTTGAGTACTCACACTACACAGACACACTCCACGGATACACTATAATATACTGCAATATAATGCGCCCAAACGTACAGTGACGCACAGAACGATATGACGTTAAACTGGCAGTAATGCACACAGAACTATATGGCTTTAAACTGGCTGCAACGTACACAGAAGTAAATGGTGTTAAATTGACAGTAACACAATCAAATAGACAGTGTTCAACTGTCACTACACTGATGTTATCTGAACTGTCCCTACTCAAGCTATACGCTAATGTAAAGATTACTGACACGGTCTCACTACACTACACTGAAACTATCTGAGCTGTCCCTACTCTAGCTGCACACTATGCAAAGAAGAATGATGGTCCACTTCACTACACTCACACTATCCCTAGACTGAAACTAAATTAATATTCTACACTGACAATTGAAGCAAAATAGAACAGTATAGCACACTAACAGCACTGAACAGAGCCCTGTTCTATCTCTCTACACGCTGAAATCACACTGAAAATGGCTGCCATTGAAAGAATACTTTGATACTGTGGGGCGGGAATGAGCCATGATTGGATAAAGTCTGGATGACAGTGTCCAATTATGACTCTGACAGTACTTTCACTGCTTCAGCCAATCAGGGCTTGCAATGCCCTGTTCAGCGCAGCAATGCATTGTGATCGGTTCGGGGGGGGGCAAACAAACGGTCCAACGACCCGTTTATTCGGCTGTTCGTCGAGCGTCTGAACAGTGAACATATGCTTGGGCCTAACCGTTCGCTCATCTCTAATCTTGAAGAATCTTTGACATTCTTTTGTAAATATGGAGTATGCGTTACTATGAAGGAGGGGCAAAGGGACAGATGCAGGGGATGAAATAATCTAGATTGTGTGCATAAAATGTCTGTTGCAGTCTTAATATTTGAATGCACACGTTTATGCAGCACAAACAAACTTATGAATTTTATGTACTATTATTGTGTATTTACACCTAAAAAGTCCCATGTTGGTATATTGCTGTACTTTAGCTAGTCAGCTACCAGCTGAAAGCAACCATATTTTGTTTTGCCCTTGGTGTGCATGTAGATTTTGGTTTGAATTTGTAGTGCAGAAAAAATGTCCTGTCCTAAGCTGCTTATAAATATGAAGGTGTATGGATAGCAAATTAAAGAGAATATGTCACCAAGCAAAACACTGGAGATGGAGAAGCTGCTAATAGAACCAAATTATCTGATCCTTGGGTTGCCTACCAATTCTGTAACAGTTAAGCTGAACCTGTTCAGGGTTATTGTCATTGACTTTGTTTTTCCAGAATTAGTTTGAAGTCCAGGAGTCTGAGAATAGCAGCTTCCCTTACAGCTTCTGACACAGTTATTTGCAATAGAATCACTAAGACATTACTTAATCCTGTGTACAATATAATACTAGTAATAACAGTTATGATACTAACAGTGATAATAACAGCAATAATGCTATTTCCAGGCACAAAATTATTATTTTCAGTAGTCAGGTCAAGAATTGTCTGTGAGATAGACATGTTAAAGCTGAAGATTATTTAAAGCTGGGCTTCAGACAAACAGCTAAAACAGCAAAAAAAAAAAAAAAATATGGGAGTAGTATTATATGCCACAATTTTTTTTCTTTTTGTCCATCCAGATATAAGTATTACACAGTTTTGCCACACAATACAATCCCTTCTTGCAGGACAGGAGACCTTTATTTTTTCTCTGTTGCAGTTATTTATCACTTATGCCGCGTACACACGGTCGGAATCCTCGTCAGAAAAAGCTCTGATGGTTTTCCCGTCGGAAATTCCGACGGAATTTCGCTCAAACTGTCTTGCCTACACACGGTCACACCAAATTCCAATGGTCAATAACACCACGCCTTAAAAAACGTTCGACTGCACTATAAAAAGGGAAGTTTAATGCTTCTGGGCATGCGTCAAATTGTTTCTGAGCGGGGGGCGTGGCGACCGAGCTCTAAGATGGACGCTTGATCTAGGAGCTCCGCTTGCCAGCCAGAGAGATCGCTCTCCATCCGAGCACACCAGCACCCAAATCGGCCCAAAACAGCTCCGGTGGCCGGCGGGACATCGCAGAGATGACCAAAAGGAGAAAATCCGTGCCACAACCACAAAAAATGGCAAATTTCTTTGCCGCTAAGCCCCGCGGGCCTACGCAAAATGGCGGCGGAGGCCCGCTACCGCCGCGCTCTGCTGACCAGGCCGCTCACCTCAGGAACAGAGGTGGAGGCCTCCGCACAGCACAGGGGCACATCAATCCCTCCAGCGAACCCTCCTCGGGCACATCAAGCCCCTCCACAAGGAGCCCGGCGAAGTCCAAGCCCAGGCTGACCTCCCCTGAGACATGGAGGTAAGCGCCCAGCACGGACATGGGGCTGCAGCAACATCTCTCCACACTCCTGACCCCATAGCAGACTTTCTCACAGCAGACAGGCCCATCTCAGACACCATGCTGAAGGAAATGTTGCTATCTCTCAGGTCTGCACTGCACACTGACATGGTGAAAGGGATCAATCAATGTCACAAGGAAGTGCAAGCTATTGGGGTCAGAGTAGACAGGATTGAGCACAAAATGGAGGAGTACACTACTACTTACAATGTAATGGTGGATGCTCATGCAGCACAGGGGGAGGATATCGCATGGTTGAAGGACAAGGTCTCAGACCTTGAAGACAGAAGCAGACGCAATAACATTAAACTGAGAGGAATCCCAGAATCTGTCCCAGCACCTCAGTTTCTGCAATATGCTCAAACACTATTCTCCACGCTAGTGCCTGCTCTCACAGCTCAGGACTTAATTATAGATCGGATCCACAGGATCCCCAAACCCTCCTTTCCTGCCAGAAGGTACACCAAGAGACACCTTGTTGAGAATACATTTCTTTCACGTGAAAGAACAGATCTTTCAGGCTGCACGCAGACAAGATGCTGTTCCACAACAATATGCGGATCTGCAAATCCTGCCGGATTTGTCTAGATACACACTGCAAAGGAGGCGCAATCTAGCTACTGTCACTAAAGCCCTGGGGAACCATAGAATCCCACACAAGTGGAAGTACCCAGCCACCCTCATCATCACACACAACGGTGTGACAAAATCTGTTACCATTCTGGAGGAAGGCATTGCCACCCTACAGCACTGGGGGATTCTCCCAGACCAAGCAGCACACTCCCCTTCATTACCACAGCCACAGCAGCTCCAAGAAGATTGGCAAGTGGTCTCACACAAACGCCATAGCAAGAAGAATGCTGGAAGTAGCTCATGATCTATTCATAAAATGTATTCAATTCTCTCTGGCTGAAGGAGTTCACGTTTAAACTCCTATCACCCCGTTACCAAGTTGGCAGATATGTCTGCACACGGATCAATTTTCAGATCTCTTTTTACATATGTACAACCCATCCTTGTCATGTTTTGTTTTTTTTCTTCTTCCTTTTTCAACTCTCGTTATAGCTACAGTGTAATACTACTCCGGGACTTACCCTCCATCAACTCAGTGACACTCGCTACTGCCAAGATGTCTGTGCTGCACCAAGGGCAGGATTACCTTCATTACTGTGAGTACTCATGCACCTCGCTACGCACACAACTCTCCTTTATCAACAATGACTCTCACTTTTTTGTCTCTGAATGTTAGGGGATTAAATCACCCTGCTAAAAGATTCTCCATGTGGCAAGAGGCCCGCAAGCACAAGGCAGATGTACTCCTCATTCAGGAGACACATTTCCAGCAGCAAAAAACCCCCGCTTTCACTAACAAGGCATACCCACATATATTCTTGGCTAGCACCCCGGGTAGCAAGACAGGGGGTGTTATGGTGGCCATCAAGGATACTGTCTCCTTCACACTCAAAGAATCCTTCATAGCCGACAGCGGAAGGTACATTAACCGTTCACCATAGTGAATCTCTATGCACCGAACAGGCACCAAACAAGGTTCATTAGACAGGTTTTAAAGAAAGCCAATTCCATGCTGCCCGTACGGCTTATCATCGGAGGTGATTTTAACCTTATAGCGGACTCTAAGCTAGACACCACTACTGCAACCCGCAGAGACCGTCTAACCTGCTCAATCTCCTGAATACGCATGACCTGTTTGATGCTTGGAGATGTCTCCATGCAAATGAAAGAAATTACACCTTTTTTTCCACAAGACACTGTTCGTATTCAAGAATAGATATGTTTGTAACTGATAAATGGCTCTTGCAGCGTGTCCGGTCAACCGAGATACATGATATCGGGTGGTCCGACCATGCTGCGATCACGCTATCTCTCAATATGCAGGGTGCTTCCCCCTCACCTCCTATCTGGCGATGTAATGTAAGACTCCTTCAAGAACCTAAATTGTTTCCTACCATATCTCAGCATCTCATAGATTACTTTAAAACCAATGATACCCCTGTCACAAATCCGTTTTCGGTCTGGAATGCCCATAAGGCAGTCATGAGGGGCACATTTATTCAGCTAGGAGCAATAGAGAAGAAAAAATATAACACCAAACTCAATAATACACTAACTGAAATCCAGGTATTCGAAGCAAAAAACAAAGCGCTCCCCACTCCGGCCGTAGCCACCACCCTATCCAACCTTAGGAATACTTTGAGGGAACTCCTTACACAACAATTTGACAAGCACCTAAGAAGGTTGCAACTTAATTCATACGCTAATGCCAACAGGGCAGGGAAATACCTGGCACACAGAATAAAAGTAGCACGCACCTAAACTAAAATTGCATATTTACTTCACCCTACCATACGAAATAAGATCTCCAACCCACAGGATATTGCGGATCAATTTGCTGATTTCTACGGGGCTCTTTATAACTTACATGCAGATGCTTCGACACCTCAACCAACCCCTGACTGTATCCAAAATTTCCTACAGAAAATTAATCTCCTGTCCTTGTCAGAGGAACAACTGTCCATGCTTAATGCCCCATTCACAATTCCAGAGATTGAAAAAATTACCTCATCGCTGCCGAATGGCAAATCCCCAGGACCTGATGGCTTCAGGAACGAATACTATAAGGTCTTTTAATTGTCAGCTTGCCCCACACCTATTGAAGATATTCAACGAAGCTGGTGAAACGTCCTCCTTTCCCCCGGAGATGCTGAGAGCCCACATCATAACACTTCCAAAACCCGGCAAAGAGCCCACCACCCCAGCCAATTTCAGACCAATCTCTCTCCTAAACTCTGATATTAAAATGTATGCCAAATTACTAGCGAAAAGGTTGACTGATATAATTCCAAGTATCATACCGAAAGACCAGATGGGATTTGTGAGGGGGAGGCAGACCTCGGACGCCACACGGCACATTGTCAATGTCATTCACTATGCTACGTCCACTAAAACGCCTTCTCTGCTTCTATCCATAGATGCAGAGAAGGCGTTTGACAGAGTGCACTGGAAATATATGGATGCTGTTCTAGTAAAGTTTGGTTTTAAAGGTTCAATACTTACTGCAATAATGGCCCTTTATTCTTGCCCCTCGGCACAAGTCTATACATCAGGTCTTTTATCCAAACCGTTTGAGATATCCAATGGCACTCGCCAGGGGTGCCCTCTTTCTCCGACCATATTCAACTTAATGATTGAGCCGTTAGAAGAAAATATGCGCACGAATGTTGCCATCAAAGGCTTTCAGATAGGTAAGACCAAACAAGTTATAAACCTTTTCGCAGACGATGTTATATTGCTATTGACTGACCCATTGACATCTCTCCCAAAGGCACATGAAACTCTTTCAGAATTTGGGGCAGTTTCCTACTACAAGGTAAACTTCACCAATTCCCAGATCTTGGATCTAGGGGTGCACAAACATGTCAAGCACAAGCTACAGAGTTCTCTGCCATACTCATGGACTAACAACTGCATCACCTACCTGGGCATCCTAGTATCTAATAATACGTCTACTTTGGCAGACATTAATTTCAAACCGCTCTTAGTCAAACTGGATAAACAACTCAAGGACCTGAGCAAATGTGAAATATCTTGGCTTGGTAGAATTGCGGCTTTCAAGATGTCTATACTGCCACAAATCCTTTACATCTTCTGCTCACTACCAATTCCAATACCAATGCATTACATATCTGCCATCACCCGAGCCACCTGGAAATTCACTTGGGGCGGCAAGAGAGCTAGATGTCCCCGTGGCAGCCTTTCACCACATAAGTCCGTGGGAGGAGCTGGATATGTTGACATACAGGATTACTTATGGGCCACTAGGCTTGACCAGTTAAAACACTGGTTCTCGCACTCAGACTGTCCGCTATGGGTCGACATTGAAAAAGCACTTACCCCGACAAACGACCTAATTTCCTTTCTTATGGGCGACGTTTGGGATCCTTGGGAAACTGAAGGACTACCTCCTACTTTGCAAATAAATCTCCAAACCTGGAGATTTCTCCTGTCGAGATAACATACGAATTCCCAATTGAACTATTAGAGGCCAAAATCCCATACCTCAAAACCACTAGATTTAAAGCACACAATGTATGCTATATACAAGACCTGATCACAGACCGCACACCTAAGAATACTGCAACACTTATGACCGAATATGACCTTCCCAGGGACTTATGGTTTTCCTGCACGCGCATTTCCCATTTTCTGAGAGCACGCCCTTTGCCTACTATTGCCATATCTTCCAAAATCTGGAGATTTCACTCTGACACCATGCATCCCAATAAAGGTATATCCTTATTCTATAACTTTCTGCATAATAAACGCAATTTCTCCAAATCCTCTGCTCTCAGTAAATGGGAAAAAGATCTGAACACGGTTTTCTCAGATGACCAATGGTTACATGCATTTGGCACAATACAAAAAGCCTCACACTGTGTAAACCACTGGGAAATGACCCTGAAGATTGCCAATAGGTGGCATTACACTCCGTATAGACTCTCCATCTTCATCTCCACTATGCTGGAGACAGTGTGGCCAAATAGGCAACTTAATGCACACCCTTTGGGGCTGCCCGAGCCTGACCAGCATTTGGAACAAAACTTTTCAACTGCTATCAGACCTCACAGGCATACTGACTCCCCCCCAACCCCTCACTAGCATTGTTACACATAGGCTTGGAACCCTTTCCACAAGAAGATAGGGCGATGGTAACTCATATATTACTGGCAACCAGAAATATTATACTTCGTAATTGGAAGAGTACCACTGCCATTAATGTATCGGAAGTCATTGATCTGGTCAATAAGAACCATTCTTTTGAGAGGTTAATTGCCATTAACTCGCTTCGCTGCAAAAAATTTGATAGTGATTGGAAACTTTGGACTGATAAATTTAAACATACGTGAGACACTGTACTTAGCCGTCTGTTGGAACTATCCAATTTAACTGTTACTGATTTGTAAATGTTATTGATATTATAACAACCATTTGTACGCTATACACATAATACGTCATTACTATTAGCACATGGAGAGTATTCACTGTAACTACAGTTTTTACTAACTACAGTTTTGTTCACTGTACAACCTTCTCTTTTATTTTCTCTTTCTATTTTTACTCCCTGTATTGTACTGTTTTGCTATGTAAACTTTAAAAATTCAATAAAAAAGATTGATTTAAAAAAAAAAAAATTGTTTCAGGGCATGCGTCGGAATTTTGCGTGTCGGAAACAATTGCGTGTCGGAAAATCTGATGAAAAGCTCCCATCTGACTGTTTCTATCAGAAATTCTGACCGTGTGTACGCGGCATTACAGGTCTTGCCTCTAGCCTGTGATTGGACAGTGAAAGGAGAAGCAGCAGAATGGTGAGCTCATCTTGAGGTCAAGTTGGTCTTTCCTCCTATCAGAATGAATCTTGCACTGCAGCACACTTGACTGAATCCCTATGCCTCTTCTTATCCAAGCTGTTCTGTATAATGGATGAACAGTTCAGCCCAAGCATCAGTTTGGGCGGAACATTGTCTGTTCACCCCGTTCGGGGAAACCCTGAATTTGCAGGGTGTTCGGCGGGTGTTCCCCCACCCAGTATACACCATTCCGTGACGTCAGAATGGGGCGGTGCCACCAGGTGATGTAGCCAAGTGGCTCCACCCCTTACCTATATAAGAAGTGTCAAATGGTTTAGTCGGCAGTAGGTAACCAGCCTTCATGGATGGCGGGAGAAAAGTGCTAATTTTAAAGGCTTATAGGCAAGTTATTGTCATAAAAAGTGTTGGGGACCTGGGTTCTGCCCTAGGCGACATGTATCAATGCCCAAAAAAGTTTTGAAAACTGACGTTTTTTTTCGGGAGCAGTGATTTTAATAATGCTTAAAGTGAAACAATAAATAGTTTCAAGAAAAAAAAAAATGCAACAGCTCCGCCTCCATGGGAGACTCCCGCCGAGTGATGCTTCCAAAAAAAATTTGGAAACTTTTTTTTTTTTCCATTGATAAATGTCCCTTGGGACAGGACCACTGTTCCCAAACACTTTTTATGACAATAACGTGCATATAAGCCTTTAAAATGAGCATTTCGATTTTTCATGTTAGTGTCCCATAGACTTTAACGTGTTCTGGCAACTTTGGAATTTTTACCAATCGCTGCATATTGTTTGGTTTTCGCCGAACGTCCGAACAACCAAAGCTCGGGCCGAACTGTTCGCCCATTCCTATTTGTGAAAGAAGATTGATTGCTTTGCCCTGGGGTGGCAATCAAACACCCCAAATAAAAAAGTGGCACATCCTAATAGTAATGAATTGAAGGATAGGGAAAAATGGACTTTAACGGCACATATAAAATATAACAAATTGTATTGTTCACATATATTAATTACATATACAATGCACATGGAATAAAACACATTGACTAGTGGGGGCGTGACCGGAAGTAGAAGGGAACGGACGTGTTCCTGAAGTGCTCCACTGACCCATCCTCAATCCATCACCATCCGACAGGCAGAAAACTCGGTGAGCCTGTATACTACCCCCATCCACTGCCAGGTCCCTGCTGCACCATCCCTAGGGGGAATTGGACTCTCTGTCCAGCCGATTAGGCCTACCTACGGATCGGGATCGGCTCCACACAGCGGAGATCCACCGCCATCTTGAGGCCTGTGAGGCCTCCATCATCCCCGGGCTCGAGTTCCGCAATCGGCGGGACGGGAGGGCCCCTATCCACCCACGCTGAGGCAGACTAATCCTGGGAGGGATACGAGCTGTGTGGTGTAAACACCCGCGGCCACCCGGCAGGACAGGCTGCGGCTCCGGCCTAGTCTCGGAAGCGGCGGCCATCTTGCTACACCCGCCCGCGCTCTGCACTATCAATCTGGGCCCCCCAGGCCGGCGTAGACACCCCATAACACCCTAAGCCTGCTCTCCTGCCGCTCACCACCAGTACCACCCATGGATATTTCACCTCAAAGGCCTACAGGGAAAATATTGCCTCAGACCTAGTATTTGGCGGCCATCTTACTCCACCCAGAGCCACAACATCATTGAAACCAGGCTCCCCAGACCGACTCTCCCTCCATAAAACCACTTGCGCTCATCCACCTACCCCCAGCTACCTCTATCACCCATTGGCACTCACCCACAACAACTTGTAAGAGGAACGCCAGCCCGGTGTATAGGGGCCACCTTAATACTCTTTTTATACGTCTTCTACGACCGGTAAGCTGGCCGGAGAATAAGATGGACACCTAAACCGCATGCTCGTCAGCCAGGGGACATAACCTAACGCCGCAGGCCCCACTCACTACTCCACTCACAGCCATACTTGCTCAGAACAACCTGGAGAACAAAATGTTGCAGTCCAGAAAGAGGTACACGGACCGAGTACCTCAAAAACTAACCGAATTTGCATACAAGCCCGCGGAGTGGGTCACAGTGATCCAAAATGGCGCCGGCTCGATCACACAATGCTAGGCGTATACGGACCTCCCGGATGCCATCCCGGAAGAACATCCTCCACCAGGTACCTCCACAGACCCCCCCAGTCAACCAGGATAGTGACCCCCTGCTTGGCAGCCCTGCCAAGGCTAAAATGCGGCTTGACACACCGCTGCAATCACAAAATGAGACCCAAGCTCTACAGCCTTTCCTCTCTGACCAGGCCCTGCAATCCTCCATGGCATCATTCCGCACCTCAGGCCAACCTGTCATGGATACGACACTGAAAGACATGCTGCTCTCCCTCCAAACCTCCCTCATGACTGACCTTTCCACTATGTTTTCAACACTCACCTCTGACATCCGCACATTGGATACCAGAATAACCAACACTGAGAAAGGCCTATCTGATTGCACCCATACGGTGAACGACATCATTGACACTTATGATGAGATTAAAGAAGAGCAGGCATGGATGCGCGGTAAACTGGCCGATTTAGAAGATAGGTCCCGCAGGAACAACGTTAAACTAAGGGGGGTCCCCGAGAATATACCCCCTGCGGACTTATCCCGTTATGCGAAATACCTAATGCATATAATTGTACCTGAAGCATCTCCGCGAGATGTCATAATAGACAGGATTCACAGGATTGCTAAACCACCTCACCTGGCAGCCTCAGTCCCCAGAGATGTCCTCATGAGGGTCCACTTTTATCATATCAAGGAGAAGCTACTGATGGGGGTCAAAGGCAAAACACCATTACCAGTGCCTTATACTGGGATACAGCTCTTCCCAGATCTTTCCAAATATACCCTTCAAATGAGACGTCTACTGAACCCTGTCACGAAAGGCCTACAGAACCACAAGATACAGTATAAATGGAGATATCCAGCCACACTCCTCATCACCCGCAATGGGCAAACTCACATTGTTAGTGATCTAGACAAGGGCCTCCGACTTCTCCACACCTGGGGTATCCTTCTTGAACCTCCTGCACCTCCCTCTCATGCCAGAGGACCTCACTCGTCCCACAAACATCCGGCCCACCCCAAAGTCTAACTGGACCAACACTGCACAACTGTAGTGGCCGACAACGTAACGTTTTACAAGTTCCCCTGCGAGCTGACGACCTGTTACCCCTGTTTGCAATCTCCAGCCTTACTGACTTTTTGCACCCCCCACCGGAGGCTATTGTGGTGCTATGCACCCCCTCTGCGATCTTTATTTTATTTTTTTATTTATTTATTTTTTCTCTCTTAGGGATGTTTTAGCCTTGATCAATGTAAGTGACAGATTCCCACGAGGTTACATCTACCCACCACATCAACGACTATCAGATGGAATCTTCCATCCTACTCCAGTTTTTTTTTATTATCCTTTTCACCTTTGACGCCCACCATATCTTTTTTCTTTTTTAAGATTACTTATTTTTTTACAATTTCTCACTTTATCCGCATAACTAACATGGCTTTATAGTGTTGCTCTATCCGCAGCTATCTACTCCGCTCTTTCAGCAGTTATCTGGATCACCGACCATCAACCTCTCGCCGCAAGCAATACCCAGACTCACCTCTAACAACTAACTGTAAGTGTTAACCTACACTCCTGCAAACACCTCACACACAAGATGCCACTCAACGTTCTCTCGCTTAATGTTAACGGGTTGAATCACCCAGCTAAACGTCACTCACTGTGGAAAACTGTCAAGGCTCTCCACAGTGACATTGTTTGCATCCAGGAAACCCACCTTCTACCTGAGGACACCCACCTCTGCAAAAGTCACCAGTTCCCACACATCTTCTTTGCTTCCCACTCCACTAAAACCAAAGGTGTAATGTTAGCAATCAAAGACTCCGTAGACTTCCAAATGTTACACACCATATCAGACCCTGACGGTCGCTTTATAATTCTTGTCTGCAACTTGAACCAAGTGACATACACCATCATCAACGTATATGCCCCCAATTCCCACCAACTAATCTTTCTCTGTAAAGTGCTCCGCACTGTGAACCCCGTACAGAAGGGCCATCTGATCATATGCGGAGACTTCAATCTAGTCCCTAATGTCGACCTGGACTCCACATCTACTGCAAAAAGGCATAGTTCACCTCTGAAGGACTTTATTTCCTCTCAAGCCCTATATGATGTCTGGAGGTGCCACCACGGCTCCGAACGTGACTATACCTTTTTATCTTCCAGACATCGTTCATACTCAAGGATTGACAATTTCCAGTTCTGAGATCCACACCATGACATGGTCAGACCACGCCCCACTTACAATTACTATAGATGATTCCAAGCTCCAACGCAATACCTACCTCTGGCGTGTGAACAACTATATAATCCAGCATAGCAACTACATACCAGAGATATCTAACCATATCACTGATTTTTTTTCACTCAACAAGGGCACAGTGTCTGATCCTGGCGTGGTGTGGAGTGCTCATAAAGCCTTCATGAGAGGGATGCTGATCAAACTGAGCTCTCTCCACAAAAAGAAGAGGACGCAGCGTTTAGACGAACTGACAGCCCAAATAGCCGCATTAGAATCAAACCACAAACGTAATCCCAAGGACACACTAGCTGACCAACTACTGACATTAAGACAGGAACTCAGAACCCTGCTACTCCACTCATATGAATTCCTCCACAAAAAACTAAAAGCGACCACATACTCTACCTCCAACAAAGCAGGGAAATACCTCGCACAACGACTCAAAGGCAGACGCGCAAAGACCAAAATTTCCCAACTCCTCCACCCACATACAAAAATACCCCTGCATAATCCACAAGATATATCTGACGCATTTAGCACCTACTACGGCGACCTCTACAATTTAAACCGAGACCCACACACTCCTCAACCTTCCCAGCACGAAATTGACAAATTTCTACAACACCTACACCTACCCACTTTGACTGCAGAACAACTACTGGCCCTCAACGCCCCGTTCACAGACCAAGAAATACAGATGACTATCAACTCCCTTCCTACAGGCAAAGCACCGGGCCCAGATGGGCTATCAGGAGAATATTATAAACAATACTCCCCTCAACTACTACAACACCTGACTGAACTTTTCAACAACGCTGCCTCCTCTTCTGGATTCTCTAAAGAATACTTAAACGCTCTTGTAATAACAATACCAAAACCAGGGAAGGAGTCGAATGTCCCCCAAAACTTCCGCCCAATCTCCCTGCTCAACCTTGACCTCGAAATTTATGCAAAAGCAATAGCTACGAGACTGCTCCAGATCATGCCCACCCTTATACATAACAACCAGACAGGTTTCACAAAAGGCAGGCAAGCCTCAGATGCTACCAGACGGATGCTCAATCTCATACACCATGCTGACTCTACAGGAACGCCTTCTCTGCTTCTATCCTTGGACGCAGAGAAGGCGTTCGACAGAGTCCATTGGACTTACCTCCGAACTACCCTCCGGAAATTCGGATTCGAAGGCCGTATACTAAACGCCATTATGGCATTGTACTCTAACCCTGAAGCCCAAGTCTTCACTGAAGGCATGCTTTCGCGTCCGTTCCCCATCACCAATGGCACACGCCAGGGCTGCCCCTTATCCCCCTTATATTCAACTTACTCATGGAACCCTTGGCTGAACATGTCCACTCTAATCCCATTATCTCGGGTCTCCAAGTCGGTCCAATCTCCCACAAAATCTGTTTATTCGCTGACGATGTCATTCTAATCCTTACTAATCCGACTTCTTCCCTGGCTGAAGTACAAAAATTGTTAACCTGGTTTAGCTCAATTTCATATTATAAGGTAAACACTACTAAATCTTTCATTCTCGACATCCACATTGACGCTACCATCAGAAACTTACTACAACTACAATATTCGTATACATGGGCAGACAAAGACATTTCCTACCTAGGAATCACACTACCAAGAACACTCAGACATCTATACTCATGCAACTTCCTGCCACTCCTACAAACTATTCAATCAACATCCCAATCGATCGCGCAACAAGAACTCTCTTGGTCTGGCAGGCTAGCAGCCTTTAAAATAATCTGTCTTCCCAAAATACTGTATTTCTTCAGAACCCTTCCCGTCCCACTCCCCTCCTCCTTTTTTAGAATCCTTCGAACCATCTTCAACAAATTTCTATGGAAAAATAAGAAGCCACGATGCGCACACCAGAAACTAATCAAACACAAACTTGCAGGTGGAGTGGGTTCCATAGATTTTGAAGATTACTACCTGTCCTCCATTCTAGCCCAACTGCCCAAATGGTTTCAACCAGGTCCGAGCTCATCTTGGACGCAATTAGAAAGCTTTACTCTCACTCGGCCCAACCTAAAAGACTGGCTCATGAGCACCCCCCTAAACACTCCAATCCCAACCTCCATCCCTCCAACTATGAAAGCCTCCGTTTACGCTTGGAAAAAGCTAACAGCTCTACCAAACCCTTCCCCACCCGCCCCCCAATTTAATATTCCTCTCGGAACTCTATCATTCTTATCGCCAGACCTACCAATCACAAGTTGGACCCTCAAAGGGATCCGCTCCCTACAGGACCTCATCCAAGTCAACCACCTCAAACCTTTCCCACTACTTCAGACTGAATACGACCTTCCTATCTCGGAACACTTTAATTATTTGCGTATACACCACTGCCTGCACACTCTATCACTCCCCCTATACACTGTTGATGTTATATCCTGGGACTAGAGGCATATCCCATTTCTACAACCAACTACACAGTAAAACCGACTTTACCAAACTTGACCCTCATCACAAATGGGAAACAGACCTTGCACTCACCTTCTCTGACTCTCAATGGCAAAGTGCACTCAAGTCTATCTACAAATCCACTAAATGTGCTGCCCTATGGGAACTCACACAGAAAATCTCACTAGGGTGGTACCTTACACCATCCAAACTATCCTCCTTTGACCCCCGTAAACCCTCCACCTGCTGGAGGTGCAATTCAAACGTTGGAGATATGCTCCACATTTTCTGGGCCTGCCCCAAACTACAAAACTACTGGACTAACATATTCCAGCTCATCACGAATATTTCCAAACGCGCTACCCCTCGGTCACCGGCCCTTGCAATCCTTAATCTAACTGTTGAAGACCTTCCCTACCCCTCAAGATACACGACAACACACATTCTTCTTGCTGCAAGACTTAACATTACCAGACACTGGAAATCTGATGCCGCGCTGACATTATCCTAAGTCGTTGACTTGGTAACCCTGCATCACAGCTACGAAACAGTGACGACATCCAACAACACTCAATCCACCAAAACAGCCCTCCACTGGCAACCCTGGACTAACTGGACATCAGCTGCTACTAGTTCTTAATGACTTCAATACATAGACCGACGATTTCCTCTTGACCGAGCAACACTACTGGACCCTCCCTATCCTTACTTTCACCTAGACTGCCAAATTACATACACCCAACTACTACTGAATTTTTGTATCCACACTTGCACCTGTCCACTCCTGTGGCACTAATGAACCCATTTGGGGTGCCACTCGAGTGGTCAGGTTGTTATACTGGAAAATATTTCTCCTTGTTCGACCTTTCTACATGTTAATTGTTAATACTACATACTGTTTGATATATGCTACTGAACAAGTGTTTGATTGTTCAACCCAACTTTCATGATACCTTCAACGTCGTTGCGCGACGTACAATGTTTAATTGTACACTGTATTATTCTGAAAAATCAATAAAAACTTATTGTATAAAAAAAAACACATTGACTAGTAAATACATACTGTAAGAAAGGACCCATTGATCAGCCCTAGAAATGGACGCCACTTGTATTCTTCCTGTTGGGCTGTATTGGAAAATGTCAAAAGACTTGCACTAGGATATGGCATTGGCTATCGGGGGGGGGGGGGGGGGGGCTTCTTCAGGAGCTTCTTTGTCTTCAATTGGAGAGATAGATTACAGTTAGAATAGAATATACACATTTAGATATACAATTACCATGAATTATAAACAAATGCATGATCATATATGCATATAGTATGAACTCACCACACTCAGCCCCGCCTCCTCCTGACCCTGTGCCTGTGATAGAATGCGGGTCCAATGCTGCGATGTGTATTGTCTATCACAAGCGCAGGGTCAGGAGGAGGCAGGGCTGTGTGTGACGGCGAGCAGAGCGGAGGAAATTTCATGTAAGCTGTAACAGCATGCTATTCACGCTCTGTGATCCCGTTGCTCTCCTCTTCCTCCCAGTCATGATCCGGCCACCCTTTCTCTTCCTCCACCCTGGTGAGGCTGCAATCTGGGACACAGTGAGGCTGAAATGTGGGACACGGTGAGGCTGCAATGTGGGGCACGGTGAGGCTGCAATGGGGGCACGAAGAGGCTGCAATAGGGGCACGGAGAGGCTGCAATAGGGGCACGGAGAGGCTGCAATGGGGGCACGGAGAGGCTGCAATTGGGGCACGGAGAGGTTGCAATGGTGGCACGGAGAGGCTGCAATGTTGGCACGGTGAGGCTACAATGTTGGCACGGTGAGGCTGCAATGGGGCACAGTGAGGCTGCAATGTTGGCACAGTGAGGCTGGAAGGGGCACAGTTAGGCTGCAATGTTGGACACAGTGAGGCTGCGATGTTGGGCACGGTGAGGCTGCGATGTTGGGCACAGTGAGGCTGCGATGTTGGGCACAGTGAGGCTGCGATGTTGGACACGGTGAGGCTGCGATGATGGGCACAGGTCATGCTGCAATGATGGGCACAGGTCATGCTGCAATGATGGGCACAGGTCATGCTGCAATGATGGGCACAGGTCATGCTGCAATGATGGGCACAGGTCACGCTGCATTGATAGGCACAGATGAGCCTGCATTGATGTGCACCGGTGAGGCTGTGCTGAGGGGAACTGATAAAGTTGTTGTTAATATTTATTTTTGTAACTTAATTCTGCATAAAACATTTAAGTGTCATTTCATGAGATAATTTGAGGGCATGATTAGGGGCAGGGTGAGGTAGGGGTTGGTCTGGGCAACTGGTTGCGAGTAACCCTTGAGGCCTGGCTAGTAGCTCAGGACTTGAAATTTTGAGCCCTGTCCTAATATAATATGCAGGTGTGTGTGTGGGTTTCTGAATGCATACAGGGTGTGTTCAGGGACCCGCACCTGCACCCACCCCCATCTCCATGTTATATTAGGACACAGCGGCCTGTGTAGCTGCCTTTTCCAATAGAAATGAATGGGGCACTGGCACAAGGATGCCCCTGCATGCAGGACGCATGTTTGAGCCCATGGAAATGTGCTTTTTTTGTACCTAAATGCACACTGTTGTGGCCTTTGAATTAGTGATTTATGTAAGACGATGGGGCTACCTATACATTCTTTTTTCTATTTTGCTTTACTGCTCCCCTGCCCTCCAATGCAGCAAATCCTGCACAGGTTTTGATTTAGTAGCGGCCTCCCCAGGCACAGCAGCAGGAGAAGGAGGAATCTGAAACCAGAAATGCTCAGAGCTGAGTGCCTCCAGCATCATTGACAGCAGAGGAGATCAGGGAATGGATGCTCTCAAACTCTTTCTGCCATCCTGATTCATTTGATGTGGTCTCAGGCTCACAGGAAAATCAGGAGAGCCTGGGAACCATGGCATGGATTGGGGGGGGGGATCTGGCAGGTGAGGCGCCACACCACCAGCGCCGTAAAAGTGAGATCACTTTTACATGACCTGTCGGGAGTCCGCTGAGCAAAACAAATATATTTGCATGGCAGTTTCTGTAATCATGAGCTTGTTTTGAACTCTTCACACTCTGGATGTACTATAGATATTATGTCAAGAGAGGTGAAGTGGTTATTATGCTTACAAGAGAGTAGGGATGAGCTTCGAGTCAAACTCATGTTCAACTCGAACATTGCCTGTTCGCTCGTTCGCCGTATAGCGAACAATTTGAGGTGTTCGCGGCAAATTCGAAAAGCCGCAAACACCCTGTAAAAGTCTATGGGAGAAATCTAAAGTGCTAATTTTAAAGGCTTATATGCAAGTTATTGTCATTAAGTGTTTGGGGACCTGGGTCCTGCCTTAGGGGACATGTATCAATGCAAAAAAAAGTGATTTTAATAATGCTTAAAGTGAAACAATAAAAGTGTAATATTCCTTTAAATTTCGTACCTGGGGTGTTTGTATAGTATGCCTGTAAAGTGGCGCATGTTTCCCGTGCTTAGAACTGTCCCTGCACAAAGTGTCATTTCTGCATGAAAAAAAGTAATTTAAAAGCACTCGTGGCTATAATGAATTGTCGGCTCCTCGTAATACAGAGAACAGTTTTTGAAAGTCATTGATAAAAATAAAAAAAAGCGTGGGGTTCCCCCCAAATTCAATTACCAGGCCCTTCAGGTCTGGTATGGATATTAAGGGGAACTCCACGCCAAATAAAAAAAAAATGGCTTGGAATTCCCCCCAAAAATCCATACCAGACCCTTTATCCGAGCATGCAACCTGGCAGGCCACAGGAAAAGAGGGGGGGACGTGAGAGCGCCCCCCCCTCCTGAACCGTACCAGGCCACATGCCCTCAACATTGGGAGGGTGCTTTGGGGGTAGCCCCCCAAAGCACCTTGTACCCATGTTGATGAGGACAAGGGCCTCATTCCCACAACCCTGGCCGGTGGTTGTGGGGATCTGCGGGCGGGGGGCTTATCGGAATCTGGAAGCTCCCTTTAACAAGGGGACCCCCAGATCCCATCCCTCCCTGTTTGAAATGGTAACGGGTACATTGTACCCCTACCATTTCACAAAGAAAGTGTACATTTAAAAAAAAAAAAAAACACACGGACACCGTTGGGAAAAGTCCTTTATTAAAAATAAAAAAAAGATTCCAGCGGTGGTAATCCACTCTTGGTATCCAGCGATGGGTGATCTCTTCTCCGGGGTCCAGCGATGGGTGATCTCTCCCGATGGTCCAGCGCAGCGCATCCTGTCTCCATGGAGACACTGCGGGAATCCCGGTGGTGGCCTGAGAGGTCTTAGCTGAGGAGGACGGCGCCACCCGTCACCTGACCCCACCCCCCTCTGACGCAAGGGAAAAGCCGTGCTTCCCCAGAGATGTGCGGGTGACCCCACCCCCCTCTGATGTAATGCAGGTTCCCGTTACATCAGAGGGGGGCAGGGTGACCCGCACATCACTGGGGCAGCCCGGCTTTCCCCTTGCATCAGAGGGGGCGGGTCAGGTGACGGGTGGCCCCGTCCTCCTCAGCTAAGACCTTATCAGGCTGTTGGGATTCTCGCAGTGTCTCCATGGAGACAGGAGGCGCTGCGCTAGACATCATTGGGAGAAATCACCCATCGCTGGACCCCAGAGAAGAGATCACCCATCGCTGGATACCAAGAGTGGATTACCACCTCTGGAATCTTTTTTTTTATTTTTAATAAAGGACTTTTCCCAACGGTGTCAGTGTGTTTTTAATTTTTTTTTTTATTTTTACACTTTCTTTGTAAAATGGTAGAGATACAATGTACCTGTTACCATTTCAAACAGGGGGCAGGGATCTGGGAGTCCCCTTGTTTAAGGGGGCTTCCAGATTCCGATAAGCCGCCCGCAGACCCCCACAACCACCGGCCAGGGTTGTGGGGATGAGGCCCTTGTCCCCATCAACATGGGGACACGGTGCTTTGAGGGGTCACAGACCCCCAAAGCATCCTCCCAATGTTGAGGGCATGTGGCCTGGTACGGTTCAGGAGGGGGGGCGATCTCTCGTCCCCCCCTCTTTTCCTGCGTCCTGCCAGTTTGCGTGCTCGGATAAAGGGTCTGGTATGGATTTTTGGGGGGAACTCAAAGCCATTTTTTTTTTAAATTTGGAGTGGAGTTCCCCTTAAAATCCATGCCAGACCTGAAGGGCCTGGTAATTGAATTTTGGGGGAACCCCACGTTTTTTTTTATCAATGACTTTCAATGACTGTTCTCTGTATTACGGGGAGCCGACAATTCATTATAGCTGCGAGTGCTTTTAAATGACTTTTTTTCTTTTGGAAATGACACTTTGTGCAGGGACAGTTCTAAGCACGGGAAACATACGCCCCTTTACAGGCATACTATAGACACCCCCCCCCCCCCCCAGGTATGAAATTTAAAGGAATGTTACACTTTTATTGTTTCACTTTAAGCATTATTAAAATCACTGCTCCCGAAAAAACGTCCGTTTTTAAAACTTTTTTTGCATTGATACATGTCCCCTGGGGCAGGACCCAGGTCCCCAAACCCTTTTTAGGACAATAACTTGCATATAAGCCTTTAAAAAAGGCACTTTTCATTTTGAACGTTTGAGCCCCGTAGACTTTAATAGGGTTCTAAAGTTCACACAAACTTTAGGTCTGTTCGCAGGTTCTGGTGCGAACCGAACAAGGGGGTGTTCGGCTCATCCCTACAAGAGAGGATAAAAGTGGTTTAACTTCTTTAGTGAGCTGAGTTCATTGAACAACTGCAGACTAAGGTCATATCCTTGACCAAGCTATGCTGCTACTGTGGTGGAGGTCTAAGGCTTGACTTGGCTGTCTGGCAGGTTTGCCTGGATCACACTCTGAAAAGTCACTGCCTGTAACAACAAATTACAGTGTGCAACCATTTGTATTTCATTTTTTATCGTAATGATTACGACAAATAATTTATGTAAATTACATCTTATGTAATATATCCTGCCTATGTCTAGATGCTTCTTACAATTATTTCTGCAGTTAAATTCACATATTTTAAATGGCTGGTTAGAGGTATCCTTATCTATATTCTTTGTCCACACTGCCCAGAATATAAATTGTTTTTGGTCAGTATGTGGACCAGAATAAATGAACATCGGGGTACGGACAGAAACTAAATGAAACAATCCTGCTTGTAGAATTATCTAGACAAGCAGAGTTAACTGGAACAACAATATGACAAAAATTATTAGTCAAAGCAAGATACATTTTCTATATTTTCTTGTGTTCCGTAATTATCATTCATTAAAACCTAAATAAGCATATCAATACCAATGTTTGACAAAATCTATATCACAGAGGGTGATTGCTTGCCAATGTGGTATTAAAAAGAGCCTGCCTGTTCCTCAGAGAATGGAATTTTTCTACAGGAGCATACAGTAAATTAAATCACAAAGAGAGTAATGAGAGGTTGCAAGCTTACCGTAAGATAGATGGCAAGCCAATCTTAATATTAAATTAAACCTGCTCTACTGGAGAATAATTAGGTATGATATATTTGCCACTTTTTAATGTTCTCTGAAACAGATTAATACATTTTAAAATTCAAAGGAGTTTTGGAGTAGATATGTTTGAATAATACTTCATTTACTGAGTATCATTGTGAGGGCTCCTCATAAAAGTAACAGATTGATTCTTACTAGCACAAGTTTATCAAGCAAGATGTATGTCAAGCTTTTCTTCACATCAACAAAACAGATATTGTAGAAATCCAGCTAGTAACTATTATACTCTGCCCAGCTTATTTAAAGCTGAATTTTAAGAATGTTTATATTTGCATAATTGCTTTGGTCCAGCTTGGGATATCTTGCATATCTCATACCTGAATTATCCTTCTGGGACTTGCAAATTACTGTAGTAGCTGCCACTATTACAGTGATAGCAGCAGTCTTCCATATCCAATGCCTAACAGCTGCCCTTCTGCATAATAACCACAGAGGGTGGCTAGCTCAAACGCTGAAACTTTTCTAGGCAGCCATGGAAACAGCTCCTCATATGTCCTGGAGTGGGACGTGTGACTTGAGTTGAAACCAGTGGTACAATATTTTATAATTCGTTTTGTTTTTGTAAATATTTTTATTCAGAGTTTGCATGGTACATCAATTCTATCATAGAAAACACAGAAAGATAGTGTATACAAAGCAGATAACTACAGATATACAGGTATTTGATCACCTCTGCGGTTTTTATTTTTTCTAAACGAATAAAAAAAAAGACTGAAAATTTAGAAAAAAAAAAAAGTTTTTCTTTGTTTTCGCTATAACATTTTGTAAATAAGTAAGGGGACAGATAGCCCATAGTCACTATGTTAATGTTAATATGCAAGAATGCAGGGCAGTTTATGACTACAGCTGTTCACAGCTTGGGGTGATCTGCTGTCACTCTGAAAGACAGGAGCAGATCAAAGCATTTAATGGAAACGGCCAATCAAATTGCTCAACCATTCAGTGTGTGGGGGATATAACATGGCATTCCGTCTAATCTGTCTCTGAGGAGGGTTTGTGATTATGAAGGCACAGGTCTAGGAGAAATATTCATTGTCATATGTACTCTGTTGGATTTTGTCATCTATTGCAAGACTGTTCTGTGTTGGAAGCCAATAAAGTCTCTCTCTGGAAGAATTGGGTTGCTGTGGGACAATACTTATTAATAACTACTATTCATCTACCCACGATATATTATTTCACTACAACAGGGACTTCCCAATGGCTTCCCCGTAGCGTCAGAGGGGGGCCACCCATTTACATACCTGGGGTGCCCCACCCCCCTATGACACCATGGGGAAACCATTGGGAAGTCCCCATGCGCCAAAGGGTACATGTGGCCCCACCCTCAGTTATAAAATAACTGTCATCAGTGCTGAACCGTCATATGGCGAGTGCCTCCCAATTTATTCGGTCCATCTGCGGAGTGAGAGAAGATGAATGGACTTCATGGGACATTTTTATTTTTGTATTTTTTAATAAGGGACTTGTCCCAAGATGTGTCTTGTGGTTTTTTACCATTTTGAAATTTTTTTGTGAAATGGTATGGGTACAATGTACCCGTTACCATTTCAAACAGGGCAGGATCTGGGGATCCCCTTGTTAAAGGGGGCTTCCAGATTCCAATAAGCCCCCCGCCCGCAGACCCCCACAGCCACCGTTCAAGGGTCACGGGGATGAGGCCCTTGTCCCCATCAACATGGGGACAAGGTGCTTTCGAGTGCTTTCGAGTGCTTTCGAGTGCTCTCTCTCGGTGCTTTCGAGTGCTCTCTCTCGCCCCCGCCGCCTCTTTTCCTGTGGCCTGCCAGATTGCGTGCTTGGATAAGGGTCTGGTATGGATTTTTGGGGGACCCTAAGCCATTTTTTTTTTAATTTTGATGTGGGGTTCCCCTTAAAATCCATACCAGACCTGAAGGGCCTGGTAATGGACTGGGGGGGCTCCCATGTCATTTTTTTCAATGACTTATCTATATTAAAATAAAAACAAGAATGATTTCGCGCTAAACCCGTGGCAATAAAACAAATGCAAATAAAAATAAAAATATAAACATTCACATAAAAGATGAGCAATACCGTGCGCAATGCGCTAAAGTGCATAAAACAGTATATAACAAATGCAAATAAAAATAAAAATGTAAACATTCACATATAAAGATGAGCAATATCGTGCGCAATGCGCTAAAGTGCATAAAACAGTGAATATTGATAATAAAGTGAAGAGGTGAAAATTAAAATTTTCTTAAGATAAAGTGCATAAATATAAAGTGCAAAAACAAATAAATAAAGTGCATATATTGAATATCAAATGCAAAATATGTGTAAGTGACTAATAATCAATAAAGAGTCCCACGGACATATAAGTATTCAAGGTGATGTTAATAGTCGTGGTATTAATGCATAATGTCCATCGGTGAGGTAGGAAATTTCTAATCAAGTGTCTTGATTTTTGTTTAAAGTGTAGCTACTACTGACACAACCAGTCCTATTTTAAACAAGCCATAGGCATTGCCATGGGTGCGAAGTTCGCTCCCAGTGTAGCCAATGCCTTCATGGCACATTGGGAGGAGGATTCGGTTTACGATAATATGCCAGCAGAGCTCACAATGTATAAGAGGTATATTGATGACCTTATAATAGTGTGGAATGGCACCAAAGATACTCTAGAGGGATTCCTTAACCACCTCAATACTAATGATAAAAATATAAAATTAGTGTGGAATATCAGTGCCAGGTCAGTAGATTTCCTAGATCTTAACATTTTAATTGATGCGGATAAGATTATAACCAAAACGCATTTTAAAAATGTTGATACCAACAGCTACATTTCTATGCACAGTTGTCACTTTAAACCTTGGTTGTACAACATCCCTAAAGGACAATTAGTGAGAATCAGACGGAACTGCACCAGAGAAGAAGATTTTAACACCCAAGCCCAACTGATTGGAACCAGATTTAAGGAGAGGGGTTATAAAGAATCTTGGATCAATAAACAAATAGCACAAGTACAGGAAATGGATAGATCTACAATGCTGGCTGACAAATCTAAACCTTGCATACAATCCCGTACTGAGGCTCCATGCATCATTATGGACTATAGTATGCAACATAAGGAGGTTGCCAAATTAATTCAAAAACACTGCCATGTTCTGACTAGTGATAGAGATCTGAGGATGATTTTACCTACAAAGCCTAACATTGTTTACAAAAGAGCTCCAACAGTCCGAGACCTAGTGGTGAAATCAGTAGTTGAACCACCCCCCAAGAAAGGTTTTACATTTTTTACGGGAAAGGGTTTCTACCCTTGTAGGAACTGCTATGCGTGCCGAAAGGCACGCAAATTTCAGGGTAAACGATTCGAGTTCAAATCTACCACCACAGGACAGGTTTATCCTATTAAGGATTTCATCAGCTGTCGTACTGAGGGTGCAGTCTACTGCTTACAGTGTAGTTGTAATTTGCAATATATAGGTAGAACCAAGAGAGAGCTTAGAGTGCGTATAGAAGAACATATCCGAAATATTATCAAGGGGTTCCCCAAACACAGTGTGTCGAGACACTTTGCTACAGTACACAACAGGGACCCCAATCAGCTACAGTTCTGGGGTATAGAACGCTATAATCCATCGTGGAGAGGGAGCCATAAAGTTAGAGTTATAAGCCAAAAGGAATCCATGTGGATTCATAATATGAGGACCCTCACACCAGAAGGACTGAATGTTGATTTTGATTTGAACTGTTTCCTGAGCAATTTTTAATTATATTGATTGTGTCTACAGTATGCACACTGTGTTATTTTTATATTGTATTGAATTCATGTAATTTGCCAGACGCATCTCTTCCGGTATGTAGGTATTAGCAGTGACAGGGTGACAGAATTTCATCATAGACCTTACTATATCATCTCTGCCAATTTAGAGGTGCTGAGAGAGATATACATATATATTATTTATACATATTTTTAATTATCTATCTGTCACCCATTGGATCAGTGCGTCAAATACTTGTCAAACCAAGAGGTCCCTACTGTCATCTGTGGTAGTGTTAGCCCAATCTAAACGCTTGTTATAGATTGTGGGAGATTATATTCCCACTTACCTTATTAATTTTATGTGTTGTGGGTAGGTTTGACACTTACTGCATCATTGTTGATCGATATTCTATATCATGTACCAGATATCAATCTATATATATCAATGCGTTTTTATTATACGTTTTTATATATTTCTATTCTGTATGTCTGGCACATGTTTTAACATTTTAATATTTTTAATAATTTTTAATGATTATTTTGCCCTTGTTGTTGAATTATATGTAGATATTAGTCCATACTATAGAGGCTAATAATATTTTGAGTATGGGATTTAGATCCTAATATCTCTCAATATGTATATATTGGACAGATGTGCTTCACTTTTTCTGATTACAAAAGCACTGTCTCATATATATACTTTAATTTTAGGATATCGGGTGATTTATATTGAATTGCCATGGATCGGTTGTGAGACTCTTTAGAGCCTTCAACACAACCTTTTATTTTGTCCATATCGATACATTATCGGGTTGTTGTTGCAAAACATGATGGGCCTGCAGTCATACAACCCAGTTATTACCTGTTTTTAATCTTATTTTAATTTTATATTAAAACATTTTCTCATTTTAATATGATGTGCATCTTCCATCACTCATGTGCAGTCATTGTGACTATATTTATGAGATTCACGATTTATTAGTGCATTATGGTTCAGGTTTATTACCTTGTAATCATTAGCACATTATGAGGTGGTCCTATAGTAGCCATTGATGGTCACAGTGCAGCTATTTCACTGAAGTCATGAAGACAATATAACACTACAACGGGCCACCTATAAATGGCTGCGGGGGTTGCTGTTTGTTTTTCTTTGCTTTTCTTTTCGTATCTTTTTGGTTTTATATAATCACATATGTTGTGTACCGTATCCCAGATATGTGAAATCCTTTCTATGTTGATTTGCATTTAGGAAGATTTAAGCCGATTGTTTATTGCCGTCGGTGACATGGTCTCAAATGACAGTATGACTAGAAATAGATTTGTTCGACCTCTAGTATCTATTGTCAGTAACTACCGCTATAGGCCCACAAAAATACGGCCGCGGTTTGTTTACATTTGCGCTCCTCGGCAAAATGGCCGCCGCTCCACATCCGGTTTTTATAATATAAATAACAGACTTCCACAACCAATCAGGTTCCCCTGATGAAGTCACGAGACAGTGACGTAACCGGTAGGGAATAATCTGATTGGAAGGATACCTGAAGTGATGTGCAACTGGCGCTGCTCGCCTGTATTTGCTGAACTGTTCCGTTATTGATGTAAGGATGCTATTTATTTTTGAATAAACTTCAATTTATCCAAACATACTTCACTATTGGACTCCCCCCCACCCTTCTTCTCTCACCCTTCATGTCTACCCTATGAAAGGATTGTACCACTGATTGAATTCACTATTTTCCTGGGATCGAGTGGAGGAGAGGAGTTTGTATCAAGCTTTTAACACTCTCAGTGCCCTGAAACACTGGTCCTAAGCATTGATCGGATTCACCATATTCCTGGGATCGAGTGGAGGAGAGGAGTCTGGATTAAGCCATCTATACTCTCAGTGCCCTGAAATACTGGCCCTAAGGTGAGAGGCTAGGGAGTATTAGTTGGGGATTCTTTGTGGTCACACCCACCTGCTGGTTTTTCTTATAACGAATTTTAAGTCTCCATACCCACACATCTTGATTTGGATGGGATACATGGGACGCCGGTGGGATTGATGGACACTCATTTATTACCAACATATCTACCTCACCGATGGACATTATGCATTAATACCACCACTATTAACATCACCTTGAATACTTATATGTCCGTGGGACTCTTTATTGATTATTAGTCACTTACACATATTTTGCATTTGATATTCAATATATGCACTTTATTTATTTGTTTTTGCACTTTATATTTATGCACTTTATCTTAAGAAAATTTTAATTTTCACCTCTTCACTTTATTATCAATATTCACTGTTTTATGCACTTTAGCGCATTGTGCACGATATTGCTCATCTTTATATGTGAATGTTTACATTTTTATTTTTATTTGCATTTGTTATATACTGTTTTATGCACTTTAGCGCATTGCGCACGGTATTGCTCATCTTTTATGTGAATGTTTATATTTTTATTTTTATTTGCATTTGTTTTATTGCCACGGGTTTAGCGCAAAATCATTCTTGTTTTTATTTTACTTGTGGTTTAGTGTTTACCATTAGGTTTTGCAGCTTCCTTAAGAATTTTTATTCTATTTTATTGGCACTTTATTACAACCCTTTGTGGTACTTTTAGATCACCCGTGTCACCTGTGTTTACTAGTTCCATTTAAGCGCGAAGGTCACTTCCCTTTATTTCGACTTATCTATATTGCTGGGACCCGACAATTCATTATAGCTGCTAGTAGTTTTAAATAACTTTTTTTCCTTTTTTTCATTTTGTGCAGGGACTGTTCTAAACACGGGAAACATGCGCCACTTTACAGGCATACTATAGACACCCCCCAGGTACTAAAATTTAAAGGAATATTTCACTTTTATTGTTTCACTTTAAGCATTTTTAAAATCCCTGCTTACGAAAAAATTGCAGTTTTTAAAACTTTTTTTGCATTGATTCATGTCCCCTGGGGCAGGACCCGGGTCCCCAAAAATTTTTTATGACAACAACTTGCATATAAGCCTTTAAAATGAACACTTTAGATTGTTCATGTTAATGTCCCATAGACTTTAACAGTGTTCCAGCGGCTTTCAAATTTTTCCCCGAACACCGCATATTGTTTGGTGTTCACAGAACATCCGTACAACCAAAGTTTGACCCAAACTTTTGCTTGGGCCGAACCGTTCGCCCATCCCTAATCCTCAGGAGAAAACTTCTGACTGGTCCTGAAGAATAGAGGATTTCTAAATCCATCAACACTGGAACCAACCTGGCAATACACTGCGGCTGGGGGAACAATTACACCCTGGTTATCTTCCAGTGGAACATTGTATGACTAACTGACTGACATATTAATGGAAAAGTGAAAGAAGGAGTCAGTGTAGTCTCTATACATTGATCTACTTTGTTTTTAATGTGGACCTAATTGCAGTGGACCAATGTCTGTTGCTTTTTAAAATGTATTTATGAATAAAAATAAAAAAATAACTTTTATATAGCATTGTGGTACATACAGGTGTGTATGACCCTGAATACTTAATTGTATAGTGCCATAGTAACAGAGGTATTGTGCTTTTCAAAACAGGAATGTCAACATGTTGAAATTTAATAAATTATTTTCAGAATTAAGTTCATGTGCAAATAAAAAATTTTTAAGCAATTTCAATGACTTTCAATAAGCTTTCTCCTGCAAAATCAAGTCCACCTACTAGTGACTAGAGAGAGGCCGAACACCCCCCAGTTCAATTCATGCCAGAACCCTCGAACATCACAAAAGTTGGGACTCGAATGAGGAACCCCATTGAAGTCTATGGGACCCAAACTTGAAAAATCGAAATTCCCCATTTTAACCGCTTGCTGACCAATGCACGCCGATGTACATTGGCAGAATGGCACTGGTAGGCAAAGGGAGGTACAGGTACATCCCCTTTAAAAAGCAGTGTCGCGGGCGCACGCCCGCCTGCCGTGGTCTCCATGACCATGACCACAGGTCCTGCAGACTCGATGTCCGCCGGGTGCCCGCGATCGTGTCACGGAGAGGAAGAACACGGAGATGCTTTTATAAACAAAGCATTTCCCCGTTCTGCCTAGTGACAGGACAGAGATCACAGTCTCTCATCGAGAGCAGTGATCACCATCCTGTGTGTTAAAGCCCAGCCCCCTAACAGTTAGAATCACTCCCTAGGACACACTTAACCCCTTCACTGCCAGTGTCATTTACACAGTAATCAATGCATTTCTATAGCATCGATCGCTGTATAAATGACAATGGTCCCAAAATAGTGTCAATAATGTCTGATGTCTCTGCCATAATGTTGCAGTCCCAATAAAAAAATCGCAGCCATTACTAATAAAAAAAAAAAGTAAAATAAAGATGCCATAAAACTATCCCCTATTTTGTAGACGTTATACATTTTGCGCAAACCAATCAATATACGCTTATTGTGATTTTTCTTTTTACCAAAAATATGTAGAAGAATACATATTGGCCTAAACTGAGGAAAAAAATAAAAGATTTTTATATATTTTTGGGGGATATTTGTTATAGCAAAAAGTAAAAAATATCGATTTTTTTTCAAAATTGGGTGCTCCTTTTTTGTTTATAGCACAAAAAATAAAAACCACAGAGGCGATCAAATACCACCAAAAGAAAGCTCTATTTGTGGCAAAAAAAGGATGTCAAATTTGTTTGGATACAACGTCGCACGATTTTAATGATGCTTAAATTAAACTGAAAAAAAAAAAAACCTTTAAATGTAATCTGGTGAATCTTTTACATGTATAGAACCTGCTGCAGCAAAACTGACATTTTATAAAGAAAAAAAAATGACATTTAAATAGATTTTTTCTGCAAGCTTTCTTTATTTGGACAAGCTGGAATTTAGATTCTGGACATGTGGGTGGCAGGAAGTTTATATATTATTTTTTTCTCACTGCAGCAGCTGGGGCAGAGAAAGTTGCCTGCTATAGATGAGGTTGTGCTGCTGGCAGATGTGTTGCAAGGACCTGTGAAACCCTTTGCTATACCATCATCCCTGTCAGAGGAGGCTGCTGAAAGGTCAGGCTGGGGTGGACATGAAAGGTGAGGGGTGAGACGGAGAAGAAATGTGTCCCTTTGTGTGGCTTTCAAAAGGCTGAGTGGTGGGAGGTTAAATGCCTTGTCAAGCATGTGGTACCCAAATGACTGGTGTTTTTTGATATGCTTGATCTGCTTGTGCAGAGATTGCAAATTGCAACAATATGATCAGCTGTACATATGCTAAAAAAAAGCCCAGACAGCTGAGCTGTGGGTAGCGGGCCAGGAGATAACACCTCCATAATGTGATGAAATAAGGAGACTGCTCTGTACTCTTGCATGATGACTGCCTCTGGAGGACATCCTGCCTCGTTTAGGTTGTTTCTCCACCTCACTTTCCTCCTCTGCTCTATCTGGCAACCAAGTCACATCAGTGACCTCATCATACCCTTAATCCTCATCAACACTGGAACCAACTTGGCAATACACTGCGGCTGGGGGAACAAGACTGACAAATAGTGTTTTACCATTGTTCTCCCCTCTCTGTAGGCTCATGTTAGTAATGTCTGTGCATCCTCAAGAAGCAAGTGGCTGATGTTGTGTTCAAATAATTCAGCTGACTCCTCCATGCATGATGCTGTGGCTACGGCAGGAGTAACTGTGGACAAAGAGGCAGAATAAACTGCTCTGGCAGCTGTGGTAGACTGCACACTAGTGTCAGCTTGGGTGATAGAGGATGAGGAGTATGGTTTATAAGCCAGTCCACAATCTCCTCTGCATGCTATGACTGGATAGCATGGGCAACATCACTAAACAGAGACAAATGTGCCCTGCCCAAGGACAGACGATGTCCACCTTTGCATGTGGACACAGACGCTGCTGCCCCCCTCATAGTGACATAGGAACATCTGCCCATCCTTGTTGACCTCCCAGACATGATGGGGGGCTTATTACCCAAATTTAATAGAAACTGGGAAATGTGTGATTGGATGCACTTTTTTTTAATGAAAAGTGGTGTTTGGTGCACTTTAAACTGAGAACTGACGGAAATGTAAAAAGTAAAAAATAAATAAAAAGGGGAACACCAGTGTTGCAGTCAGAAAAACTGCAGCTGGCAATTTTAAAAAAGATGGGCAGGCAAGGGACAACCCCCCCCCCCCAAAAAAAAAAAATCTAGAAACCAAAGAAAAGGGGGTAAAAAAGCACTGTATACAACACTAAATGTTATGTAATGCTGTGTTAAACACTGCACTACACTAACACTACACTATACTGACACACTATACTCATACATAGTACTAACAATACACTAACACTCTACACTCAGAGTCACAATAAGTGAACACACAAACTCGCTAGTAGCAAACTGAGCCTTGCTCTATCTAGCTCCAATCCAACACAATGCAAAAGCTTCCTATGGGAACTTACCTTTTATAGTGTGGGGTGGGACTATGATTTGGAGACATCATCACTGCTCTGACAGTGCTCTGGTGCCCTATTTAGCAAAGCCTTGCACCTTACCAGCGGTTAGGATGCAAGACTTCATCCGATTAGGGCCCTAGAATACACTGTGAAGCATGCAGTGCATTATGGGGTGCTCAGTGGGCAAACACCCTGCTGAGCGACCCGCAAATTCAAACTTATACTCGTCTAGAACCGTAAAGAAGGATGTTTGTAAAATTGGCCCAGCTATATCAAACACCTCTCTGCGCCTGCGTGGATAGTGTTATCTAGCGGTTTCTGAGTGTGTATAGTGAGTATATAAATAAATAAATAAATATATACGTTATCAAGTGTGCAACTTTAAAATTAAAATTAAGTGCACTGATGGCAGCTGCTTTAAGAAGATACACATATAAAATTACAATAAAAAAATAGGTAAGACTAGGATATAAAACCAAAACCTATTAAAGTACTGTAGCAGCGCTCAGTATCAGAGAGTAAACACTGATAAGATATACGAATAAAATTCACTAATAAAATTCATATATAAAAGTGGGTGGTCAGAGTATACAAATTGTGGCAATAAAAAGTGTAATTAAATATAAATATATAAAAAAACACTATGAAAAAATTGATATGAAGAGACCAATAATCTGGCAATAGAATTACTAATCTATCATAACAGTTCGTCAACAAAGTCCAGAGTTGGTTGTGATCTGGTGTGAGAAAGTAGTTCACTTATTAGATGTGCCACAGCTGATTAGTCCATCCACCAAAGAAAATTCCACCACGTGTAAGGGGGTTCCCCTTTTGGGGATGCACTCACCAGAGCTAAAAAGATTACGGGCACATAAAGTATCTTTCACAGGTCACTGCTCCTTCTTTTGATGGTACCCTTCAATTCTCCTCCACAGCCTCTGATTCACCAGCTCACCCAATGCAGGCAGGTCATGTGTGAAAAGAATTGTACCACATAGCGTAATACTGCATAAAAGTTTTTATTCACCCTCCCTTATAACACAAAAAAATTTGTAAAAAAACAACCCCTTTTGTACAAATGCGTACCAGATATATAAGAACAGTATTCAATGACATGAAACTTATGCCCTTTGATCATAAATGCGTACCAGATGTTATAGGTATATCAGCATATTAGGGATAAATGTAAAGTGGTGCACTGTGCCTGGTTCCCTTTCCGGGTCCTCTCAGTCGATTTCCGCTCGTGGAGCGCTGGAAACGACGTCCTGTAGGTATCCGGGGTGATGGGACGCAAGGTGGAGCGCACGCTAGCTTACTTCCGGGTTCTCTGGTCTACGTCCCTGACGCGCGTTTCGTCACATCCGACTTCGTCACGAGGGCGTGACCAGAGAACCGGAAGTGTTCATTTTATAGTGACGGACAGTGCCGCAAGCCAATCAGAGTGCACGCTCAACTATAATGGTTGTATATGGGGCATTACAAGCTGTTAATACAGCGACATGCAATCGAAAACTCTAGTTTAAAATGCGTAATAGCTATGTATTTTACAGCCTTATACCATACGTTCAGACTGAATCCTACAATGGATAATTCTTAAGATACACAATGATGCATTGCGCAGCGTTGGTGAATAGTCCAATTGTTTACATATGATCAGATGTGTGCTACTCGTATTTAAATATTAACCCCATCTATGCGTGCATCCTGCGGCTCCCAGCCATAAATAATCAAACAGATATACATACAGATATACATTTATCTGCTGCAGTAACTCTATTAATAATATAGATAAAAGTAGCTCTACATATACGAATTCCACTGAAGGAGGGATATGGCTTTAATATATTATGGCAAATTCCACGTATAAACTATAGAAGCTATAATAAACGGAAAGTCCAAACAGGAGAGATAAAAAGGAGATATAAAAGTTACACCCAGAATATGGGTAAAATCGTGATAAACATTAAAATGTAATGAACATTAAAATGTAATAAACATTAAAATGTAAAATGTAAGCAGGTTAAAAACGCATCCTAGGTTGCATTTAAAATCGCATATGTAAAAATGTAATTTGGTTTAAGATAGATGAGCAGAATCATATAAAATCGCAGAGGTGATGTCGAGCGTATAAATTCCATTGGGCTAGATGGATATAAAATATACGAAATATTAAAATAATAAACTATAAAAAAATATATATAAATGTACATCATCACCAGCAAAAAATGGTGGAGGGGATCAATCGTATCGGTGAGTTACATCTAAGAATGGGTTCTGTGGTCACAGCCCTCCTTCAATGTTTCTCGTGTTGATCACCCCCCTATAGAACTACCAATTATAGGGTGAAGGGCGAAGTATTAGGTATATTAAAAATAAACATAGATTAAATTAATAAAGCCTAATATATTATAATAAAACCTAATATATTCTAATGAAGGTCACAAGTAAATTGCAAGGAGATCACCAGGAGATCAGACGGAGATACGGTGCATGAGGAGGTCAATTCGGTAAGGAATAAATAAATAAATAAAAAAAATTAGATAAAACAGATAAAGATCAAATACAAGGTGTATGTTGGAGGGTATTATGTATCACTGATAAAACAGTTAATGTCTAACTCAACGTTGAGACCTTTAGGGACGAGTACATCTGTCAAGAAAATCCATTGAGTTTCCTTTTTAGATAGTTCACGTACCCTGTGGATACCCCTCCAGTGTGGCTGGAGATGTTCTATACCCCAAAATTCCAAGCCGCTCGGATCACTATCGTGTTTCAATTTAAAATGCAGAGAAACGTTGTGGTCCTTGTAGCCTATTTTGATGTTATTAATGTGTTCAGCAATTCTTATCCTCAGGAGTCTTTTGGTTCTGCCTATATACATCAAGCCACAAGGACATTTCAGGGCATACACTACATACATGGTATTGCATGTAATGAACTGCTTGATGTCAAAGGAAGTCTGATTTGCTGTTGCCACAAAATTATCAAAAGCTCTTAAGGGTTTCTTCACTTCTCTGCAGGCCCTGCATTTCCTGCATGCATAAAACCCATTCTTGTCCCAAAAGGAAGGTGGTTTTTTAGGAGGGTCTATAATTTTCTTAATTATCCTATCCCCAAAACTTGTTGCTTTTCTGTAGATAAATTGGGGATTTGTCGGTAGAGCTGAGGTCAGTTTTTTATCCAGCAGTAGAACGTGCCAGTGTTTTCTGAAGATGCTTTCCACTTCCTTATACTGTTCGTGGTATCCGGATATAAAGGACCACTCCTTTTTTGAACTATTAAGGGTGGAGGTAGAAGGTTCGGGTAACAGCTTTTCTTCCAGTGTTGTGCTCCTAGGAATGTTACCAACTTCTTCCACTATTTCCTTTAATTTCTTGGGATCGTATCCTCTGGCTTCAAATCTGTCGGTTAAAATCTTAGATTGGAGGGTAAAATTCTCATTTTCTGAGCAGTTTCTCCTTACCCTCATTATTTGGCCCTTAGGTATATTCCTTAACCATAAAGGATGGTGACCGCTGGATACAGGCAGATAGCTATTCCTGTCAGTCTTTTTGAAATATACCTTGGTTTCTAATTGATTCAACCTCCGATAAATGGTCACGTCAAGAAAATCAATTTCATCCTTATGACATGTTGAGGTTAGGACGATATTGTTATTATTTGTATTTAAAAAGGTTAAAAAGATCTCCAAACTTTCAGTGGTTCCGGCCCAGATAAAAAAACAGGTCATCAATAAAACGTCGATAAAATACTAGTTCTGTTCGTTGGTTATTAAAAATCGTTTTATCCTCCCATTCTGCCATGAAGAGGTTCGCAATACTTGGTGCAAATTTGGCACCCATGGCCACGCCTCTTTGTTGCGAATAAAAATTGCCTCCGTACCAAAAATAATTGTGGCTCAGACAGAAATCTAGTGCGTTTTTCAGGAATACTTTCTGGTCAAGTGGTAAATCGTCCCTCTTACTTAGGGCCCAGTTCAGGGCCAGTAAAGCATCCTCATGCTGGATAATAGAGTAAAGGGAGGATACATCAGCGGTAACAAGTAAAACCTCATTTCTTCCCTCTAGGTCAAGGGAGGAACGGGAATATTATGAGGATTCTTTTCAGATGCAACCCCCAACACGCTCATCAACCCCTAACCAACAATGGAAAAACAAAGGAGGAAAAGGAAAGATTCCAAAGAATAGTAATTACCATCAGACATATGGGGTGGTGACCCACAATCGCTTCCAACCAATCTATGAATATACGGATGAGTATAATAATTACCACACACCACGTCCTTTTTTAGGACGAGGCAGAGGAGGCCAACAGAGGGGTCGGGGGTATCCGCCGCGCAGGGGACGGCCACCCATGCAGGCGCAATACCACCCGTACCCACAAGAACAACAGTCCCAAGGATATCACAGGGAGCAACACTCACAAGGACACCACAGGGACCCACAATGGAGAGGAAACCCACCACATCCAGCGAAGGAATCAACGTCGGCTCCACTACGAAACGAAAATATCGAGGATGCAGAGCAGGCAACAAACTCCAACAAAAGAAGAAGAGGGGCCGAATAGGAGGAATCTTCAACCTAACCAATATCAAATTATCACAGAAAGAGGTCAACATTCTAAATTTGGGTTTGAAATGCGGCCTAAAAAAACCGATCAATAAATTCAACGTCTATATTGATGTTCACAAATACATCAGAAAAATCAACATAAAAAAGCATTTCTTGGGACGAGAAACAAGAAATGAAGCGGTAACAATTAGTCACATTCAATCTAAATTAAACCGATCGATCAACAGTGGTCTAAAGAATAAATCTCTTTTTAACCCACCCAATAACCCTAACCACCAGGTAGAGGTCTTCAAGGGACTCGTACTACAAGACATAGCAAGTCTACAACCAAATAAAAAAATGAATACAAGGTACATAGACGAGGGAATCACTGCCTTGGAAAAAAGGAAAGATATAATTATACGACCAGCAGACAAAGGAGGAGGCGTGGTTATTTTAACGAAAGAATTTTACCACAATCAAATAACAGAAATGTTGTCAGATACCACCACCTACTGCAGTCTAAAGAAAGATCCCACTACGGAATATAGGGATCATTTAGAGAAACTGATCGAGATGGGATCTAAAAAAGAGATTCTGACTGACAAAGAGAAAAGATATTTGGTACCAACGAGTAGCCGAATACCTACTCTCTATACATTACCTAAAGTGCATAAGGACTCAACAAAACCCCCAGCGAGGCCTATTGTCAATAGCATCAATTCCATCTCCGCTAGACTCGGACAATACTTAGATAAATTCCTTCAAAGTAGTGTAAGAAACACTCGGTCATACGTACGAGACACAAAAGATTTTTTAAATTCTCTTCAAAAAATTGACCTAGAGGGAAGAAATGAGGTTTTACTTGTTACCGCTGATGTATCCTCCCTTTACTCTATTATCCAGCATGAGGATGCTTTACTGGCCCTGAACTGGGCCCTAAGTAAGAGGGACGATTTACCACTTGACCAGAAAGTATTCCTGAAAAACGCACTAGATTTCTGTCTGAGCCACAATTATTTTTGGTACGGAGGCAATTTTTATTCGCAACAAAGAGGCGTGGCCATGGGTGCCAAATTTGCACCAAGTATTGCGAACCTCTTCATGGCAGAATGGGAGGATAAAACGATTTTTAATAACCAACGAACAGAACTAGTATTTTATCGACGTTTTATTGATGACCTGTTTTTTATCTGGGCCGGAACCACTGAAAGTTTGGAGATCTTTTTAACCTTTTTAAATACAAATAATAACAATATCGTCCTAACCTCAACATGTCATAAGGATGAAATTGATTTTCTTGACGTGACCATTTATCGGAGGTTGAATCAATTAGAAACCAAGGTATATTTCAAAAAGACTGACAGGAATAGCTATCTGCCTGTATCCAGCGGTCACCATCCTTTATGGTTAAGGAATATACCTAAGGGCCAAATAATGAGGGTAAGGAGAAACTGCTCAGAAAATGAGAATTTTACCCTCCAATCTAAGATTTTAACCGACAGATTTGAAGCCAGAGGATACGATCCCAAGAAATTAAAGGAAATAGTGGAAGAAGTTGGTAACATTCCTAGGAGCACAACACTGGAAGAAAAGCTGTTACCCGAACCTTCTACCTCCACCCTTAATAGTTCAAAAAAGGAGTGGTCCTTTATATCCGGATACCACGAACAGTATAAGGAAGTGGAAAGCATCTTCAGAAAACACTGGCACGTTCTACTGCTGGATAAAAAACTGACCTCAGCTCTACCGACAAATCCCCAATTTATCTACAGAAAAGCAACAAGTTTTGGGGATAGGATAATTAAGAAAATTATAGACCCTCCTAAAAAACCACCTTCCTTTTGGGACAAGAATGGGTTTTATGCATGCAGGAAATGCAGGGCCTGCAGAGAAGTGAAGAAACCCTTAAGAGCTTTTGATAATTTTGTGGCAACAGCAAATCAGACTTCCTTTGACATCAAGCAGTTCATTACATGCAATACCATGTATGTAGTGTATGCCCTGAAATGTCCTTGTGGCTTGATGTATATAGGCAGAACCAAAAGACTCCTGAGGATAAGAATTGCTGAACACATTAATAACATCAAAATAGGCTACAAGGACCACAACGTTTCTCTGCATTTTAAATTGAAACACGATAGTGATCCGAGCGGCTTGGAATTTTGGGGTATAGAACATCTCCAGCCACACTGGAGGGGTATCCACAGGGTACGTGAACTATCTAAAAAGGAAACTCAATGGATTTTCTTGACAGATGTACTCGTCCCTAAAGGTCTCAACGTTGAGTTAGACATTAACTGTTTTATCAGTGATACATAATACCCTCCAACATACACCTTGTATTTGATCTTTATCTGTTTTATCTAATTTTTATTTATTTATTTATTCCTTACCGAATTGACCTCCTCATGCACCGTATCTCCGTCTGATCTCCTGGTGATCTCCTTGCAATTTACTTGTGACCTTCATTAGAATATATTAGGTTTTATTATAATATATTAGGCTTTATTAATTTAATCTATGTTTATTTTTAATATACCTAATACTTCGCCCTTCACCCTATAATTGGTAGTTCTATAGGGGGGTGATCAACACGAGAAACATTGAAGGAGGGCTGTGACCACAGAACCCATTCTTAGATGTAACTCACCGATACGATTGATCCCCTCCACCATTTTTTGCTGGTGATGATGTACATTTATATATATTTTTTTTATAGTTTATTATTTTAATATTTCGTATATTTTATATCCATCTAGCCCAATGGAATTTATACGCTCGACATCACCTCTGCGATTTTATATGATTCTGCTCATCTATCTTAAACCAAATTACATTTTTACATATGCGATTTTAAATGCAACCTAGGATGCGTTTTTAACCTGCTTACATTTTACATTTTAATGTTTATTACATTTTAATGTTCATTACATTTTAATGTTTATCACGATTTTACCCATATTCTGGGTGTAACTTTTATATCTCCTTTTTATCTCTCCTGTTTGGACTTTCCGTTTATTATAGCTTCTATAGTTTATACGTGGAATTTGCCATAATATATTAAAGCCATATCCCTCCTTCAGTGGAATTCGTATATGTAGAGCTACTTTTATCTATATTATTAATAGAGTTACTGCAGCAGATAAATGTATATCTGTATGTATATCTGTTTGATTATTTATGGCTGGGAGCCGCAGGATGCACGCATAGATGGGGTTAATATTTAAATACGAGTAGCACACATCTGATCATATGTAAACAATTGGACTATTCACCAACGCTGCGCAATGCATCATTGTGTATCTTAAGAATTATCCATTGTAGGATTCAGTCTGAACGTATGGTATAAGGCTGTAAAATACATAGCTATTACGCATTTTAAACTAGAGTTTTCGATTGCATGTCGCTGTATTAACAGCTTGTAATGCCCCATATACAACCATTATAGTTGAGCGTGCACTCTGATTGGCTTGCGGCACTGTCCGTCACTATAAAATGAACACTTCCGGTTCTCTGGTCACGCCCTCGTGACGAAGTCGGATGTGACGAAACGCGCGTCAGGGACGTAGACCAGAGAACCCGGAAGTAAGCTAGCGTGCGCTCCACCTTGCGTCCCATCACCCCGGATACCTACAGGACGTCGTTTCCAGCGCTCCACGAGCGGAAATCGACTGAGAGGACCCGGAAAGGGAACCAGGCACAGTGCACCACTTTACATTTATCCCTAATATGCTGATATACCTATAACATCTGGTACGCATTTATGATCAAAGGGCATAAGTTTCATGTCATTGAATACTGTTCTTATATATCTGGTACGCATTTGTACAAAAGGGGTTGTTTTTTTACAAATTTTTTTGTGTTATAAGGGAGGGTGAATAAAAACTTTTATGCAGTATTACGCTATGTGGTACAATTCTTTTCACACATGACCTGCCTGCATTGGGTGAGCTGGTGAATCAGAGGCTGTGGAGGAGAATTGAAGGGTACCATCAAAAGAAGGAGCAGTGACCTGTGAAAGATACTTTATGTGCCCGTAATCTTTTTAGCTCTGGTGAGTGCATCCCCAAAAGGGGAACCCCCTTACACGTGGTGGAATTTTCTTTGGTGGATGGACTAATCAGCTGTGGCACATCTAATAAGTGAACTACTTTCTCACACCAGATCACAACCAACTCTGGACTTTGTTGACGAACTGTTATGATAGATTAGTAATTCTATTGCCAGATTATTGGTCTCTTCATATCAATTTTTTCATAGTGTTTTTTTATATATTTATATTTAATTACACTTTTTATTGCCACAATTTGTATACTCTGACCACCCACTTTTATATATGAATTTTATTAGTGAATTTTATTCGTATATCTTATCAGTGTTTACTCTCTGATACTGAGCGCTGCTACAGTACTTTAATAGGTTTTGGTTTTATATCCTAGTCTTACCTATTTTTTTATTGTAATTTTATACTCGTCTAGAACCGTTTGCCCAACACTACTACTTGGAACAAGCCAGAAAAAATCTAAACAACCTCTTTGTGGTATTTGCAGCTAATGGGTAACTCTCCATCTCCTCAAGAAGTGCTGGGTATTTTCACCAAATTAACTTATTTATTTCACTGGTCACCAATGCTACTGGTCACCAATGGTGGGGGGTAATTTTTACTGGCATTTCACTGACAACCAATGGTGTTTAAATACCACTGTCACGGACAACTAGTGTTTGGGGTTAAATAGCACTGCTACTGAGCACAGATGCAGGAGGGGAGGGGGGATACATGCACTGTCATTGACACTAGAACTAGAGTGTTATTTTGCGGTCACTGACACAAATGCTGGGGGTTCTTACTGTGGTCAATAGCACCAATGTGTTTTTTTGTTGTTGTCACTGACACCAGTGCTGAAAGTTATTGATGCGGTCACTGAAACCAATGCTAGGGGTTAAAATTCTGGTCACTGACACCAATTCTCTGGCGGTAAATTGCAAAAAATGCAGCAGGGTGGACGTTTTTGGGCATTTAGGTTTGCTATAGTTTTGAATAGACTGCCTACCTTGATGCAATGCAGTTCAAAGCATGAAAATGTGTTTCTTTTGTTTGGCCCTCTGGAAGTGTTGGGGCCTCATCTAAGCCCCTCTGTTATTTTTAAGTTGACCATCACAGGGGCAGGAATGGTGGAAATCAACTGCCTATTTAAAATTGAAATGTCCAAGTGCAATTTACATTCTTCTACTTCTATTTAGATATTTTTTTTTTTTTAACCTGTTGCCGACCGCCCACTGTCAATTGACGGCGGAGCGGTGCGGCTCTTGTGGCGGGCCACCGTCATATGACGGCGCTAACTTTGCGGCCACTAGGGGGTGTGCCCGCCGCGTCCCTGGGGACCCGATGCGTGTGCCCGGTGGCCAAAATATCCGATTGCCCAGTAACTGAGCAGGACGTGGATCTGTGTGTGTAAACACACAGATCCACATCCTGTCAGAGGAGAGGAGACCGATGGTGTGTCCCTTGTACATAGGGACACCGAGCGGTCCCCTCCCCCAGTCAGTCCCCTCCCCCCACAGTTATAATCACTCACATAGGGAACATATTAACCCCTGCAGCGCCCCCTAGTGTTAACCCCTTCCCTGCCAGTCACATTTATATTGTAACCAATGCATTTTTATAGCATGGATCACTGTAAAAAAAATTATTTGGGTACATCGTTGTATGACCACGCAATTGTCATTCAAAATGCAACAGCGCTGAAAGCTGAAAAATGGCTTGGTCAGGAAGGGGGTGTTTGTACCTGGTAGGCAAGTGGTGGATGATCATACTACACTATACGGCTCCTTCCTGTTACTCTCTCCCCCCTCTATACCTATGGTACCTGGGTACACACTGAGCGGAACCTGGTTTGAGTACCATTAAAGTTACCACTATATAGGCTTTACACCTTGCGGACAGGAGAGGAGTACCGCGAAGGAGACCCATGTGCAACATCCCCCTGAGAGACCACAACATCCCCCTGAGAGACCACTGAAGCACCCCCCAGAGAGAGTCCACCTTCCTGGCATCTACACTCACGCTGCTTACCTTGCAGCAACAAGGTAATTAGGAAAGACACCCACGGGTGTCATTTACACCGAAGAACCCAGCACTATCATCACCCTGGGCAAGCCATTTACCACCACTCACCCCCACCTGGCATTTAGCACCAGATTGCAGCCCAGATTGGATCACTTGTGTCATCATCACTTTCACGCTGTGTATAGAGTCATATGCCAAATGGACTGCTACCTATTTTTTTGTATATGTTAATCCCTCCTATCACATTACCAAACACCACTTTTATTTATTGCTACCTCTGTTCGTTATAATTTTGGAGCACCACTATTCACATTTTGTCGCTATCACCAGCACTTTCAATTGCTGCTATCACATTCACCAATATTCTATTGGTTTTCACCACTCCCTGCATCTCTTTGGTTTTATACCTTATGGTTATTTCCATACACCTGCACCACTGAGTGCCACTGTACATTTTTTTACTGTTTATTTCACTGCTTCACAGTAAGCGAAGGAATCCTATTTATTTTAGCCTTTTATTGATCCACTTTTTTATTTTGCATAGAAACCTTTTCATGCACTCGAGTGTGTTTTAATATGTTTTTTGCACATTAGTCACTTTTTATACATATATATATATTTTATGCAATTTTTTATATTGTTGCCTTACAGTTGATGCTAGCGTATTGCAATATATGTTTTTGATTGCCTCACTGATGGTCTAGCCTGAGATGCACACAGTCACTTTAAGTTGCATATCACTCCCTGTTTGCTGATGTAACACAATAGCAACTGTATGCGATTTTTACACTGACATTAGTTCAGGAGCGCGACACCACACATTGATTTTTTCCATTTCTCCCAATTGGGTAGTGTTTTAACCCTTTCGGTGTTCGCTGCACCTAACATTCTCCTTGTTTCGGACATCATTATTTTCCGTCATAGCGCGGGAATACTACGTTTACAATGATGAATGTAAACATTATTTTTTTTGTAAGGATCTTGGTTTGAAACTGAGCAGTACAATGAAGATGGTAACCCAGAGTTAGCATTTCACTAAGATGGAGACAGTGCAGAGTAGATGTTGTTTAGAAGCACAACTTCTAGTACGTCGGTTAGAAACCTGTGCATTCTGTATTTGCAGACTACATCATACAGTTCCTGGAATGGGCGTGCTGGTGATAACCATTAATTGGGCTAAGGCAAAGTACCTATTACTAGATTAATTTAAGGTTGGGGTCTGGCCAAGGATCAAACAACTGAGTCTGAGTCAATGCCAAAGAGCAAGAGGGATACATAGTCGGGGAATGTAACCAGAGGCAGTTGCCAGGGATAACCAGAGAAATTAGCAAATGTATAGTCCAAGAATACAAAAGTGGTCAAGACAGGCAAAGTACAATGTAAGTAGCCATTGAAAGAAAACTGGATTAGTTATGATGCCTCCTGACACCTTCTGAAATTTAGGCATTCTCAGTCAATCCCTGGTGGACCGAACACCTGAATTCACAAAGGAAACAGGGATTTATGTGTTTGCAGTGCAGAAGAACCCATCAGAGGGAGCTAAAAAAAAACACACCAGCTGCCCAGCTAAATAACAGTCCTGCAGTTGTGTTGCTTACGTATTTATTTTATTTGTCAGCATATATTTAAATGTAGAAGTATGTGACTAGCAAAGAGAATGAAACTTGCTGCTCAACAAATATTGGTAGAGCAGCACTGCAGTCACAATAACAAAAAAAAGAGAAAACTTAATTTTTACTGCATTTTTTTTTCTTTTGTTTTTTCTTGAAATCTTTATTTGAATTTTAAAGAAGTACAGGAAACAAAGACCATGAAGTAATACAATCTCAAAGGGTAATATGTGTAAGCTGCTATGTTGTGTGTGTGTGTGTATTCATATTACTAGGTGCATATTGCAGAGAAGGTGGACTGACAGACCTTTCAGCAGGTGAGTCAAATGAGCTTGGGCCGGAATCACCGGACTTACAAGGGCTGTGTTTCAGACAACTTTATCCTCTGTGTCCTCTGGAAAATCTTTCTAGGTTTAAAAAACCCCTTTACTCACCAGGATCCAATCATAGGAAGCCAGAGAGGATGGAAGATTTCCAAGGTGTCCGGTTTTCTCCCAGATTTTCAACATAAATAGCTCAGGGGGGAAAGGAGGAAAAACGAGAGGCAACTCCTCATAGTGTAAATCCAGGTTGTAGAAAAGTTTTTATTAACAAAAATTCTTCTTAATCCAAACAAGGGTATATAAAATATATAAAAAATCCTTTTAAAATAAGCGCAAGAATCGTAGGTGGCTCAGGCAAGCATTTATCCCGACTAGTTTCATCGCAATAAGGACTTCAACTGGGGTAAAGTTCTTATTGCGACAAAACTAGTCGAGATAAATGCTTGCCTGAGCCACCTACGATTCTTGCGCTTATTTTAAAGGATTTTGTATGTATTTTTTATATACCCTTGTTTGGATTAAGAAGAATTTTTGTGAATAAAAAAACTTTTCTCCAACCTGGATTTACACTATGAGGAGTTGCCTCTCGTTTTTCCTCCTTTCCCCCCTGAGCTATTTATGTTGAAAATCTGGGAGAAAACTGGACACCTTGGAAATCTTCCATCCTCTCTGGCTTCCTATGATTGGATCCTGGTGAGTAAAGAGGATAAAGTCGTCTGAAAAACAGCCCTTCTAAGTCCGGTGATTCCGGCCCAAGCTCGTTTGACTCACCTGCTGAGGTCTGTCTGTCAGTCCACCTGCTCTGGTAAGAGTACCTTTTTTACTACCATCTTATGAGTACATGGGAAGAATCTTTATAGAAATAATTGAATTCATCTATACCCACGATTATTCAAAAATTATCAGCATTTCCACCATTCCTGTTATCTGCAAAGGTCTACATCTCACGATTTATGAGTCTATGTAATTTATCATATAAATGGACAGCAGTCAAGTGTATTATTTGGGTTAACCTTTTATTACATGTCTAAAGCCAAGTTATTAGCCTCATAGGACTGTGGCACCAATTATTGTCTAGAGTGGCTCTATTCATTTGGGACTATCTAGCTTTATACAGAAACCATTCAGATCCTGTTCAATTTGGTTTGCTGATATGAGTGTTTTTTGCATCCTAATTTTTTCTTTATCAAAAAAATAATGCACTTTAATATTTGTTTTTTTATGCGATTTTTGGTGAATCGCACGTAATTCACATTCACGTTGTGTTTATTTTTTCCCTAGAAATTGTCTCTCTTGCTCTCAGGGGAGACTCCCACAGATTTCATTTATTATATGGATAAGGGTTTGGAGATATATTAAAGCTTTGGTGTGTCTGTATGATTATATATACCTTTTTAGGTTTGAGATCATTGCCATTGGTCACGTCATTTGACATGATCCAACACTAAATTCACCTTAAGAGTGTCTTTTCATTTATTCTTTTAACCACTTGCCTACCAGGCACGAACACCCCCTTCCTGACCAAGCCATTTTTCAGCTTTCAGCGCTGTCGCATTTTGAATGACAATTGCGCGGTCATGCAACACCCAAATAAAATTTTTATCATTTTTTCCCCACAAATAGAGCTTTATTTTGATGGTATTTGATCACTTCTGCGGTTTTTATTTCTTGTGCTATAAACAAATTAAGAGGGACAAGTTTGAAAAAACGCAATATTTTTTACTTTTTATTATAATAAATATCCAATTTTTTTTTTTTTTAAACAAATTTTTTCCTCAGTTTAGACCGATACGTATTCTTCTACATATTTTTGGTAAAAAAAATCGCAATAAGCGTATATTGATTGGTTTGCGCAAAAGTTATAGCGTCTACAAAATAGGGGATAGATTTATAGCATTTTTATTATTATTTTTTTTTTACTAGTAATGGCGGCGATCAGCGATTTTTATCGTGACTGCGACATTGCGGCGGACATATCGGACACTTTTGACACATTTTTGGGACCATTCACATTTATACAGCGATCCGTGCTATAAAAATGCATTGATTACTGTATAAATGTGACTGGCAGGGAAGGGGTTAACACTAGGGGCGCTGCAGGGGTTAATATGTTCCCTATATGAGTGATTCTAACTGTGGGGGGAGGGGACTGACTGGGGGAGGGGACCGATCGGTGTCCCTATGTACAAGAGACACACCATCGGTCTCCTCTCCTCTGACAGGACGTGGATCTGTGTGTTTACATACACAGATCCACATCCTGCTCAATTACCGGGCGATCGCGGAAGCCTGGCGGACATCGCGGCCACCGGGCACGCACATCGGGTCCCCAGCTACGATCATTCTGAACGTGGTGATGTTGGTTGCTACGACAGGACTACATAGAGGCTAGTAGCCAATAGCTTTGGTCTTGTAATGTGATCTGGGTCGAATATTAAGGGGAACCCCGAACCAAAATTAAAGAAAAGAATTGTGTGGGGTCCCCCTAAAATCCATATCAGGCCCTTAGGGTCTGATAAGGAAATTAAGGGGAACCCAGTGCCAAATAAAAAAAAAAATGGTGTAGGGGTCCCCCCATAATCAATACCAGACCCTTCAGGTCTGGTATGGATTTTAAGGGGAACCCTGCGCCAAAACAAAAAAAATGGCGTAGGGGTCCCCCTCAAAATCCATACCAGACCCTTATCTGAGCATGCAACCTGGCAGGCCGCAGGAAAAGAGGGGGAACTAGAGAGCGCCCCCCCTCCTGAACCATACCAGGCCACATGCCCTCAACATGGGGAGGGTGCTTTGGGGTAGCCCTCCAAAGCACCCTGTCCCCATGTTGATGGGAACAAGGGCCTCATCCCCAGAACCCTTGCTTGGTGGTTGTGGGGGTCTGCGGGCGGGGGTATTATTGGACTCTGGAAGCCCCCTTTAACAAGGGGACCCCCAGATCCCGGGCCCCCTCCCTGTGTTAAATGGTTATGGGTACAAATGTACCCCTACCTCTTCACAAAAAAAGTGTCAAAATGTTAAAAACGACAAGACACAGCTTGGGGACAAGTCCTTTATTAAAAAATAAAAAATGTCCCACGATGTCCAATCATCTTCTTATATCACTCCACCGACGGACCAAAAAAAAAAATCTGCCTCCATGGGAGGCTCCTGCTGTGTGTCTGATGCCACAGGGACTTTCCCATGGTTTCCCCGTGGCGTCAGAGGGGGCGGGGCCACCCGGTTACGTAAACGGATTAGGTTTGGTCCATCGTGGCATGAAGAAGAAGATGAATGGACATCGTGAGACATTTTTATTTTTTAACCACTTGCTTACTAGGCACTTAAACCCCCCTCCTGCCCAGACCAATTTTCAGCTTTCAGCGCTGACGCACTTTGAATGACAATTGCGCGGTCATACAACACTGTACCAAAATTACATTTTTACAATTTTTTTCCCACAAATAGAGCTTTCTTTTGGTGGTATTTAATTACAGCTGGGATTTTTATTTTTTGCTAAACAAAAAAAAAATGCAAAATTTTGAAAAAAAAATAAAAATCACGTTTAATAGTTTGTTATAAAATTTTGCAAACAGGTAGTTTTTCTTCTTCATTGATATGCTCTGATAAGGCGGCACTGATAGGCACAGATAAGGTGGCACTGATGGGTGGCACTGAGGTGCAGCACTGTTGAGGCCCTGATGGGTGGCACTGTGGACACTGATGGGTGGCACTGTGGGCAGTGATAGGCAGCAGTGTTGCCTATTGTTAGGTGGCATTGCCAGGGGGCACAGGTGGGCACTGATGAGCTGGCGCCAGCTCGCCATGATCGGGACTGATGTCTCTCTCACGGCCGCCGGTGATCGGCTTTTTTTTTTTCCTCGCGCTGTCAGCACGAGGAGGAAAAATAGCCGATTACCGGCTCTGTTGTCATCACATGATCAGTTGTCATTGGCTGACAGCTGATCACATGGTAAGGGGTCGGGATCGACCCCTTACTACGATCTGTGATCCAGCGAGTCTCAGACCGCTTGTACACGGGACTACATCAATAGACGTAGTCCCAGCAAAGCAGGTCCGCGCTGTAGCCGTCATTCGGGTAAAGCGTGTATCTGTAGTGGTTAATAAAGGACTTGTCCCCAAGCTTTGTCTTGTCGTTTTAAAAATGTTTACACTTTTTTGTGAAATGGTAGGGAAATGTCATTTTGCTGTGGTACTGTTCTAAACACGTGAAAAATGCGCCACTTTACAGGCATTCTATTGATACATGTCCCCTGGGGCAGGACCCGGGTCCTCAAACACTTTTTATGACAATAACTTGCATATAAGCCTTTAAAATTATCATTTTTGATTATTCCTGTTCGTGTCCCATTTTGTGTCCCCACTTTAACGGTGTTCGTGTGTTCTGCCAAATTTTTTGCCTGTTTGGTATGTTCTGGTGCGAACCGAACCGGGGAGTGTTCATCTCATCCTTAGATTTGATAGTCCTGCGGACCTCATCTTGGGTGAATGGGGTCGCCAAAGATTTTAGTTGTATGGGGGATAAAGAAGGGAGCTGTATGAATGACAGAAAAAGGTGTCTATGCCGAAACAGGGATGGGTAGCATCTTCTGATTTCTGCAAATTGTATAGTTTGGCATAGAATATTGCAAAAGGTATTGGCTATGTGTGCTCCTTGTGAATTTAGGAGGAAGGGGATTTTAGTGTGGATTTGTCGTTTCATTTGTCTGGCTACAAATGCTCCATTTTGATTGCTTAGGGAATACGAAGTTAGCTTTAATCGTTTGACATAAGTCAAATATTCGATGTAGGATTTCCCCTAATTTGTATCGGTGTTCTCTGAGTACGTTAGAGGTAGTCTGGGTTGGGGAGACTTTGTTAGTTTGTTCTAAGGCTTTAATCTGATGTAGTAATGAGTCTATCTCAGTTGATTTTCTCTTGCTTTCTTGGGTTTTAAATTTAATAAGCAGACCTTGCAGAAAAGCATTGTGGGCCAACCAAACTGTAGATTGATCATTGACAGAGTTACAATTATCCCTAAAGACGTTCCCAAGCTCGGATTTGATTTGGCTTTCATATCGAGGGTTATTCAATAGGGATGAATTCAACCTTCAGATGGAATGATTGGTTGGGCAGGATTGGGGGAATAGTTTAATAAATATAGGGGTGTGATCTGACCAGGTAATGAGTCCCATTCGGGTCTCCGAGGTAACCAATAAGATTTTCTTATTTGTGAGGAAAAGGTCAATCCGAGAGTAGGAACCATTGGCATGGGAGTAGAAGGTATAGTCTCGCTCAACATCGGGCATACATCTCCAAGGATCATATAGATCTTCATTGTTGATGAAAGGGTGGTTGATTTGCGTCTGTTGGGATTGGACGAGTCCAATGTGGGGTCTATAATGTCATTGAAGTCACCACAGATGATTAATGGAGTATCTTTGTAGAGGCCCAGTTTATTTCCAAGCATTTTATAGAATTTGTGTTGGGTGGTATTGGGTACATAAACATTTACCAGGGTCAGGAGGTGGTTATCAATGGTAGCAGATAAGATAAATTAATCTACCTTCATCATCTGTGTCAACCTTGTGTAAAACAAAGGAGAATTTAGCGCTTATGGCTATCATCACTCAGCATTTTTTCTTAGCTGCGTTGGTGAAAAGGTAATGGGGGTAACTTTTGTGTGTGCAAGAGGGCTGGTTAACATTAGATAAATGGATCTCTTGGACGCAAAGAATATATGCATTTTGGGAAATTGCTTCTTTCCAGAGAAGATTTCTCTTAACCACTTGCCGACTAGCACACGCCGATATACATCCTAAATTTGAGGACGGATATCATTGTTATGGCAGCATCTAGCTGCCATAACCCTGGTATCCTCATACTTGGCGGGCGGTTGGCTACAAGATAAAAGTGGTCTCTGCGGCGGATTCACTGTAGGTTGACTTTTATTGGTGGCAGGAGAGGGGCCCCCCTCCCGCCGCGCTCCGGTGTCCTCCGCCGCTTACTGAAGCCATCGGCAGCAGCGGAGGCTATCCGCTCCTTTCACTAGCTGTGCATGGAGACGAGTGAGGGTAAGATGGCCCCCACCTGTCTCCATGACATTGCCGGGCAGAAGCGACGTCAAAACGTCACTTCTGCCCATAGCTCTTAAAAGGGACTTTTTTTTTTTTATTGTTTTTTTAAATGACAATTTTTTTTTATTGCATTTTTGTGTAAATATGAGATCTGGGGTCTTTTTTTACCCATATCTCATAATTAAGAGGTCCTGTCATGCTTTTTTTCTATTACAAGGGATGTTTACATTTTTTTTTTAAAACAGTGTAAAAATAAAAGGTAAAATAAATAAGAAAAACATTTTTTTTTTTAAACGCGCCCCGTCCCGACGAGCTCCCGTGCAGAAGCGAACGCATACCTGAATAGCGCCCGCATATGAAAACAGTGTTCAAACCACATGTGAGGTATCAACGTGATTGGTAGAGTGAGAGCAATAATTCTAGCCCTAGATTTCCTCTGTAACTCAAAACATGCAACCTGTAGAATTTTTTTAAATGTCGCCTATGGAGATTTTTAAGGATAATAGTTTGTCGCCATTCCACGAGCGGGCGCAATTTTGAAGCGTGACATGTTGGGTATCAATTTACTCGGTGTAACATTATCTTTCACAATATAACAAAATTGGGCTAACTTTACTGCTGTCTTATTTTTAATTAAAAAAAAGTGTATATTTTCCAAAAAAAAGTGCTGTAAGACCGTTGCACAAATACAGTGTGACAGAAAGTATTCAAACTATTTTATTCTCTAGGGTGTTAGAAAAAAAATTTATAATGTTTGGGGGTTCTAAGTAATTTTCTAGCAAAAAAAAATGTTTTTAATGATGCTTGGTCCTTAAGTGGTTAACAGTTGAATTAAGCACTTTGGCATTAATGGAAGTAATGTTGAGGGACATATTTTTAGATTTGGTGACCAGGCCACTGAGGTTGAGCGAAACTATAGTGTTTTATACAACGTAATAGTAAAATAGTGAATGATTAAACTGGTGATTTGAAAACTAAAACAGTAACAAGTAAAACTGTTTGCTAGGAAATGGCTGTTGTATTTAAGTAAACATTTTAAGTAATACAGTAAGTGGACGCTTTGTAGAGGCACTCTGGAAGGCAGCTGGAAGAGGGGTAAGAAATACAACGTTCATCTGAGTGTGCTTAGCACACTATTCAGTTGGGGGTAAAGTGGAAATCGAACAGTTTGCCCAGGCAAGGTGTTACTATGCTTGGGACATATGCTTTTGAGAAGGCGGTTATCCTTAGTCCACCTGATTTGATGGCAGTTGCAGATGTGGGGAGGCGATGGAATGGTTGCCTGATGTTTTAGAAGCAGCAGGGATAGGTAACAGGCCCCAGTTAGCTTTTTGTATCAGTCTTTAGGTGTCAAGGTCGGAATGATTTTCTGTTAATAAGTAACCATTAATTTGGGAGGATGGGGTAGAGAGAGAGAGAGAGAATAGACCGAGACGGATAAAGGGAAGGGATATGGATGGGTTGGTTAGAAGAGAAGATTTGATATTTTTTAGAAGAGAGATGAGATTATGTATGAGGATATAGGTGATGGATAAGATAGATGAATTGAGAAAAGAAGGAATGGAATGATCAGGAGGTTCATTGGGTGCATGAATGGAAGTAGAAAGAAAAGGAGGGATATGTGAGATGAAGAGAGAATTTGGAAGATAAGTATGGAGAAGAGGAGGAAGAGGATGGAATGGTGAGCTCGTGAAGATGATAAAATGGTGATAGGATATAAAAAATAAACGAAAAAAACAGAGGAAGAGATTGGGAAAAATTTATGATCGAGAGATAATGTTAAAAAAAAAAGATTATGAGAGGAAGGAGAAGTGAGAGAGAGAAGATGAGCGAGGATAGGGGCAAGATAGATGGTGATAAGGAAGACGAGAATTGAGAATCTGAAGATAGGAAGTGTAGGGAAGAGATATGCTTGAAGAGGAGGGGATAGTGAAAGAAAAGATAGAAAGACGTGTGAGATAGATGTGTGAAGAAATGTGAAGAACGAGAGAGAGGGAAGGATTATGTAGAGGAAGAAGAGAGAATGAGATATAGGACTGAAGAGAAGTAATAAAAAACAGAAGAGAATTGATAATGAAATAAAGGCAGAGAAGAAGAAGGAAAGAGATAAAAAAAAAAAAATGAGTTAGAACGGGGATAAATAATAACAGGGATATTCGGGAAGGAGATGAATGATAAATATGGATAGATGAGAGAATGGAATAGAAGAAGAAGGGATAAGGAGAAGATAGAATAAGGAAGAGAGATGAGGATTGGGAGAAGGTTGGGAATCATTGATTGAAGGGAAGAAGATTGTGTCTTGAAAAATAGAACGATAAAAAAAAAAAAAGAGAGACCGAAGAGATGCTGAGAGAAGGGTGGAGGAGAAAGATTGAGATATAGTAATGAAAAAGATATGAAGAAGAGAGAAGAGCAGAATAAAAAAAAAAAGGAGCTGAAGGCGAGGAGATAAATGGGAGTGGAGAAGAGAGGGATGAAAAAGAGATTAGAAGAGATAAAGAAGGAAAGATAAAAGATAGTGATAGAGAATAGAAGGATAAAAAAAAAAAAAATGAAAAAAAAAATAAAAAATTAGATAAAAAAAAAAAAAAGAGAGAAGAGAGAACGTGGGATAAAGTAATAAAAAGATTGGGAATTGGGGATAGAGAAGATAGTTATCGAAAAAAAGATAAAAGAGGAGAGAGGACAGAGATAAGACGTGGGGTAGGGAAGAGGAGAAGGAGAGATATAGACTGAAAGATGAAAAAATGTAAGGTAAAAAAAAAAGAAAGTGAAAAGATAGAGTTGGAGAGAGATTAAAAAAAAGGAAGGGAAAATGAAAAAAATAAAAAAATGGAGAAGGGAAGATAAAAAAAGGGTGAAAAAAAAAAAAAAAAAGAGTGGTAAAAAGAGAATGAAAAAAAAATAGAAGTAAGAGAAGAAGTGAAAAAAAATAAGTAACCATTAATTTGGTGGGGTATCCCCAATAGTACATAATTTTGTAGGATTGATGTAACTAGAGCGCATGCTCTGTGTAACTCCATTGTGGTGGGAGATACATTTGCAAATAGGGATAACTTGGAGTAGGGTGTGGGTAGAGGTCTGATGGATCTGGTGATATACAGAATTTGCTCCTTTACATGGAAGAAATGTATCCTGGCCAGGACATCTGCAGGTAAATGGTCAGGTTTTGCGATTCTATGCACACGATCTATGAGCATGTCATGAGAAGATGGGTTAGGGATTAGAGTGACAAATAGCTGTTGTAGATATTTTTCAGTTCATTGGGGGGTATAGACTCTGGGATACCCCTGAATTGAATGTTATTTTGTCTCGACCTATCCTCGAGGTCTGCTAATTTTAGTTTAATTTTCTGTATCTTATCAGAGTGGTAGTCATGTGCATCAATAATTTCATTGTGTGCTTTACTCATTTCACTTATGTGTTCCTCTACTGCATCTGTTCTCTCCTCCAAGCAGTCAAGCCTGTCATTTGTTTGGGAGAGAGACATTTGCAGCTCCCTGTGCAGATCAGTCTGTAAGGTGAGCAGCATGGATTTCAACAAGCTTTCTGACCCTGGGTTATCAGTTACTGGCATAGAGGCCAATGTAGATGTAGTAGAGATGCCTTGATTTGAGGGATCAGACACAGCCCAGTGAAGTTTTTTGGCCAGAGGGGTTTTACTGGGGGAGTTTATTAGCGATGAGGTGTTTCTCTTACCTCCACCTTCCTGTGCTGCTGTTGGATCTGTGTCTAGAGAGGAGAGACCATCCATCTCCTCTAGATCATTCATCCCAGAAAGGTTTGTTTGTGTTAGCTGCAATCGTTGCTGTTCATTTTGCAGCTGGCCTCGTGGTATGGCAGAGGAGGATGAGGGGCCAGTGCCATCTTTGCTGGATTGCGGCTCCATGGGGCCGAAATATTGTGTCAGTTGGCGTGGATGTGGCAGCGGATTCTGCCTTCTTGACATGCTGGAGGAAGTCCCACTGCTCACCCCCCACAGATCGAAGGGTTGGAGGAGAGCTGGTTGCTGTTGGTTGCGGTATAACACTGCCTTGAAGTGGAGCACGGGTCTTAAGCAGCCATCCCGTTCCACGGCTAGCCACACCCCTTTACGGGAATTTTTGTAATTGTTAACAAAATAAAAAGTTGCAGCATTCACAGTTTCAACAGAGACACTGGAGATTGCTGCTTAAAAGATTTGAAACTTGTATATCACAATGTATTGATTTCTTTTTATTTTCATTCTGTAAACACACTAGTTGGCATTTGTTAACCACTTCGCGCCCCCGCTATAGCCGAAAGACGGCTACAGCACGGGCGCTCCCTGCCGGGAGGGCGTTCCTGGACGTCCTCCTGTTTACTTCCGCAATGCGCGCTCCTGAGAGCACGCATCGGGGAAGTTCTGTGCTGGCCGTGTCCCTCGGACACAGCGAGTCACAGATCGCTGTAAACGCCCAATCACAGCGCTGTTTACAGCGCGATCGGCGTGTCCAATGAGAGATGATCTCATATGTAAACATATGAGATCATCTCTCATCGCCGCTCTCCCTCCTCACACAGAGACAGCGTGTGAGGAGGGAGATATGAACCGCTGTTGCGGTTATTAAAAATAAAAATAAAGTGCCAATCTGTCCCCAGTGCCATCTGTCATCAGTGCCACGTATTAGTGCCATCTGTCATCAGTGCCACATATCAGTGCCATCTGTCATCAGTGCCACGTATCAGTGTCACGTGCCATCAATGCCACGTATCAGTGCCATCTCTCATTAGTGTCACGTGTCATCAGTGCCACGTATAAGTGCCATCTGTCATCAGTGCCACATATTAGTGCCATCTGTCATCAGTGTCACGTGTCATCAGTGCCACGTATCAGTGCCATCTGTCATCAGTGCCACTTCGGTGTCATTGTCCTGGTTCTCCAGGGCCTTCAAAAGTGTAATAGGTAGTCAACAAGTTAGATGTGTAATTTATGCTCCTAGAACACGTGATGGTGCTCCCTGCATATTGGGCCTCTCTAAGTGGCCAGACTGTGTAAAAGTCCCACACATGTGGTATTGTAATACTCAGGAGGAGTAGCAGAATGTATTTTGGGGTGTCATTTGTGGTATACACACTCCATGTGAGAGAAATAACCTATTACAATGACAATTTTGAGGAAAAAAAGAAAGAAAAAAAATCTTAATATTGCAAAGACATAATCCGACTTCCGGTTCCGGCGCCGCATGGAGTGACTGCTCTGCCCCTCGGCTCCCGCTCCAGGACCCAAGTAAACGGCTTATAAAACCCAGCCTGAGCCACCCAGAAAGCCCTCAGCCCCCTCCAGACATCGCCCGCCTCCGTATGGACCGGTTTGTTGAAAAAACCGGCTCCCGCTCCCACACGGGCCTGACGGCATGGGAGGCCTCTCTACCTGAGGCCTATGCTGCACCTAACATCCATCCACAAGCCCCTAATCCACATCCTTCAGGGGACAATAACACAGAGCGCATAGCTCAGGCTGTGACTGCTCTGTTATCTCCTATGATTACAGCTTCTGTGGAGAAAGCTGTTAACGCAGGGATGCAACAAATAAAGGCCCAATTGAGAGAACACACCACCAGACTGGACGATCTTGAACATCGCATCACTAGCGTGGAAGAGGAGCTGTACCAGTCCCAGGCCACAGAACATGCTCAAGATAAAACAAACCAGTACATCCTTCAAAAATTAGATGATTTGGAAAATAGGTCCAGAAGGAGCAACTTGCGATTCGTGGGTATTCCAGAATCGCTTCCAACAACAGACCTCTCTGACTTTTGCGCCAGACGCATTCCTGAAGCCTTAGGCCTTTCAGGTCCTTGCACAGTAGAACGGGCCCACCGTATGGGATCTTTCAACTCCGAACGCAAATCGCCTCGTGCGATTATCGCCAAATACCTGAATTATTCCGATAAAGCCCTTATCCTACAAAAATTTAGGCAAATCCGCTCCCTCCAAATTGATGGAATAAGGGTCCTGATCTTTGCCGACTACTCCATCGAAGTCTCGAAGAAACGCAAAGCATTCCAGCAGATATGTTCAGAACTTTATAAACAACAAATAAAATTCTCTTTAGCGTTTCCAGCTATCCTCCGCCTCAAGGCCCCAAATGGAGAGCAGTTATCTTTCCAAGACCCTTCTGAGCTTTCCTAAGGTCTCTACTCGCAGACCCCCATCCCCACACCCCTCACAAAGCTGCTCCACTTAATCGCTCCCTGGACCAAAGAAGCCCGCGCAAAGACTCTCCTAAGCGATTCAGGCCCTCGGCCCCGGACCATCATCGTCAGGCCCCCCGCTGAAAGGAAAGTCGCACATTATGATCCAACGGTTCACTCTCTAAAAGCCACTTCAAATGTTACATATCAGGTTTGACTTTTTTTTTTCCGCTGATTTTCTATTATCCACCTTTTTGAGGTCGACAGGTTCTCCCTCTCCACCTCCACATCCCATCAGCAACACCTGTTACGGCTAATACTTGTATACCCTCCTTTTTGGTGGTCACAAATTTCAACTACCTTCCTTGTTCAAGAATTGTTATATCGTTTTTGTTCTCTCTATTACGATTGCTTATTTCTTGTGCTCTCGCGTCTCCTGGCATTACTGTGTACCGCTACATCATTTTCCCCCTATTGAGAACCCGAGGCAGCCGCACGAACCCATCTCTGTAGAACTGGGTGCTCATTTTGGCATCTCTATCAGGGTCCAGTATGGGGAGCCGCCTTACACAGTAACTCCAATGCGGAAAAAAGTGAAGTTCTCTCAGTGTATGGTTGATTTTAATGTTTATTTATGTTTTCAGGTTTCCCCTAATGCCCTCTTTTCCCACTCCCCCCAATTACCACTGGGCTCATGTACAACACCAGGCCACTTCACAATGCATCTCCTCGTAGAGTTCAATACCCCACCCCATATCACTGCTATACCCTTACATCCTCGATTACAAAACAATAAATCTACAATATCGGCCCAAATCCCTCTCCAACCCCCCCAATATGAAATTAGTTTCTTGGAACGTAAAAGGTCTCCGTTCTCCGAACAAACGAATGAAAATCCTTAGACATCTTAAAAGACTAAAGACAGACATTGCCCTACTCCAGGAAACACACTTGCTGTCCCCTGATTTTCATCGAATGAAAAAGCTATGGGTAGGCACAGTCATAGGCACAGATGCTGTAGGGCGCAAAGCAGGAGTTCTCCTGCTAATACACAAGAACCTTCCATGCACGGTCCTGTCCGTTAACTCAGACACACAGGGTCGTCTGCTTACAGTACACATTCAAATAGGTTTGAAAGAAGTAGTGATCTCCAAGGTCTATGCCCCTAATAACCCCACCAAACAGTTCTACAGCGAACTTTCTTCATGGCTACTTACTAACACTCACCTCCCACACCTAATTGGAGGGGATTTTAATGACATCCTTCACCGTTCAGAAGACAGATCTTCCCCAAACCACCGCACACAGGGTTCCAACTCTACCACCCCCACCCACTTTGCGTCCACTATGGACTCTCTCCACTTCCACGACCTCTGGCGCCTATCACACCCAGCAGACAGGGGCTTCACTTTTTATTCCAACCCCCATAAGGTCCTTACCAGGATCGATTATTTTTTTGGCTCTGATAACCTTATCCCCATGCTAACCACTGCCGACATCCATGACATCGCCATCTCCGACCATGCCCCAATAGAGGTAACACTCGACAATCTAGATCTACCTCCCCACCCTAATATCTGGCGTTTCCCCTCCTACCTCCACAATAACACTGACTTCCGCCAATATATGGAAAAATCCTGGGCAGAATACTCCACGGCCAACGAACCCCACTCGGATGATCCAAACCTTTTCTGGGATGCCGGCAAAGCATTCCTGCGGGGCCGGATCATATCCTATGCCACCTCTTTTAAAAGACACACCCTAACAAAATATAAATTAGCCAGTGCGCGACTTCACAAAGCCCAGTGCTCCCTGACTGCCAAGGACTCCCCGGACAATAGGACCTAATGGCAGACCGCCAAACGGGCCTTTGACACTTGGGCTGACACCCTTGAGTTGACTAAGAAAGCACAGCTAGACGCCACTCTCCACAAATATGGAAATAAAGCAGGCAAGCTATTGTCTAGGCTTTGCAAAGGATTCTTCCGCTCGACACATATCACTTCCCTCCGAGACACCAATGGAAATATCCTCTCCACGCCACAATCCATAAACAACACTATGCTTTAATTCTATTCAGCACTATACGCACCAGACCCCATAGACAAACAAAAAGCACGCTCATTTCTAGAGAAGGTGGACATTCCTACTATGACCCCTATACAACTGGAAGCCCTCAATGCCCCCATTTCTCTCTCCGAAATTACATCAACCATCCGTAACCTAACCCCCTCCAAAGCACCTGGTCCCGACGGTTTCACTAGTGAATTTTACAAAACCCTTCACGATATCATAGAACCCACTCTCCACAAAGTATACAATGGTATATGGGCGGGAGGCACTTATCTCCAAACCGGAAACCAGGCCATTGTTAAACTACTTTCAAAAAAAGGCAAAGACCCTCAAGATCCTGGCTCTTATAGACCGATCTCACTGTTAAACCTAGATGTAAAAATCCTGTCTAAAATAGTAGCCACTAGACTCGCTTCCATCATCCCCCACCTAATCCACCCTGCCCAATCTGGCTTTGTCAAAGGTAGAACCGCCACCCTGAATATCTGCAAAGTCATGATGGCCCTTGAACACGCTAAACAAAACCCTGGTGGAGACTATGCCATTATTACATTAGACGCGGAGAAAGCCTTTGACAACGTCAGCTTTGATTGGCTTTCCATGGCCCTGTCAAAAATGGGATTTACGGGCCCCTTCTGCCACCTCATCAATGCTATGTACACGGCCCCTACGGTCAAACTGGTGGCAGCAGGCCTTCTATCAGACAACTTTCGCCTACACAAGGGTACACGTCAAGGATGCCCATTATCCCCGCTCCTCTTCAACATCGCTCTTGAACCCCTTTCCAGATACCTAGCCACACTAGCCCCCCTACACGTCATAAAAAGTGGCCAACACGATATACGCACCTCCCTTTTTGCCGATGATGTCCTTATTTTCTCAGCCAATCCTTACTCTGACATGCCCACTATCAAAAAGATATTTGGCAAATTTAGATCCTGCTCAGGCCTCCGTATCAACTATGGAAAAAGCGAAATACTTCCCTTAGGCACTCTCTCCAACCCTCCCTGGGCCCATAACTCCATCTTCACAATAGCCAAGTCACATATTACTTACCTGGGAATTAAAATAGGGAAGCTCCCCTCCTCCCTCTACCACCTCCAACTACCCTCCGTTGATCACGAAAATATCACAGGAATTGGGCAACTGGATGGATCTGCCCCTCTCGCTCTTGGGAAGATGCCACCTAGTAAAGATGGTCAGTTTTGCCAGATTATTATATCCTATGCAAACCATTCCTCTGTTTTACATCACAAAGATGTCACACTTCTAAATACCTCCATCTCAAACTTTTTATGGCAAAACAAAAGACCGCGTATTGCGTTTAAGAAACTATATCTTCCCAGGAGCGAAGGGGGTATTAGTCTACCGAATATAAGAACCTATAACCTGGCGTGCCTATTGAGGACGACTCTTGACTGGATATCTCAGTCCTCCCGTTACTCCAACTATCTTATGGAATCTTCCATGGCCCACCCCTACTCTTTAGTGGCCCTTCTCCACTGTAAATGGAAAACTATCCCCCTCCCTTACCAACACAATCTCCTGCTAAGGGACACAGCCATAGCCTGGAGGGAAGCTAGGAAGATCCTTAAGCTATCACCCTTTATGTCTAAGCACCTACCAATACAAGGCAACCCCAGCTTCCCCCCTGGATTGGAACACAAACCTTTCTCCGTCTGGACCGAAAAAGGCCTCACAACCTTCTCGTCACTATGCAACACGGAGACAGGAAGACCTCTACCCTTCTCGACTATAGCTAAAACCTTCTCACTTCCTAAGACCCATATGTTCTACTATGGTCAATGCATCAGCTTCCTAACATCCGCCTGTAAAGAACACCACAAAAGATACCAACCAAATATCACGGACCAAATGCTTCTAGATGGCTCCTATAAAGTATCAGACATCTATAAACCCCTTCTACGTGAATCCACACCTCCTCTAACGACCTCTACTGTGGCTAATTGGGGCAAAGACTTCCCAGGTCCTGACTTGGTGGTCAACATTATACAAGGCCTTAAAAAGGTGCACCAACTAACGCCCAATGAAATCTGGAGAGAAACCCAGTTGAAAATTGCTCATCGAGCCCATATACCCTTCCTATCTTCCAAATCGGATCAGAGCAAATCCTTTTGCCCCCTCTGTAAACAACCAAAACCGACCCTAACCCATCGTTTTTGGACCTGCTTATACATATCCACTTTCTGGGATCAGGTCCTTGCCTACATTTTCAAAATAACCCTGCTGAAGCTCCCCAAGGATCCTTTACTTCTCATTTTCGGACACTGGGACCCCCAGCTGCTACCATGGTCCCAAACTACAAACCTAAGTACCACTGGAACTCACAACAGCCCTCCCTCCCACAAAGACTGGTCTTTGATCTGTCTCCTCATCGCTCGGAGATCTATCCTGAAAAACTGGACCTCAACGCTTTGCCCTAACACCTCCATGATTGAACGTGAGCTACGTCTCCTATTATCCAAGGCCTCAACACCGATTTCAAAACAGGAAAACTCCAAAACCCGTTTCTATTCCAAGTGGAAAACCTTCCTGCTGGCTACACTCCCCCCAGGAGAACAATACTCTTTCTCCTACTTCAATCAGTCACCCTCATCTCTAGAAGAAACGGTCCCCCCCTGCTAGACACCTCGCACCCAGTGGTCCCCAACACCAGATGGACACTTCCCTCACTACTAGCCTTCCCATGCACTCTCTTCCCACCAACGACATCATCTTTTTATGTCAACATCGTGAAGTCTCCTACCCAACAACAAGCTCAACTTTGGACGTGACGCCCCTCCCCCCCTCCTGTTTATCTCTCCCTCATCCTGTTATTTTTTACTTTTTCTTTCCCTTCCATGTATGCTCTTCTTTGTAATACCTAGGGATTCTTGTGGACAGATCCATCCAGCTTTCCCTTCATGTTTGAAAATCACCTCCCCGGTTCTGTTCTGTCCTGACTACTCATCCTAGACTGATTCATGACCCCTAGACTATACTACATTACAATACATTGTCTACCTGTATTTTCTTCGAAAAATGTTTTTTACAAATGTTACATTCAATGTTTACGATGTTATACTTCTCAATAAACACTTTTTGAAAAAAAAAAAAAAATATTGCAAAGAATTGTGGGAAAAAATTACAACAATAAAAACCTCACCATGCCTCTTAATAAATACCTTGGAATGTCTACTTTTAAAAAAAGGGGTAATTTGGAGGGTATTTGTACTTTCCTGGCATGTTCAGGTCGCAAGAAATGTGATACCAGTACATCAGACGTGATCAATTTTGTATGATTTGCACCGCAGCTTGTAGACTCTCTAACTTTCACAAAGACCAAATAATATCCACTAATTTGGGTTATTTTTACCAAAGATATGTAGCAGCATAAATTGTGGCCAAAATTTATGAAGAAAAATTTATAATTTGCTAAATTTTATCACAAAAACAAAGCAAAATGCGCTTTTTTTCAAAATTTTCGGTCTTTTTTTATTTATAGCGCAAAAAATAAAAAAACCCAGAGGTGATCAACTACCACCACAATAAAGCACTATTTGTGGGGGAAAAAAAAGGGAAAAAAAATCATTTGGATACAGTGTTGCATGACTAAGTAATTGTCATTCAAAGTGTGAGAGCACCGAAAGCTGAAAATTGATCTGGGCAGGAGGGGGGTTTAAGTGCCCAGTAAGCAAGTGGTTAAACAACAGTAAACTAATAATATTGATAAGTACACTTTTTGTTTAGTATAATGGGCCTGATCTACTAATAGATTTTGCTCACCCTGGTGTAATTGTTCATATGTGCATATACATTGTGTGTTTATGTTTATGAACTATGTTATTGATTTACACACAGGTTACAGTGAGCATAAGTGAAATTTCTTAAGCAATATGCTTTGCTATAGAATGTATACTTTATTGTTTGCTGCACATTTCCTGTTTACCTCAGCATTCACTGTCAAAACATTTATTGAATGCAGCCAAACCACTCATCCCCTTATACTGGAAATCTGTTTAAGTACCTTCTGTCCAGGAATGGCTCCTTAAAGTTGATACCTTGTATGACACGGAGGAAACATTAGCTCAAGTGAATGACAGGGCTGAGTGATTTCACTAAATATGGTCTCCTTGTTTTAATTTCAGATTCTCAAAGGATTTTGACAACTTAAGTAGAACTATAAGCAAGCGTTTTTTTTTTTTTTTTTTTATTATTATTTTGGATTGAGTAAGGGAGGGTTATAACCCCTGTCATATTTTTTTTGTAATTTGTGTCCCATTGGGGAGATTTACCTTTACTTTCTGTCCCATAGCCAAACAGAAAGTAAGAGGAAATCCTTGGAAATTAAGGGAATTCCTTGAGGACCTCCAAGTCACCGGAACTGGTGTCCCCAATGGAAGATTTCCAATCTATCACTTTGTTGGGACAACCCAAAATATGAGATTTTATTTACATCTATATTTACATACTACAGAAGGAGACTAACAATTTTGTACCTCTGTGATGCCCACTTGAAGGGTTTTATGTAGTACTCTTAGATACACTGAATTTTCTATCTTACCGTGGGGTTTTGCTTTTACTTCTCTTCTTTACTTTTCATTTTGATACTTCTATTTGGTTAGCAATCCTGTCTACACTTGTCTATCAGTTGCATTGTTCTACCTAAGGTGGATCTGGCCTTGTCATATACAGTACAGTTTAGGACCTTATTCCTACTATATACTGTATGATTTATGTTGGTACAGTTAACTGTTCATGCCATCAAGGAGAGATCTTTAAGCCTGTTGTAGTTTTGCTGTTGGAGAAATGCTAGAAGCGTACTGTGTTTCATGCCACTTCGTACTATATGAATGTATTCTCTCAGCTGTATCCTGCAAGAATAGTTTTCACTGATACTCATGTCTTAAATTCTTTGTCTTATATTCTTTCTATGATCTTTATTTCTTAATAATCTTTAAATGTTAAAAAAAAAGAATGCATGCTCTAGCATTCATAGTCACCTAGCTAAGGCTAAGCTAAGTGTTGCCTAAATGAAATGATGATCATCTTTACATCTTATGAGTCAATCTAAGCATTGTTAGCAATTTTAGAGGTGTGTATTATGTAGGAGGTTACCAGCATCTAGCACAAATATCACAAAAGTGATTGTGACGGAACCGTCCAGCACCCCGCTTGGGTGCTTCCGTCAAGATATAGCTTCCGCCAGTCTGGAACCAGGAATAAAGTATAGCAGCATATTAAACACAAGATACTAGGCTGGTCTAGCTCAGGTAAAAAACATGGACACTTTATTGAAAACTCACACAGAATTTATATACCACACAATCGGGTGAGGGGTTGATCATATTACCCCAACAATACAAACTGTAAACAGCAAGCTAATCAGCTGCAATTAGACATGTGCAATTCGTTTAGTTTTTCATTCGAATTGAACAAATCCGAATAACAAATCGTTCGAATTGTACGAATCCAATTAACGAATCATTCGAATCGAACGAATCCGAAAAACAACGAAAATCCGAAAAAAACAAATTAGAAACAACGAATGTACGAATGAAAAAAACAGGAACAACGAAAATGAACGAAAAATGAACGAAAAAATTTGTACATTTGTAACTTTTTTTTTTTTTTTTTTTTCGAATCGTAATTTTCCTTGTCTCTTACAATGACGTTGCTTAACGTGCTTCGAATGGATTGAGCGGAAAAATTTGTACATTCGTAACTTTTTTTTTTCGATTCGTAACTTTTTTTTTCGATTCGTAAGTTATTAAAATGTAATAATAGCATACACATTACATAAAATTATGAATTATGCTCCGATTACGAATCTACGAATGTTACGAATGTACGAATAAATATGAATGCGTCCGAATTTCGAATAAACGAAAATTAAACTAACGAAAAAACGAATCAATGAAAAAATAACTCTTATGACTGTACGAATCGTTACGAATACGAACATCGACGATTTACGAATTTACGAATCGTTACGAATCAATGGAAACGAAAAAAACGAACCAAAAAAAAACTAAATGAAAAAAAAAAAAATGTTTTTGTTGTGCACATGTCTAGCTGCAATCCTTTCACCCAACCTTTCATACTGGAATACACTGGACCAGGTTTGTCCAATCTGTGGCTCAAAGTGGCTATAAATGTGGCCCAACACAAAATGGAACCCGTTTAACCTGTTGGAGTATAAAGAAGGAGAAGCGGACCATCCATCTTTAACATTCTGAGGACTATTAGTTGAATCCACTGAAAGTTAGCTTACACATCACAGTAATGTTGTTAACCGCTTCAGCCCTGGAAGATTTGCCTGCCAATGACCAGGCCATTTTTTGCGATTCGGCACTGTGTCGTTTTAACTGACAATTGCGCGGTCATGCAACGATGTACCCAAACAAAACTGATGTCCTTTTTTTCTCACAAATTGAGCTTTCTTTTGGTGGTATATATGATCGCCTCTGCATTTATTTTTTATGCTACACACAAAAGAAAAGAGTCAATTTTGAAAAAAAATATAAAAACAATATCTTTTTTTTTTATGTTTAAAAGTTTTTATTAAAGTTTTGTATACTCAATACAGGTACAACAAGTGCAAACGTACAAAAAGGAAAATTAAACAGGCATGTCATGTAACAGAAAAAGTAATAATGACAAAGTCGTATAATAACGCAACCAAGGATGTCATAACAAGCCTCAGGTACCTGTCACTTCGGTTCAGGATGCAACCCTGCCTGTTACACCAGCAGACCTGCAGAAGGGACCCAAGCCAGGGAGAGTCTGTGAACCCCGAGTACCCAGGAGCCCCAAATGGGATCCTGCTGCAGCCCAGGAGTCGGGGAGCCAGATCCATCCCATGGCGTATAATACTTGGCTCAAAGCCAGAACTGAAGTGTTGATACTATAGTCTCTGTATACCGATATAGGTAAGTCAAGCGTCAGTTATCAAACTGACACGGTAATGTGCGGGGGAAAGAGCCTTGCCAAGAGAGGCGACAGAAGAAAGTAAGGAAGCACAAAAAAGGGGGGGGGGAAATACGTGTGAAGTGAAAGGGGAAAAAAAAAAGGAGAGGAGAGTGATGTTCCGTTCATCAGCTTGTAGTTCGGGAGGTCAGACTACCAGGGGGTACTCCTGTTATGAGGGAAATATTGCAGAGGGTTGCCCAGGGTTCCCAGATGCTCCTAAACTTCTCGGTTTTGTCGTTGAGCTTGGCAACGGTTTGTTCCTGAATCATGATCCATGTCACCTTCTGTTTAAACAACCAGAAAGAGATGGTATGTGTCTTCCAGGCTTTGGCTATAGTTATTTTGGCCCCCAGGCAGAGAAACAATGCTAACGCCTGGGACGTTTTGGATAATTCTGGGATAAGAAAGTTCAGCAGTGCCCACCTAGGGTGAGGCATAACTGTAGAGCCTGTCAGGGAGCTAATGGTTCGGAATATTTTCCGCCAGAAAGACCGTATGCGAGGACAGGTCCACCAAACATGGACCATAGAGCCCTCCAGTCCGCATCCTCGGAAGCAAACCGGAGACGTGCCCGGGAAAAGTGTAGCCAGCCTGGAAGGGACATAATACCATCTTAGTAAAACTTTCAAACTGGCTTCAATCAGTGATATATTGAGAATACCTTTGTAAGCTCTTGCAGAGGCTCGATACCAAGCTGTAGGGTCCCACGAATCGTCCAGGTCGTACTCCCAGGCTCGGGCATAAGATGGTTTGGACTGTTTTGTCATAAGTGCCGTATAGATCAGTGAAATGCCCCCCTTCTGATCAGCCGTGTTGATACACCATTGTTCGAATGGGGTAATAGTGGGGGGTAGTGGTTTGGTGGTCCAGATAGAGTGCAAGAAATGGGAGATTTGTGTGTACCTATAAAGTTCTGAGTCGGGCATGTCTAGTTTCTTCCTACAGTGCCTCAGTGAGAGGGGCCCCGAAGGGGAGAAGAAGTGACCAATACGATATAGGCCTTTGTCGGTCCACCATTTAAATGCTTCAATGTTCTGTCCAGGGGGAAATTCAGGGTTATGAAAAATGTGTGATAGGGGTCTCAGTGGGGATATGATTGAGCTCAGGGAGAAAAGTTTGGAGCTAAGCGCTATAGAGTGTGATAGGGTGGGTGCCATGATAGCCGGTCTGTCTTTCGAAGAGTGGTGTGCGAGGGAACAGCTTGTCGTTCCATGGCAAACCAGTCTGGTTTAGCATGACTAGAGTAGGCTAAAGAAATTTGTGTCAGCCGTGCAGCCTGATAGTAAGCCCAAAGATTTGGAAGTCCCAGACCCCCTTGAGTTTTTAATCTGTAGAGTGTTTCAGAAGGACATCTATAGCCTTTCCTACCCCAAATAAAACGAATGATGTCCGACTGTGTTTTGGTGAGAACACGTTTGGGTATTGGGATCGGCAACGAGCGGAATAGATACAGTAGTTTTGGTAACAGCGTCATTTTCACCGCATGAATTCTGCCCAGCCAGGATAGACCACATTTAGACCACCTCTCCACGTCTTGTAAGCATTTTTTTATCATGGGCGGATAATTTGCGCGGAATAAATCCTCTATTTTCGGGGTAAGCTTGATACCCAGGTATGGGATCTGGTAGGGAGCCCAAGTGAAAGTAAAATTATCTGTAAGTTGTTTGAGTGTATCTGGCGGGAGGGTTACATTCAAAGCCAGTGATTTAGTCATATTAACCCTTAGGCCTGATATCTTACTAAAGTCCCCAAGGGTCTGAAGGATCGTAGGCATGGAAGTCAGGGGAGAGGTAATAAAAAGAAGGAGGTCATCCGCATACAGTGCGCATTTGTGCTCATGGGAGCCGCAACGTACCCCTTTGATGTCTGGGTTTGACCGCAGGGCGATGGCCAAAGTCTCGATTGCTATAGCAAACAGGAGAGGTGATAGAGGGCATCCCTGTCTGGTCCCCCTGCCGATGGGAAAGGATTCCGAGTACCTACCCAGTAGGCGAACCTGTGCCGTCGGAGTGGAATAAAGGGAGTTGATAAGATTAAGAAAGTATGAGCCACAGCCCCATCGCCTAAGGATATCAGACAGGTATGCCCAATCTATTGAGTCAAACGCCTTGTGTAGATCAATTGACAATAAAAATCCTTTTTGTGCAGGGCCCCCGTCCCATTTAGATTTTAGCAATGAAATGATGTCTACTGCCCGTCTGATCTGGTCTGGTCCCTGTCTCCCGGGGATGAAGCCTACCTGATCCTTATGTACATATGTGGAGATAAAGCTAGATAGTCGGTTGGCAAGTATCTTAGTCATTATTTTTATATCATTGTTAATAAGAGATATAGGGCGATAGTTGCCAACCTCACTGATATCCTTGTCAGGTTTCGGTATCACCGAAATATATGCCGAGTTCAAATCTGTATTTAAAGAGGCCCCATCCCTGAGAGAATTGAACATTCTAGTTAAGTGTGGTGCCAGGCAGTGACCAAATTTCTTGTAATATCCGGGCCCGGGGAAGAGCCCAGCTTAAGGTTCTTTATAGTATCTAAGACTTCCCCTTGGGTGAAGGGGGACTCCAAAAGTTCTGCATGTGTCTTATCTAGGGAGGGTAACTGCAGATCATGTAGAAATTTATCCCGTAAAGTAGTGGAGGGGCCGGGGTTACGTTTGTAAAGATCCGAGTAGAATCGTTTAAAGGTTTCCATTATTTTGCTCGGGTTCTGTGAAAGTTCCCCTGAGGTTACCTTCAGTTTGGGAAAAGCCTGAGTGCGTGTTTTGGGGGAAAGCTTAGCTGCCAATTTGGAACCGATCCTATCTTGTTGTGCATAAAATTTGGCCCTGGTCCATTGAAGATGTTGAGCTGCTGAAGTGGTCAGAGTCATGTTGAGAAGTGCCCGAGCCGTGTCTAATTTTGCTAATGAAAGTGCATTGGGGTTACGTTTATGCATTTTTGATAGTGAACGAAATTCTTCCGTAAGTTTCACTGTTTCAGCCCTGTGTTCCGCCTTTAGTTTAGAGGATAATTGGATTAGACTGCCCCTGATAACAGTTTTATGCGCCGCCCAGCTGATGGTCGGGGATATCCCGTCTGTCGAGTTTAACGTAAAGTATTCTTGAATAGCAGATTCCAGTAACGCACATTGTATAGGGTCATTCAAAAGGGTTTCCCGTAAGCGCCAACGTGGACGGAACTCGGTGCCTGCTGGTTTACACGTGATTAGTGTAACTACGGAGTGGTCCGAGAGGGAAGAGTCGATGATCTTGGAGGACCTAATGAGAGGGAGTGTGGAAGTTCGGGTGAACATGTGGTCTATCCTGGCAAAGGAACCGTGCGGGGCGGAAAAGTGTGTGTAGTCTTTGGTGCGCGGATTAGTTTCCCTCCATACGTCTATCAGGTCAGCTTCATTGAGAATCTTAGCAAGTTGGACGCTCTGTTTAGACGGGCGTTTGGGTTTCGAAGCACCACTTGCTAGCTTGTCTAGGGAGAAGTCAAAGGCTAAGTTGGTGTCCCCTCCCATGAATACCGTCCCCTTGAAATGTTTCTGCAGTCTAGTTACCAGGGATTCGATGAAGGATTTTTGACCCTTATTAGGTGCGTAGTAAGAGACAAAGGTGTATAGTTCCCCATCTATGAAACCCGATACCAGAATATAGCGTCCCTGGGGATCAGTTATAGTTTCGGGTTGGGAGAGATTTAAATGTTTCGCAAAGCAGATCGCAACCCCCTTAGTTTTATTCTCTGCGGATGCTAAAAAAAATTGTGGGTAGCTTTGGTGTAGGAACTTGGGCTTGTATGTAGAAGGGAAGTGTGTCTCCTGCAGAAGGACAACGTCTGCATGTATCGAGTGATAGTATTGAAGGGTTTTCCTTCGCTTGATCGGCGAGTTAAGACCTTGAGTGTTGTGTGATATTATTTTTAGGGTGGCGGACAGATTGGGTTGGTCAGGCATGGATCAGAAGGGGGTGATCTATACAGTCGTCATGGCACTTACCCTGCCGTTGGGAGATAAGAAACATCCTCCGTCCCGTGATGCAAAGAGAGATGAACCTGGAGCCTGGGAGAGTCGAGTGGAGGACTCTGTGTGACCTACGAACACCACCTAGAGTGTCTGGAGAGAGGGAGAGAGAAGGTATGAAGGGGAAAAGTAGAGGGAAAGGAAAGAAGAAGAAGAAGAAGAAGACAAAAGGGTTAATGAACTGCTGTTGAGACCTTATAACGTGTGACATGTGACACAATAAAACAAAGGGACCCCCTGGTCCCTTCCCACCCCCCGGTCGGTTCGGATTAACCAAACCCACCACAAACCCCATGGTACCGGTTATTCTTGGAACAGAAAAACCGGAATAGGATCTAGGAAATCCAAATGGGCCCCTGATCCAGTTAAGGCGCAATGGGTCCACCACAGCCCCCCCACCTTAAATCAGTAGCTACTGAGGGGTCCTATCCGCCCCATTATTAACAGGTTCCGGAGCGCCCCCTGGGGGTCTGATCCCCCTTTAGGCCTAATATTTAGGATATAAAAAAAATTACAATAAAAAAAAATAAATAAATATATAATAATGAAAAGGCAAATTCAAATAAATGTAACAGACCTTGCAAAGCCAGGCATTAAAACTAAAACTAAACTGTCGATGCACCCCAGCAAGGGGGAGAATAAAAATACTAAGTGTCATCCTTAGCCTATAACTTGACTTATAAATGTTCTAAGCATGTAAATGAATTCAGGCATTAGGGTTAACAACTGTATTCTGCTAAGGACTCAGTATGTCCTCCTTGTAGGGAGGACCAGGATAGAAGTCAGCAGACAAAGAGCCAGCTATCGCTCCCAGGTAAAGCCATAACGTTACAAATGGAGTTAACTATTCAAAAAAAAAAAAAAAAAAAAAATGTAAAAAGGGAAAAAGGACAAACAGGACTGACTAATGTGAGGAATGTCTCAATCATGTGGTCCAGCCGGGAAAGGGGGGCTCCCCAATGCCTTCCTCTATAAGGAAGAGGAGGAGAGGAAAAGTCCCCAAACAGACCTTTCCCCAAAAATGTGTCCCCAAAACCAGGGGAAAAGTTCAGTCACGCAGCAAGTAGAGCATAAAAGCACATGCTCAAGGTGGAATGGTTTCCTTGGACCTTTTGGGTCCTTGTTTCAGCCAGGATTGTTGCAGCGGACTTGCTGGCGGTGGTCTCTTGGTCGATGAGGGGGTCCCTTTGTTAGCATGGGCAGGCGACGGTTCCAGCTGTATCAGGCCGAGGTGTGTTAGCAGTCGTTCCCCTTCCTGAAAAGAGGAGAAGCAGAAATTCCTGTTTTTGTAGGAAAAGTTCAGGCGAAGAGGAAAGGACCATTTATATGTGATGTCCTTGTCCAGGAGTACTTGCAGTAACGGTTTAAAAGACCTTCTCTTCTGTACTGTATAAGGTGACAAATCTGCAAAAATTTGGATCTTGTGGCCGAGTAAAGTGAGGTTGTCTGAGTATCTGGCTTTCCTCATGACTTCTTCCTTGACTGCGTAGTGGTGTGGTTTGACAATGACATCTCTGGGGAGACCGTCTGCTCTGGGGGCCTGTAGTGCCCTGTGTGCTCTGTCCAGCTCTAGGCGGTGGTCTGGGATGTCAGGTATAAGGCTTTTAATCAGAGTTTTAACTGCTTTTTGAACATCTTTTTCAGTTTCCGGGAGTCCCCGCAGCCTAAAGTTATATCTTCTGGACCTATTCTCAAGGTCATCGATCTTTGCAAACGCCGATTCCAATTGATCCTGTACTTCCTGTAGTCTGGCAGAGTTCTGGTTAATCTGTGCCACAGCCTGGTCAGCCCTATTTTCTATGTTGTCCATCCTCAAACCTATTTGCTTCAAGTCAGCATGTAGTGATGCAGTAATTTGGGCAGCATTCAGAGCCAGACCTTTAGTTAACATCTGAGAGAAAGCTGTCATCATAGACTGGAAGTCTGTGGGGATAGGGATGTCCTCTTGGGCCTCACTATCAGTGAGTAACATGCCTGTGTGTGGGTCCAGCATAGGGGTAGTGGGGTATCCTGAGCCCATTCTCCCCAATAAGGATTCAGTAGAGGAGGGAGAGCTGGCTGTTGGCAGGGGGGGGAAGTCTGTACCTGCATATTGTTGATCAGACTGGTCCTGGTCCGCAATTGATGCTTCCTGCTCCTCTGAGGCCTGCGGGCCTCGTGTGGCCGACGCCATCTTGGCATAGCTGAGGGGGCCGGGAGCAGCCGTCATTTGGCCTGATAGATCGCGCCTGGCCAGCGGGACCGACATGACCCGATTGCCTGGGGATTCCCCTACCAGGATGGCTGAGTTTGGGGGGTGAACGAGCGCTCCGTACGCTCCGGTGGTCAGCGGCGGGCTGTGGTGGAGCGGAGCTCTAGATGCCGGCGGCCATCTTGGGAGCTGCCACGCATGCGCACTGTCAATATCTTTTTTTTTATGCTATAATAAATATCCCACATTTTTTTATCAAAAAAAAAAATAATTTTTTCCTCAGTTTAGGCCAATTATTATGTATTCTTCTACATATTTTTGGTTTAAAAACTTGCAATATGCATATATTGATTGGTTTGCACAAAAGTTATAGCATCTACAAAATAGGGGATAGATTGATGGCATTTTTATTATTATTTTTTCTTTACTACTAATGGCGGCGATCTGCCATTTTTATCTGGACTGCAACATTATGGCGGACACATCGGACACTTTGACACATTTTTGAAACCATTGACAACTATACAGCGATCACTATGGTGGGATGGGACTGTCTAGGAGGAAAGAGAGATTTTATGTTCATACGTAGTATGAATACACAATCTGTCTCCTCTCCCATAAAATAATTGTGATCTGTGTTACACACACAGATCCCGGTTCTCGCTCTGTCATGTGCGATCGCGGGAGCCCGGCGGTCATCGCACACGCCGGGCACTCCCATCGGGGTTGGGCACACGCTGCGGGTGTGTGCGCACCCCTAGTGGCCAAAAGGCGAAGTGACGTAAGGTAACATAGTTTCTCCTAGCCGGGCCATTCTGCCGCAGTAAAACTGCAGCGGCTGGTCAGCAAGCAGTTAAACAACTAGCCCTCTAGGTGACTCAGTGCCCACCCAGACAATGTTGTGATTAATCGGAGATCCCACCCCACCTCAGCCTGCCGGCACCAAGCTCACAACAAAGTGTATTACAAATTATCATAAGTATAAACACATAACACCTTCATAAACAGACAGTAGCAGGAGACCCCCCTGTAACAGACTGTCTGGCTTCTACATTGCAGAGCATGGAACAGAGGCCAATGTGACCAGCTCTTTCAATGAACATTTATAATTCCAAAACAAATAAACCAGGAATAGCATTCAGGGCAATACAAGAAAATTGTCCTTTTAAAAATGGAACAGAAAGAGAAATATAGCAATAACAAATAATAGGGTAAATGTGGGCAGAAAGGGTCCCTGCAGCCAGTGTCTCTGACAGTTGTCAATATTGCAAATGCATCGATCTTTGTGTGCATGCTCAGATGTCTAGGCACTAGTTGGGGTACCAGATTCTATATTATGGTGTTTGAAATAGAAATTCTAATAATAAATAATCATGCATAAACTGACTTTTTGATATTATAACATAGCATGCAGATTATTTTGTATGCCCTATCACTTGTGTGTTTCATTTTGTAGTGAGCCACATTTCAGGTAATTTTTTTTTTTTAATATGTGTATGTGCATTCTGTGGTGTACCTTATGAGAACAGGGTTATAAAAGTTTCATTATTTGGATTTTTAATGTGCCCGGCAAACTAGCACCGCACCATACACATTAAACATATATGTACAATCAGCTAAATAGATTCGTGGATTATGATTGCATGTATGTGCAAATCTACATTCACTCAAGTAAGTCATCTGTATGCTCACAGTTTATGCTGCTGCTCTTGTTTTCTTTATTTATTTAATCAGCTTTACTGCATGTGGGTAATTGAATTTGTGACTAAAAACCTAGTTGCTGCACAAACAGCGCTGCTAGCAATGAATTATTTTACTTTTTAAGCAATAATAGAGTCTTGTACTGTGTAAGCCATTAATTAATGCAGAAAGTTTACAGTTGCTAATTTTTTTTTTTTAAACACACACCTAGTTGTTACATGTCAGGCAACAACAGCAACATTAAAACTGTCAGCAAATGAAAACCGAAAAAAAAGGTTTTGAGATTGGTACCTAGATGGTTGCATAATGATTTCTTTAAAGTTATTGTAGATATTGTAGAAAAAAAAGTCATGCTTACCTGATCTGTGCAAAAGCAGCCCTGATCCCCCTTTTCTCAGGTCCCCCGCCAGTGCTCCTGGCTCCTCTCCTCCACTGAGTGCCCCCATAGAAAGTCAATTGCTATGGGGACACTCATGCATGCTCGCTTCAGAGCCAGATCTGTGTGTCCATAAGACACACAAAGCATTATTGGCCTCACCCCCTGCAATGCTGGCTGTATTGACAGCAGCAGGCTCCCACTGCTGTGTCTGAGCCACTGAGGAGGGAGAGAGCCAAGACAGTGCTGGATTGAGATCAGGCTCAGGTAAGTATAAGGGCAGAGCTGGGGGGAAGCTGCATATTGATGGTTTTTACCTTACCCTATAATGCATTAGGGTAAAAGACCTTCAATCTTTAGAAGAAGTTTAATACACAAGGCTCTTGTAGCATTGTGAACCAGAAGGAAACCTTTAATATCTAACATTAAGCCCCGTACACACAATCAGAAAATAGTAAGAAAAGCCTTTCGAAAAGAGCTTTCGAGAGCCAATCAGGACAGTTCATCGGATATTATTAGCTCGGACATGCGCAAATTTTTTTTTCCGTACGATGGCAGATCGTACGATTTTAGTTTAATCAGTACAGCTGGCGTTCGAAAATGCAATACAAATGCATTACAACACATGACATCACTTCAGAATTTTTATTCTATCGTATGAGAATTTTCAGGACTTTAGTATACCCATCAGATTCGATCTGAGATTAGCATGCAAAAAAAAACGGACGATCATTCGTCCGATAATCTCATTGTGTGTACCAGGCATTATTCTCATTACTTCCCAACTCTAACCATCATTCATTAACAGACTCTAAACCTCACCTGAATGTCTGCTAGCTTGTGTGAGGCTGTTCGGGAAAGTCCACATCCCTTTGGTTATAGGGAATTGAGAGGAATTAGTAAAAGTTTGCAGTAGAAACAGATTATTAACAAATGCCCTGCACAGGACTGATCTGAAATAAATGAGGAGAAAGTGCACAGCTCTCAGTGGCTATTTTGACTTTACCTATTACTAGATATGAGCTTGTACAGCCTCTGTGCTCCACATTGCGCTCTTTTTAAATCCAAACAGCTTTGGACCTGGTGATTCCTCATCCCACAGCACATTGTATATGAGCTGCCCAGAACCTCCTCTTGTCATAAGTAGAGATGAGCGTGGATGGGGGGCGTGGCCAAGACCGGCATGTGAGAGGACACACTTCTCACAGCTCCTGCTTGATCCGTACTCTGATCCTTCCCCGGCAGCTACAAACCTGCTTTTTTCGGTCACCCAGCTGGCTACCGACCTGCAGCCCCTCCCGGACCCACCACCGGCCCTTTGCACCCGGGGGAAAACCCGCCGAGGCCCGCCGGAGATGACGGGACCGCATGCCCAAGATGGCGCCGCAGCGTCGGCGGCCTTGTCACAGCGCACTCCACGGACGGCTGACAGGCTCAAAGGAGAAGGCAACAAGAAGGCCCAAAAGTCTCAGGGTAAGGAACAATACCGGGACATGCTGTTTTACACACAAAAACTACAGGGCCCGGGGGCCACGCTAGCCTTGGAAGACACACAGAGGCCTGAAGGGGGGGAGCTGTTTACACAAGCAGACTGGGGCCAGGACACTGATAGCAACACAGGCCTCAGCCATGAGGATGCTGGTCACCCGCCCTCCCCCCCTCATACAGCAGATGGTGAGGAACCCCTGGAGCAACCTACACTAGCAACGATCTTAAAAGCTGTACAGCTATGCACAGCATCTGTGAATGACATGAAAGTGCAACTTGGGAGAATGAGAGAAGAGGTCTCATTTATAAGGCAAGATCTGCAAAAACTGAGGGAAAGGGCCACCGCTGTGGAGTGCAGAGTCAGCGACATTGAGGATAAATTACCCCCCTTAGTGCGGGAGGCCAGGGCTGCACATAGACTGGCGCAAGATACATACAACAGAGCTGAGGACTCCGAGAATCGCTTACGCAGGAATAATGTGCGTATTGTTGGTTTGCCTGAGAAATCAGAGGGCAGAGACCCCACTACATTTGTGGAAAACTGGCTTGTTGAGATCTTTGGCAGGGATTCTTTCTCCCCATTTTACACAGTGGAAAGGGCCCACAGAGTACCAGGTAGGCCCCCCCCACAGGGGGCTCCCCCCAGATCCATGCTGGCCAAGCTGTTACACTACAGAGACAGAGAGGCAATCCTGCGCTGCGCACGAGAAAAGGCGAACGTCAAGTTTAATGGTGTCCGGGTGTCATTCTACCCGGACTTCTCAGCTGAAGTCCAGAAGGCCAGAGCAAAATTTGGAGAGGTGAAGAAACGCCTGAGGGCCCTGCAACTACCATACGCCATGCTGTATCCTGCAAAACTAAGAGTGACTGCAGATGGTCACGCACAATTTTTTGATTCGGCCAGGGAAGCGACAACCTGGCTTGACCATAACGAACAAGCCTTGCGCCACCGCCGTGCTGAGGCAGAGGGTGACTGACTTTCCATGGGCACTATGATCGGTAATTTAACAATGCTGCATTAAGGCATTAACACGTAACAGCAATGATTGCAGGACTAGTTGGATGAATCTTGTTATGATAGTAACATTGGACACCCAGGTGCCCACTTATTTTTCTCCTAGTTGCCGGGGAACACTGTTACCATGTTTAAAAAGCGAGGAAGAGAACTGTGAATTTATGAGATGCATGCACCCTCCCGTATGCCGAAAGGGGGTAAGTGGTTTCCTGCAGAGATACAGCAGAATTGTATTGCTGCCCCACCATCCGGCAGAACAGGTATGAGAAGGTTGGCCATGTTGGCGAAGTTTGAAATGAGGCGTACCAAGATGGGGGCCTCAAGATCCTTATGTATCCTGATAAACACCCACAGGTCTCGGGTACAACGAGCACAGTCAAAAGTTTTGGTACACGGCCCAGTTGGGCTGGTATGCAGTTTGAAGCATACTACTGATTGCAGTTCAAGTGCAAGTACGGAAATGACCCTCTCCCACCCAGATGATACAACTGACTTTTATTGTCCCACTCTAATTACCTATGACCTCTGGCCACATGTTGAGGGGCCCAGGGGCCCAGACGTGCTATTACCTCCCCACACAAGATGGCTACTGCAGCTGTAATTTCATGGAACATTAGGGGCATGAACTCCCCCCTCAAACGCACAATGGTATTTACGTGCCTGAAAAAGTTTTTCCCTGCAGTGATATGTTTGCAGGAGACGCACTTTACGAGTGCCACAAGGGGATGCCTGAAGTATCCATGGATAGGCTGGGCGTACCACTCCACCCACACCTCCTTTTCCCGGGGGGTGAGTGTAGTGGTGCACAGATCCCTTGACTTCCAGGAATATGCTTCAAAAGTAGACACTGAGGGACGATTTGTCTTTCTGCATTGCCGTATAGGTATATTGAAATGTATTTTGGCTTGTGTATACATTCCTCCCCCGTTTGATGCCCGGGTGCTTCGGCTTCTCCTGGAATTTCTGGGGGGGAGGCCGGAGCTCCCGCTGCTGATAGTGGGGGACTTTAATAGTTGGTTGAACGCGGCCCTAGACAAACACCCAGTACCGGGACCTGGTAACCCACCGAGAGTGACCCCCTTGGCCAGATTGCTACGGGAGGTGGGCTGGGTGGATGTCTGGCGGCGGCGGAATCCTTCCAGTAAACAGTTCTCATGTTTTTCAAAGTCTCACGGGTCACTGTCCAGGATAGACATGGCGGTGGGAAACTGTGCTATGCTCCCCTCGGTGGCTGATATATCTTATAAACCTAGATGTGTGTCTGATCACTCGTGTTTGGTGGTAACATTAACTGTTGCATGTCTGTCCACACTCCCCAGAGCTCCATGGAAGTTTAATGCCTTTTGGCTCCAGTTACTCACCGCCCCAGAGGAGGTGGAAGGTGGCATATCCAAATTTTTTACTCCACAACCAGATTTAGCATCAGTGCTCCTTGAATGGGAAGCGTTTAAAGTATTTCTGAGAAAGTTGCTGAGTAAGGAGGTTACGAAGGTTAAGAGACGCTCCGAGTCACTCAGAGAAGCTCTGGAGCAGCAAGTACACTCTCTGGAGACAAACTATGTGCAGGACTCCTCTGAGGCCACAAAGGGGGCTTGGCAGGCGGCACAATCTGCCTATGACCATTTGCTGGCCTCATCGGCGGAGAAGAAGCGGTTCTTTTCTAGGACTGCCTTCTTTGAGGAAGGCGAAGTGACGGGGCGTCTCTTGGCTAGAATAGCTAACTCTGAGCAAAGGTCTCCAGTGATAGGTACTATAAAGACTATAGGGGGACAATTGGTGCATGCCTCCGACTTGGTAATTCAGACACTAGCAGAATTTTATCAAAACCTATACCGCCCTTCCTCGAACTATGGTGCAGAGGAACTGGCAAACTACTTAGATGACATATTGTTTCCTACGCTTACAGAGGCACAGAGGGAAGCTCTAGATGCCCCACTATCGCTGGAGGAGGTACAGGATGCGGTAGCTACATTTCCTAACTCTAAGGCCCCGGGGGGGGGATGGGATCCCCATGGAGATATATAAACACTATTCTGAGATACTACTTGTCACGCTCCCTGGTGGTGATGAGTCTGATTGGCAGAGAAGGGCCTCCCTTGCGGCTCCCGCTCGCCGGTCCCCTGATGATGGGACAGTAGGACCAGGAGTCAGGAGGGGCACAGGTGCCTGGCAGGAATGGTCAGACCGGTACAAGAGCTTCCTGGATAAGCTCAGCGGATGAGGTAAGTAGGTAGCTGTAGGCAGACTGGAACAACAGGCAGACTTGGATCTGTATGCAGACTGGAACAACAGGTAAGCTGGATCTGTATGCAGACTGGAACAACAGGTAAGCTGGATCTGTATGCAGACTGGAACAACAGGCAGACTTGGATCTGTATGCAGGCTGGTACAACAGGTAAGCTGGATCTGTATGCAGACTGGAACAACAGGCAGACTTGTATCTGTGTGCAGACTGGAACAACAGGCAGACTTGTATCTGTGTGCAGACTGGAACAACAGGCAGACTTGGATCTGTATGCAGGCTGGAACAGCAGGTAAGCTGGATCTGTATGCAGACTGGAACAACAGGCAGACTTGGATCTGTATGCAGGCTGGTACAACAGGTAAGCTGGATCTGTATGCAGACTGGAACAACAGGCAGACTTGTATCTGTGTGCAGACTGGAACAACAGGCAGACTTGGATCTGTATGCAGGCTGGAACAGCAGGTAAGCTGGCTCTGGAATGGTCAGACAGGCCGGGTCAGATATCAGGCTGGCAGCAAGGTACAGATGGAGCAAACAATAGGATGGTCAAAGACAAGCCAAGGTCGATACACAGGGACAGAGCGGATGGTCAAGGATAGCCGGGTCAAACACAGGTAAACAGTCTTCAGATCAGGTTTCAGACACAGAACGTTGTAGAGCAGACAGCGGGGACCGTCAGTCACAGGAGGGTTTAAATAGCCTTACTGGCGCCAATGGAGGCGCGCACCCGTCCGCGCACGCTCGCCCTCGTCTGCGGGCGCGCGCGTGCACGCGCGCGCTCGCGCATGCGCAATGGCAGCCGAGAACGGGAACCAGAGATGCTGAGGCGCCGATTACTGGCAGGATCATCAGGTCGCTGGCCACGGATGGAGCCCTCATGACATTGCCCCCCCCTAAGGGGCAGCCTCCGGATGCCCCTCGGGGCAAATTTCTCAGGATGGGCTCTCTTAAAAGATTGGACTAGACTCTTAGCGTGGATGTTCTCCTCGGGCTCCCAGGAGTTTTCCTCGGGGCCGTAACCCTTCCACTTGATTAGGAACTGGTTCTGGTTTTGCCTTCTTCTGACATTAAGGATGGCTTCCACCTCGAACTCCTCTTCCCCGTCCACCATGACTGGATCAGGAGGGATGGCTCTCCGGTTGGGGAAAGGGTTACTAACCGAGGGCTTCAGTAATGACACATGGAAGACCGGGTGAATCTTCAAAGAATCTGGAAGTTCTAATTCATAAGCCACCTCGTTGATCCTCCTCTTGACCGGGAAGGGGCCCAAGAACTTGGGGCCCAGTTTCCGTGAAGGGCAAGCCAGTTTTAGGTTAGAGGTGGATAGCCATACAGTTTCGCCCGGGGCAAGCACCAGTTCCCCCCGTCTTTTTTTGTCAAATACAGTTTTGTTGTACTCCTGGGTCCTAGTCATGGTCTCCTGAAGAAGTTGGTTGTTGGTGGAAAAGAACTGGATTCGCTCTTGGACTGCTGGCACAGTGCAGTCAGGAAGTGAGTTCGGCAGAAATGCCGGGTGGTACCCATAGTTGGCGAAAAAAGGAGTCTGTTTGGTGGCGGAGTGGGTGGCGTTGTTATATGCGAACTCTGCCAGGGGCAGAAGGGAGATCCAGTCATCTTGGGCGAAGGAGGAAAAGCAGCGCAAGTACTGCTCCAGGGTCTGATTAGTCCGCTCCGTCTGCCCATTGGACTGAGGGTGGTACGCAGAGGAGAGAGAGAGTTCGATATCCAAGGACTGGCACAGGGACCTCCAGAATCGAGAGGTGAATTGCACCCCTCGATCCGAGACGATGTTAGCCGGGACCCCATGAAGGCGGACAATTTCCCTAATAAAGGCCCGTGCCGTCTCTGGAGCTGAGGGGGTGCCCTTCATGGGGATGAAGTGAGCCATTTTGGATAACCGATCGACGATCACAAAGATCGTCGTGTGGCCTTCTGCTGGGGGTAACTCCACAATAAAATCTAGGGAGATCATCCTCCAGGGACGATCTGGGACAGACAGGGGTTTAAGGAGACCCCAGGCCCTGGTTTTGGGATTCTTGTTCCGGATGCAGGTGGGGCAAGTGTCCACAAATTTTTTACAGTCAGCCCGTAGTTGCGGCCACCAGAAGGTACGCTGTACCAAGTCGGTGGTCTTAGCGACACCGAAGTGACCAGCCAGGGCGTGGTCATGGCACAGCTCCATAGTTGTTACCCGGAGCTGTTCCGGGGTGTAGATCTTGTCCCCGTACCAGAATAGTCCATCCTTCTCCTGTAGCTGGGTTTCGGAAGTGGGCCTTTGCCCTGCTGAGGCACGTTTGAATTGGGACAGTAAGTCCTCTTGAAGAAGGAGAAAGTTTCCAGGGGCCAGAATAGTGTCAGGGGGATCTTCTTCCTGGTGCTTGTGGTACATCCTAGACAGAGCATCTGGTTTGACATTCTTGGATCCGGGCCGGTATGTCACATGGAAAGTGAATCGGGAAAAGAAAAGTGCCCATCTGGCTTGTCTGGGTTTCAGTCTCTTAGCTGACTTCAAATATTCCAGATTCTTATGGTCGGTGAGTATTAGAATGGGGTGAGAGGCCCCCTCCAGGAGGTATCGCCATTCTTCTAGGGCGGCCTTGATCGCCAGTAGTTCTCGGTCGCCCACATCATAGTTCCTCTCGGCCGAGGACAACTTGCGGGAGAAGAAGGCGACCGGGTGCAGCAGAGACTTGTCCCCCTGTCTCTGGGATAGGATGGCACCCACCGCGATCTCGGAGGCATCAACCTCCAAGGTGAAGGGTAGAGAGGAGTCCGGATGCCTGAGGATGGGTGCCGAGGTAAACAGAGTCTTAAGGGCATCAAAGGCCCCCTGGGCCTCGGAAGACCATCGGAACCGGGTCCCTTGTTTGGTCAGTTGGGTGATAGGCGCCACAATGGCGGAGAACCCCCTGATAAATTTACGGTAAAAATTGGCAAAGCCAATGAACCGTTGGATGCCCTTTTTGTCTGCCGGAGTGGGCCATTCCAAGATGGCAGAGATCTTCTGGGGGTCCATTTTGATGCCTGTACTTGAGATGATTAGCCCAAGGAAGGGGATACTCTCCTGTTCAAACTGGCATTTCTCTGCCTTGGCATACAGACCGTGGATACGGAGCCGTCCCAGGACCTCCTTGACGTGTCTGCGATGGGTCTCTAAAGAGGGGGAGAAAATCAAGATATCGTCCAGATATACCACGGCAAACAAGTCCAGGAAGTCCCGGAGTACGTCGTTAATGAAGTATTGAAAGGTTGCGGGGGCATTGCACAGGCCGAAGGGCATCACGAGATACTCGTAATGCCCATACCGTGTCCGAAAGGCCGTCTTCCACTCATCCCCATCCTTAATCCGGACCAAATTGTAAGCCCCCCGTAGGTCAAGCTTCGTGAAGATGGTGGCCGTGCCAAGCCTCTGGAAGAGTTCAGGGACCAACGGGAGAGGGTAACGGTTCTTGACCGTAATGCTGTTCAACTCCCTATAGTCCACACAAGGCCGAAGGGTGTGATCTTTTTTCTCCACGAAAAATATGCCTGCGCCCGCAGGAGAGGTAGATGGGCGGATGAAGCCTTTTCGGAGGTTCTCCTCAATGTACTCTTTCAACTTGCCTTGCTCCACTTCTGTCAGGGGGAAGACCCTTCCAAAGGGGATCTCTGCTCCAGGGAAAAGTTCAATTGGGCAATCATAGGCCCTGTGAGGAGGAAGCACCTCTGCTGCCTGTTTGCTGAAGACGTCTAGATAGTCGTGGTAGGCCTGGGGAATAGCCTGACGGAGGTCCATCTCAGAGTCCCCACTTGACAGAGTAGCCAGCTGGGAGGAATTAGAAGGTCTGCAAGACATCTGACAATACTGAGAGGAGAAGGAAACCATCCCAGTGGCCCAGTCGATGACTGGGTTGTGGGCCTTCAGCCACGGCATGCCCAAGATTATAGGGGATAATGGAGAGGAAATAATGTCCATGCAAAGAAGTTCCTGATGGTTGCCCGAGATGGTCATGAGCAGTGGGATGGTCTCTTGCGTAACCGGGCCTGAACGGATGGAGGAGCCATCCGCCAGGTAAACTGACAGTCCCTGGGATTTAGACTGGAGGGAGATCCGGTGTTGGGCAGCGAAGGAAGAGTCCATGAAGCAGCTGCATGCCCCGGAATCAATAATGGCGGGTACCTGAAGGATTCTTCCCGGAAGCTGTAATGAGACAGAAAGAGCAAGGTGAGAGGAGACCCGGGTTGAGGGGTCCATGGAGCAAGTAGGCATGAGAGGGCACTTACGAGCCTTGGCCGGACAGTTCCTTACGTAGTGCCCAGGCTCACCACAGTAAAGGCACAAGTTGTTGACCCGACGACGTTGCCGTTCCTCAGGAGTTAAGGAAGGCCTCAAGAGCCCTAACTGCATGGGCTCGGAGGAATCAGGGAGGGTTACTGACCGCTGGGCCAAGCCAGTCTGCAGGTGACTTGGAGCCTTGGGGAGCATCCAGGTAGGATGAGTGACACCGGATGCACGTTCCGACCTGCGCTCCCTTAGTCGTCGGTCAATCTGGATGACCAGGTTGATCAGAGTGTCCAGGGTCTGGGGTACCCCAACTCTCGCCAGCTCATCTTTTAGTGCCTCAGAAAGTCCTAGGCGGAACTGGTGACGCAGGGCCGCGTCGTTCCACTGGGTATCCGCACCCCAGCGCCTAAAGTCCGTGACATAGTCTTCCACAGGCCTTCGCCCCTGCTGGAGGGCGCGCAGAGTGGTCTCCGCGGTGGCAGCGAGTTGGGGGTCTTCATAGAGTTGGGCCATGGTGTCAAAAAATGAATTAAGACCGGCCAGTGCAGGGTCTTTCTGCTCTAGGAGGCGGTGGGCCCAGGTTCGCGGGTCTCCGGAGAGTAGGGAGATCACGAAGCCCACCTTGGTGGCTTCCAGGGAAAAAGTACGTGGCTGCAGTGCAAAGAATAGTTCACAGGAGTTACGGAAGTCCCGAAAGAGGTTGCGGGCACCCGAGAATCTCTCAGGGATTGGTACCCGGGGCTCTGGAGGGAGCATTATCACTGATGGTCCTGGACTTCCCCCAGATGGGGCTGTTGGTGGTAAAGCCAGCACCCGTTCTTCCAACCGGGTGTATCCCTGCTGGAGATTCTTTACCGCCTCGGTCAATCCTGCCAGGTGTTGGCACAGTCCTTCCAATGGAGAGGCCCCCTGCTCAGACTCAGACATGGCTGTCTGCTACTGTCACGCTCCCTGGTGGTGATGAGTCTGATTGGCAGAGAAGGGCCTCCCTTGCGGCTCCCGCTCGCCGGTCCCCTGATGATGGGGACAGTAGGACCAGGAGTCAGGAGGGGCACAGGTGCCTGGCAGGAATGGTCAGACCGGTACAAGAGCTTCCTGGATAAGCTCAGCGGATGAGGTAAGTAGGTAGCTGTAGGCAGACTGGAACAACAGGCAGACTTGGATCTGTATGCAGACTGGAACAACAGGTAAGCTGGATCTGTATGCAGACTGGAACAACAGGTAAGCTGGATCTGTATGCAGACTGGAACAACAGGCAGACTTGGATCTGTATGCAGGCTGGTACAACAGGTAAGCTGGATCTGTATGCAGACTGGAACAACAGGCAGACTTGTATCTGTGTGCAGACTGGAACAACAGGCAGACTTGTATCTGTGTGCAGACTGGAACAACAGGCAGACTTGGATCTGTATGCAGGCTGGAACAGCAGGTAAGCTGGATCTGTATGCAGACTGGAACAACAGGCAGACTTGGATCTGTATGCAGGCTGGTACAACAGGTAAGCTGGATCTGTATGCAGACTGGAACAACAGGCAGACTTGTATCTGTGTGCAGACTGGAACAACAGGCAGACTTGGATCTGTATGCAGGCTGGAACAGCAGGTAAGCTGGCTCTGGAATGGTCAGACAGGCCGGGTCAGATATCAGGCTGGCAGCAAGGTACAGATGGAGCAAACAATAGGATGGTCAAAGACAAGCCAAGGTCGATACACAGGGACAGAGCGGATGGTCAAGGATAGCCGGGTCAAACACAGGTAAACAGTCTTCAGATCAGGTTTCAGACACAGAACGTTGTAGAGCAGACAGCGGGGACCGTCAGTCACAGGAGGGTTTAAATAGCCTTACTGGCGCCAATGGAGGCGCGCACCCGTCCGCGCACGCTCGCCCTCGTCTGCGGGCGCGCGCGTGCACGCGCGCGCTCGCGCATGCGCAATGGCAGCCGAGAACGGGAACCAGAGATGCTGAGGCGCCGATTACTGGCAGGATCATCAGGTCGCTGGCCACGGATGGAGCCCTCATGACACTACTCCCCAAACTGCTGTCGGTATTTAATGCGGCCAGAGAAACAGGTGCACTGCCCCTTTCCATGTCTGAGGCTCATATTGTACTAATTTTAAAACCTGACAAAGATCCAGTAGACCCGGCATCGTATAGGCCGATCTCCCTGCTTCAGTCTGACATAAAGATACTTGCTAAAGTGTTGGCTCTCAGACTGAATACAGTGGTTCAGTCCATTGTCCATGCAGATCAAGCGGGCTTTATGCCAAACAAATCGACAGCGCTAAACCTCAGGAGGCTTTTCCTCAACATGCAATCACCTGCTGACAATGTAGGCAAGAGGGCTCTCTTGTCATTAGACGCTATGAAAGCGTTCGACAGTGTTGAGTGGCCATATCTCTGGGAGACTCTGAGGCGCTTCGGCTTCGGAGATGGGTATATCTCCTGGGTGAGGTTGCTGTACCACTGCCCGAAGGCGTCCATTCGGGAGGCTGGTAGGCTGTCCTTGCCATTTGAACTTGGCCGGGGCACGCGGCAGGGGTGCCAATTGTCACCCCTGCTGTTTGCCCTGGCAATAGAGCCACTGGCTATCAGGATTAGGGATCATCAGGGCATCACTGGCTTCTGCTATGGCAACCTGCAGGAAAAGGTGATGCTATATGCAGACGATACTATGATCCTGCTGGGGGACATGGAGCAGTCTCTGCGCAATACGATGGAGGCAGTGATCCGATTTGGTGAGTTCTCAGGACTCAAGATTAATTGGTCCAAGTCTGCACTTATGCCCATAGACGAGCCCCCAGCAGGACGGGCGGGTGGGAGAAATACCTATCGCTCTCTCCTTCAAGTACTTGGGGATACAGGTGACCCCTCAGATTAGGGACTATGGCGTGCTCAATATAGCTCCATTGTTGACTAGATTCCGTCATAGGGTTAAGACGTGGAATTCCTTGTGTATGTCAGTTGCCGGCAAAGTAAATCTCATAAAAATGATTCTCATGCCCCAACTGCTCTATATGTTACATAATTCCCCGGTGATGATCCCATTGAAAACATTTAGAATAATTAATGCTATTTTTAGGGAGTTAATATGGAAATCTCGCCCCCCCAGAATAAAACTAGAGCACCTACAACGCTCCAAGGAGGATGGTGGACTAGCTCTGCCGAATCCATGGCTTTATTATCTGGCATCCCAGATGCAACACCTGATAGGTACCATGGTTCCTGAGGGGGATCAGGGGGACCATGTCCCCAGCGCCTCAGAGACCATAATGCTTCACACCGTGGGGGGAAATTCTGTCCCAACCGCGCTTGAAGCGTTGGCCTTTGCCAAACCACAAAGAAGCTTCCCTACATATAGTCTCATACAAAAGGTGTGGAATAAGACCAAGTACCTTCAGGGGGCGGCAGGTTTTAGTGAATACAGCCCCATATGGGCAAATGACTCATACCCTGAACTTGCTAAACTACAACATGGGAAGAGGTGGCAGAGGAGTGGCGTGATCTATCTTGCACAGATAGTTAGTAATGGCAATCTTCTGCCTTTCGATACCATAAGAGAGAGATTTCAGCTGCCTGCGCACATGCATTTTTATTACTTGCAACTTAAACACGCATTCAGGACCCAATCAAGGGGCTCTGAGTGGCGGATGGATGACCTGCCCCTCCTCTCCCAGCTCAAGGCAGCAGAAGTCTCTAAAGGCTTCATTTCGCAGAGCTACACTATACTACTTAACAGATTCTTAGCGAAGCATCCTCTGACTGTACATAGCAAGTGGGAACTAGATGTGGGGCCTCTGGACGGTGAACAGTGGGAGGAGGTACTGCAGTCAGTGGCCGCATGCTCGCTGAATGTTGCACAAAGACTTACACAGCTGTACACTATACTGAGAATATACTATACACCCCTTAGATTACACAAAATGGGCTTATCACCTGATCCTTGCTGCACTAGATGCAAAAGAGACCATGGAGATCTGATACATATGCTGTGGCGGTGCCCCAAACTCCACATATACTGGAGGGGGGTGATAGACACCTTGAACGCAGTGTTCCAGGTGTCAATCCCGTGGGACCCCAGATGCTGCATCCTGAATTTGTTAGACGGAATGGAATGGGAACCTCACGTAAGAGAGGTCCTGTCCAGGGCCTTGTTTCTGGCCCGTAAACTGATAATGATGCACTGGAAGTCGGAACTGCCACCCACTCGCACAGAATGGATCTCAAAAATAGGAGACACTCTCAGAATGGAAAAGATAATTTATCAGCATAGAGGCTGCCCACAGAAATTTGAGAAGCTCTGGGGACCGTGGTTAGACACTCCGGGCCTGGCCCCGGACGATATGGTTCTGGACAGGCTCCTGGGTGGAATTTAATAATGGGTAAACTGGTTTGAACAGGCTATAATCAGGAGAAAGAAAATATAATGTGTAATTGACTTACTGTTTGTAATATGCCGTAGATATGTACTTATGGTAGTGAGGGGGGAGGAGACTGTTGATGTGAAGAAAGGAGGTGGGTCAGGGACAAAGGAAAAAAAGAATAATACTGTCTGTATATTGATATACCGGGAAGGTGGGATAGAGGGATGAGGGCTTTTCATTGTAACTGAAGTATTTGACTGTTGACACTTGAACTGTATATGTCTTGTTTTACTTAAATAAAGTTGTTTGGATATAAAAAAAAAAAAAGAGATGAGCGTGGATGACTTGGACTTCCTCTGAACTCATCTCTATCCAAACTTCCACTTCCAGGACCTTGCAGGCCAGGTCATTCCCTGAAACTCTCCTAAGAAAAGGGGGGTGCTGGTGGCATCAGTGACCTTACAGTATATAGACATGTGTCTATATTAATCCATTAACAAGGTCTAAATATGGCAATGTGTCTGCATATGGGTTTTAAGAGCGATTTAGCTGCATTTCCTGTGCATTTCTGGTGCATTTTTGGATTGCCTGAACTTGTGAAAAATGGCCATGTGACTCAAAAATGCACCAAAAATGCAATTCTTGCATATGTTACTGAAGACTAAAAATTAACATAAGCCTTAAATTGAGAGCACCTAAAGTTCATAGATTTGTTTACATAAAAAATAAAATAAAGGTAATCTGGCACTAATTCTGCTTTAATCATTTGCAGGTTTGGCTTTTATACTGATGGGTAGGGATATGCTTTATGTTCGACTCGAACATTGGCTGTTCGCCAGTTTGCCGAACAATTTTGGGTGTTCGCAGCAAATTCGAAAGCCGCAGAACACCCTTTAAAAGTCTATGGGAGAAATCAAAAGTGCTAATTTTAAAGGCTTATATGCATGGTATTGTCATAAAAAGTGTTTGGGGACCTGGGTCCTGCCCCATGGGATATGTATCAATGCAAAAAAAAGTTTTAAAAACAACCATTTTTTCGGGAGCAGTGATTTTAATAATGCTTAAAGTGGAACAATAAAAGTGTAATATTTACCTGGGGGGTGTCTATAGTATGCCTGTAAAGGGGCGCATGTTTCCCGTGTTTAGAACAGTCTGACAGCAAAATGACATTTCTAAGGAATAAAAACTAATTTAAAAATACTTGTGGCTACAATGAATTGTCGGGTCCGACAATACACATAACAGTTCATTGATAAATACGGCATTAGGGTTTTCCCACAGGGGAACCCCGCGCCAAAAAAAAAGGCGTGTAGTCCCCCCAAAAATCCATACCAGACCCTTATCCAAAAGCTGGCAGGCTGCAGGAAAAGATGGGGGGGGACGTGAGAGCGCCCCCCCCCTCCTGAAGCATACCAGGCCACATGCCCTCAACATTGGGAGGGTGCTTTGAGGTAGCCCCTCAAAGCACCTTGTCCCCATGTTGATGGGGAGAAGGGCCTCATCCCAACAACCCTTGCCTGGTGGTTGTGGGGGTCTGCAGGCAGGGGGCTTATCGGGATCTGAAAGCCCCCTTTAACAAGGGGGCCCCCCTGTGTGAATTGGTAATGGGGTACAAATGTACCCCTACCATTTCACCAAACAAAGGGACAAAGCAGATCAAAGCAGGGCAAGCAGATTAGACACAAACATTCTTGGCCAACATAAGTATAACATTTTTGGAAATGAGTATTTAAAGACAAAAGTATAAGGTCCACTTATCAGATTCCTTACCCCATCTGATGGCCCATTGCAAAAATGTAAGGGGGGGAGTTGTTTTGGACAGATAACCCTCTCCACTTCATTAAGAGCTGAATGCATACATAATGTGTGTTAACTTTGGCCAGCTCCTCCTTACTTACACTATTGGCAGCCCACTGGACAGGTAAGAAGTGTCATAATAAAAATATAAATACACACTGAACAAATGGAAGCACAATTTTAAATTCTGCTATTACCTATCAAGATAATAATATGAGAAACAAACTTTAAACAGTACCATTTGAAAGTATTCAGGCAGGCCCTTGCACTACATGCTTTGGTGAATTCATCCATAAATATGACCACAAAAGAGGTAGGTATAGTGTGTATGGGTTGCCAAAGTCAGCAAATAGAGGATTGGTATCGGATGACTTAGTGGTTGGTGGGGTGGGAGGGTTCCAAATGAGTTTGGGCCACCAAAAAAAAAGCCTCTGGCACTCTGCATGAATTTAAGGCCACAAATAACATTTGTACACATTGTAGGGGTGTTTAGGGAAAAGCGCTACTATGGAGCTGACAAAATACATGACTAGGCTATATGTGTATATGGGCCCAGGAGAGCATGCTGGGGAGGTTGGTGAATGCAAATATGCATGAAGGACAAAAAAGGAACTTTAAAAGCTTCCAGCATGCATGAGGACACAGCATATCACTGCATATTACAATCCTGGTAATTAGGGAATGATGAAATAAATACAATACATTAGCAAACATTAAATACATAGAATGTGATGTTAAAGGAGAAATCTTACCTGAATATGGTCCTTCTGCAGGACCTAGATAATGGCAGAACAGGTCTCTGGGATAATGATCCCCAGAGCCGGGGGGAGATGCCTGTTGAGAACTTGAGGACTTGCAGGCTTCTCCCAGTTACCAAGTACTGCAACGTGGCGACTAGAGTGATGGCTTGCCTCATGCAGGTATCCTGCCTGCTGATATAAGGGGTCAGCAAAGCCAACAGACGGTGAAAAATGGGGTCCGTCATCCTGAGATAATGCCTGAAATCATCAGGATTATTCTCCAGGATCTCATGAAGCAAAGGCATGTGCGAGAATTGGTCACGCTGGAGCAACCAATTATTTGTCCATGAACTCCTCCCCACCCTGTTCATGG